>OW387023.1:70008590-70523590 GCA_936439885.1 Nowickia ferox | reverse complement strand
GAAAACATCAGCTACTTCTTTTTGTAATGAAAATCATTCGAATTAATTTTGAAACCTTACACGTCTATTAAAACTATTTTTTTTCATTCATATTACTTAATTTATACGACTTTCCGGACTTTCTATTATTCGATCATTACTAAAAATGCAGTAGCTGAGGTCCTTGCTTGCTGTTTCAAATTAAATTTATATATCAATTTTTTTTCTCGCTGAACCTTCATAGTGAACAGACGTCTTAGCGGAGTTTTTTTTCACATACATATTAAACAAACAAAAAATCATACAAAAAATATTCGTAATACATAATAACAGTAATACATATTAACTTTGATAAATAAGCAAAGCAAATATTGCTGATATTTTTTTTTTGACATAGCAAGAAACAAAAAAACAAAAACAAACAAAAACCGCAAACAAAGTGCCCTTGAGGAAAACTCTACATGAGTACCTCAAAAACAAAATATTGTGAAGTGAGTTCAAACGGCAGAAATGCATATTTTACTGTGAGTTCTGAAGCTCTTAATGTTAACAATAAAAATAAAAAATCTGATGATAGTCTTTTTCTAACGGCAAAGCCACTTTTTCGTCAGCGATCAACTTCGCTTTGTCAAATGCCAACTAGTGATTCGTTAGCATTACAATTGCCTAGTACTTCTTCATATAAGTCAGCGATATCATCCCTTCGGGCTCGTATACATCACTTAACAAGGTTATCACTACAGATAACAGTAGCACTAAAGCCAAGGTCCAAGTCGGAATGGATAGGTATATAACTGTGGTAAACCGTGGGCGAAGCCCAAATTCATCAAAAATTTCATCTGCTCCAAAGATGTCTAGGGATAAAAGCGCATCATCTACTAATCGTCAAAATCGGTTTTCACTATTGCAAGACAATAACGACAAATAAGTGATTATTAGTGAATTTGAAAAAAACAAAACAAATTTTTACACCTATCAACTTAAATGTGCTAAAGGCCTACAAATAGTATTAAAGGGCATAGATTCATATGTTGACCCCGAAGAAGTAAAATGTGCTCTTATCGACAAAGGATTTAAGGTTAAAAATGTTACTAATATAATTAACAGAGAAAAGGTCCCCCAACCCCTATTTCGGCTCGAACTGGAGCCGAATGACACACAATTGAAAAAAATGAAACCCATCCAATTTATAGCGTAAAGTTTCTCTTGCACCGAAAAATCACAGTTGAAGAGCCACGTAAGCGTTCAGGTCCCGTACAGTGCCACAATTGCCAAGAATATGGCCATACTAAAACTTACTGCAAATTACCTACAGTTTGTGTTATCTGCGGTGAATTGTACGGTTCTGCTAGCTGTACGAAGGCAAAAGATCAAGCTGAAAAAAATGTAGTAATTGTGGAGATAATCAGGAGGATGGCCTGTATATTCTTTCGTTAAAAAGACCATGGGACAAAAACCTATATTAGCTCCAGTTTAATCAGCAAATGCTTTCTCCGCCAATTTTCCTCCAATGAGCCAACCAAGTACTTCACGTGTATCATATGCCGATGCTATTAAGACAAATTATTTTCCCACGCAGAAAGTGTCCCCACCAAGTAATTCAACAAATGCTAACACAAGCTTTAATTTCAGTCGCCTTGAAGCCACTATTGATAATCTGGTGCAAACTATAAACAACTTTACTACAAATATGACTAGCATGATGCAAGAAATGCTGCGAATGAAGAATACACTGCTTCAAGCATTAGTTAACAAACCATGAACACGTTAAAAATATGTTTCTGGAACGCAAACGGCATTCGCCAACATAAAAATGAACTTGCGCACTTCCTCACGGAAAAAAATATTGATATAATGTTGGTCTCAGAGACTCATTTGACTTCGAGAAGTTTTTTTAAAATTTCTGGCTATACCTTATATGATTCCAATTACCCAAGAGGAAGAGCATGCGGTGGATCAGCAATTCTAATAAGGTCAAGACCCAAGCATTATATTATTGACAACATTTCTGAAGAACATCTACAAGCAACGAATATTTGTATTGAAAATTTTTGCACTAATTTTGTAATATCATCAATTTACTCCCCTCCCAGATTCGCAATTACTGAAGATCAATACGAGGATTTCTTCAAATCTCTTGGCCCTTGTTTTGTAGCAGCTGGAGACTATAATGCCAAATATACGTTCTGGGGTTCGTGTCTTATCTCACCCAGAGGTCGAGCGTTGTTCAACACAATTTCAAAAATGGGCTTGGTCGTCATTTCGAGTGGGGAGCCCACTTACTGGCCTACAGACATACAAAAAATTCCGGATGTTATAGATTTTGGCATCATGAAAAATATCTCTAGGGATTTAATTCAAGTTGAAGCTTCTCTAGATCTCTCGTCCGACCACTCTCCCATGATCGTTTCAATTTGTAGCCCATTAAGAAGTGACTTACCTCATCCTTATGTGAAGATGATAAATCGTGTTAATTGGCTGGGATTCAAAAAATATCTTAGTAGTCATTGCACAGAAAATATTGCGCTAAGAACACCCGATGATATTGAATCTAACATTACCAACCTTAATGAAAATATTAAACAGGCTGCTGAACATGCCACTACCTCCCAGCCGCAGACAGGGTTTAATAGAATTTATTCTACTGATATTGAACGTCTCGTGTGTGAAAAAAGAAGAGCTAGAAAGGAATGGCAACAGCACAGATCACCTCAACATAAAACTAGGTTTAAAGAGTGCACTAAACGACTCCAAGAGTTGCTTGCATTTGAAAAAACTGCATCTCTTGAGTTTCCAGAAACAATTTACTGATAACTTCATTCTCCGTCAGTGAATGATGATGATTCTCTATCCATGTATTAGTACAAATTATATATTTTATATAGTTTTCAAAATCAAATTTCTCATAGTATTTCCATGTTTTATTATCAATCATTTAAGAAAATAAAGCTACTATTAGAGCCTATATTTGACCATCAACTTGTATTTTATCTTCATTTAGTTTTAGGTAACTATCACCAAACTTCCATTCATTATTCAAATCTTAATGTGGGCCATTGTTTGTATCTAATTCAATTCTTCCTTCCAAGACTGATAAATGAGTATAAGTATCTTCAGAATTGAAAGTCTATGAGTAAAAATCATCTTCATCATCCTCATCATCATTCTCAGTATTAGCATCATTAAATAAGGTGATATCATCAAATATTGTTCCTTCTGAAAGTTTCTTCAGTGTACTTGTCTCTCTATTGACTGATGGCTTTAAACTTGTATTATTTTCAGCTTCTATCTTGATTTTACTTTCTTCTTTCTTGTGAATTCTTTCAATATTTCTAGAACTATTTATGCATTTTTTGGGAGGTTCTATTATAGGTTTAAATGTATCTTTTGTAGCTCACATGTTTCTATTTCACCAGTTTTTATACTACGAAGCTTTTTCTTCAAGACATTTCTTGTTAACACCAACTGTTTTAAAATTTTCTCATCCATGTTTAGCAAATAAGAGGTATCAGCTATTAGATCAGATATCAGCTATTAGATCAGGTTATCAGGTAGCTGGTCTGGTTTTCAGATCAGCTTATCAGGACCTGGTCTGGTTTTCAGATCAGCTTATCAGGACCTGGTCTGGTTTTCAGATCAGCTTATCAGGACCTGGTCTGGTTTTCAGATCAGCTTATCAGGACCTGGTCTGGTTTTCAGATCAACTTATCAGGACCTGGTCTGGTTTTCAGATCAGCTTATCTGATTCAGATTGGGTTATCAGTTTACAAGTAGCTGGTCATTTATAACATTTAGATGAATGCAGTTTAAGGTCAGATGATAAACGAAAAAGTAAACTTTTATGTAGTCAAATTCTCTTTTTTTTTTGTTTTTCTATAACGATCATCGTTTAATTCAATATCGTTGCTTATAATCAAAATCCATATTTATCCTTCCAACATGCTTTATATTTATCTCATTTTACTTAAACATTATAATTACATTATGATTATCTAGTATCAAATGTTTGGTGATTCTGGTATAAGTTTGACATCAGCAGAATGCATCAACATTCTTATATCACTCCATACAAAAATATGTTTCTTACACTCAACATCGTTAAATATCATATCGGAATTACTTTTAGCTTTGTTAGGAGAAATAACAGATTCTGTATCTGTAAATGTGTAATATCCCATTCCTTTAATTAATAAAATTATGTAATATCTTTAAGTATCCATATTTGGATTGATAGAGAGATTTTGAGTATTAATATGTAGATGTTTTAAAATTTTAGTCCATTAAAAATTCTTAGCAAGCCAATCATAACATATTATTTTTTATTTATTTTTTTTTTACAATTTGACAGACCAACTATTTTTGCGCAAATAGAATTTCGTAGAAGGGAACTATGACTTTTTTTTGAACTAACGTTTGATGAATCATCAAAATTTTGTACCATCCTATTTTTAGGTTGTTTTGACTATCAGTATGTACCAATATTTATGATATGTGTTTCATAAATATTGTCTCTTATTTAGAAAAAATAAAATAAAAAAATATTTCTGGTATCGTATAGCTATATTATTTTATTTTTCCTATATAAGAGATAATCGTCCCTACTCATAGTCAAAACAAAGTATTTTTTAAGAGTTTAAAACCAGTATTATCATAAAAAAATACTGATTTTAAACTCTTACAGTCTTATTTATAAAACTAATTAAGGTTTTTTAAAGGTCTTTTTAAACAAATTTTCATAAAAAATCGTCAAAATTTCATACCATCCTATATTTAGGTTGTTTCACTAACTACATTTGTGTAACTAAATGCATTTTATAAATATTATCTCTTATTATAAAAAAATAAAATAATACAGAAAATATTTTCTGAAATCGTGTAGCTGCATTATTTTATTTTTTAATAAGAGATAAAGATGTATACTCACAATCAAAACAACATAAAACTATCATTTGTTTTGATTATGAGTATACGTCAATATTTATGAAATGATATTAATTACACAAATGTGGTTAGTGAAACAAAGTATATTTTAACAGCCTTATTTATAAAAATTATTAAGACTTTATAAAAGCTTTTTAATAAAAAATTTTTATGAAAATTTGTTTAAAAAGACCTTTAAAAAACGTTAATTAGTTTTCTAAATAAGACTGTAAGAGTTTAAAATCAGTATTTTTTATGATAATACTGGTTTTAAACTCTTAAAAAATACTTTGTTTTGACTATGAGTAGGGAAAATATTTTCTGGTCTCGTATAGCTGTATTATTTTATTTTTTCTAAATAAGAGACAATATTTATGAAACACATATCATAAATATTGGTGCAAACTCATAGTCAAAACAACCTAAAAGTAGGATGGTACGAAATTATGATGATTCATCAAACGTTAGTTCAAAAAAAAGTCATAGTTCCCTTCTACCAAATTCTATTTGCGCAAAAATAGTTGGCCTGTCAAATTGTAAAAAAAAATAAATAAAAAATAATATGTTATGATTGGCTTGCTAAAAATTCTTAATGGACTAAAATTTTAAAACATCTACATATTAATACTCAAAATCTCTCTATCAACCCAAATTTGGATACTTAAAGATATTACATAATTTCATTAATTAAAGGAATGGGATATTACACATTTACAGATACTGAATCTGTTATTTCTCCTAACAAAGCTAAAAGTAATTCCGATATGATATTTAACGATGTTGCGTGTGAGAAACATATTTTTGTATGGAGTGAGATAAGAATGTTGATGCATTCTGCTGATGTCAAACTTATACCAGAATCACCAAACATTTGATACTAGATAATCATAATGTAATTATAATGTTTAAGTAAGATGAGACAAATATAAAGCATGTTGGAGGGATAAATCTTGATTTTGTTTATAAGCAACGATATTAAATTAAAAGATGATCGTTATAGAAAAAAAAAGAGAATTTGACTACATAAAAGTTTACTTTTTCGTTTTTCATCTGACCTTAAACTCCATTCATCTAAATGTTATAAATGACCAGCTACTTGTAAACTGATAACCCAATCTGAATTAAATAAGCTGATCTGAAAACCAGACCAGGTCCTGATAAGCTGATCTGAAAACCAGACCAGGTCCTGATAAGCTGATCTGAAAACCAGACCAGGTCCTGATAAGCTGATCTGAAAACCAGACCAGCTACCTGATAACCTGATCTAATAGCTGATACCTTTTATTTGCTAAACATGGATGAGAAAATTTTAAAACAGTTGGTGTTAACAAGAAATATCTTGAAAAAAAAGCTTCGTAGTATAAAAACTGGTGAAATAGATACATGTGAGCGAGAAAAGATACATTTAAACCTATAATAGAACCTCTTAAAGAATTCATAAATAGTTCTAGAAATATTGAAAGAATTCACAAGAAAGAAGAAAGTAAAATCAAGATAGAAGCTGAAAATAATACAAGTTTAAAGCCATCAGTCAATATAGAGACAAGAAGAAACTTTCAGAAGGAACAATATTTGATGATATCATCTTATTTAATAATGCTAATACTGAGAATGATGATAAGGATGATGAAGATGATTTTTACTCATAGACTTCCAATTCTGAAGATACTTATACTCATTTATCAGTCTTGGAAGGAAGAATTGAATTAGATACAAACAATGGCCCACATTAAGATTTGAATAATGAATGGAAGTTTGGTGATAGTTACCTAAAACTAAATGAAGATAAAATACAAGTTGATGGTCAAATATAGGCTCTAATAGTAGCTTTATTTTCTTAAATGATTGATAATAAAACATGGAAATACTATGAGAAATTTGATTTTGAAAACTATATAAAATATATAATTTGTACTAATACATGGATAGAGAATCATCATCATTCACTGACGGAGAATCAAGTTATCAGTAAATTGTTTCTGGAAACTCAAAACGATAAACTATAGGACAAATTAATAATTCAGCTTAAGGAATTAATATAATTCAAGAATATATTAAAATGCAAATTGATGGAGTACAACGTGAAATACAATTAGAGATAGAAGATAGTTATAAAATTGAAAAAAACACATACTAAAAATTAAATCATCTTTTGAAAAAAGAAATTGAACAGCTGAACGATAAAATTTATAGATTGGAAAATTAACTACATGACAGTATAAATAGCTGAAAGTGCATCAAGTAGATCACAACACTCTCCAAAAAATCTTTTAAACAAGTCAATGTCTTTAAAAAGAAATTTAGTAAACGAACTCTATAATAAATCTCGAAAATTGTTTGTGCATTGTAGATATGTAATAAAAGGAATAGGAGCTGATTTATGTAAAATGGGAAACTATTCTACAGAAAATAGATATTATTGATTATTGTAGACTGTAAATGATTCATTCTGAAAGTTTCTATGGTCAGTACCGTTGAAAATAAAAGTTGCACTCGAAAAAACCTAGGCTGTGGAAAATATTTTTGAAATGTTACGAGTACCAAAAAACTTACAAATGGATGATTGTAAAGAATTTTTTAATAGATACTGGAAAATTCATGCATAAGTAGAATATTAAACATAACTTAATATGAAAGCATCAATAGTAGAATGATTTAATAGATCATCCAAAGGAATTATGTGATGATGGTTCATATAAGTGTATTGAAATATACAAAGAATTACTTAATGTAGTCGTATACAATATAAAAGTTCATCTCACTATTTAAATGTTTCCGATTAAAGTTAACTCAACAAATGAGAAAAAGCTGCTAAATATAATAATTTGAAGATGAACAAAATGTTGAAATTTAATGAAAGTAAAAAATAAAATTAAACAGGAAAAATCTAGTTTGGTTTGTATTTTTGAAGGAATGATTAGGAATGATAGGTCTTAAGAAAGATAATTAACTTAATATACTGGAAATTCTCTAAACTTGTTGGCCTGTATGAAATATTGTGAAAACTTAAGCGTTCAAAATAAATTACAACAAAGTGTAATATTCAGTAACACATAATATTATCACTTTTTATAGTGAAAATTGTACATTTTCCATTTCGAAAGCTCTAGCAAGCGAAATTTTAAAATATGCCCATGGGCTATTATAATAGATCTTCACTCTATTAATTTCTATAGCTATCAAATCTTTAGAAAATATAGATAAACTACATAGCTTGGACTTAGATATCCAATCTTTAAGCATGTATATGTGTATGAATTAGTATCAAACAAACTTACTATATACTTATATATGGACTTCAACTGGAATCATGCTGAAGCATACATAAATTGTAAAATGCAATATCTTACTTTATATCTGTATGAGTATTAAATAAATTTACAGAAAAAATATTGAAAGCATGCCGAAGCATGCAAATTTTAAAGAATTCCTCACGTCACACAATTTTGTGAGCAAAGAAATTTTATGACTATGTTCTAAATGAAATACATATGTTTGCATCTACTTTGTAAAAGATACAAAAGAGCGAAATCGTAATTTCTAATAGTATAGATTTTTAACTGAAATACCACTACATCTTGGACTCTCGCGTCACTATCAATAAAAGCATGCTAAGACATGCATGCTAGAAAAATATAAAAACCTGATAGAAGGTGTTAAGGACCCTTCTTAATATCTGAATCCGATACAACTCAGGCTACATCATCAACAATAACTTCTAGGGGTCAACCAGCAAATCTGATGTAGAAATATTTGAAGCAAAAATTCCTTCAGACGTAGATATTCTAATGTTTCTGACACTATATGAAAACACCTAGGCTGAATTCATGGTAGAGGTGACTGAGTTTTTGAAGATCGATTTGGTGCAATACTTGTTTATTAAACATGTATTTCTTTGTATGTAAACTAATTTCTACATACATACATATACTCGCATATATGTATGTAGATATGAATACATTTGCATATGTACACACTCACATATGTATATATTTTCATTAAAAATAATGGATTTAAAAATTATATTAATGTTCTCTATTTCAAGTAGTAAAATCAAAAAAAGTAGTTATACATCAGAAGAAAAAAATAAATAAAACAAGAGACTGACTGACCACCTGATATATAAAGTCTGTCTCACATGAAAACAAAGCATACTTAAACCTAGCAGAAATATGTATACAATACGCTAAACTTTAATGTAGGGTATTTTTTTAGAGGTATAGAACTTCGAATTGAAATAAAACACAAGAAAATCGTTTTAATGTCCATCAATTTGGCTTTATTGGAAGGATAATTTTATGCCATTAACGTTTAAATATGATTTCGGGCATGTGGCCGCCGCGGCTGGCTCGAATAAAGCCAATTCTACAGGTCCAATTTTCAACCACTTTTTCGAGCATATGGGGCCGTATGTTGGCAATAACGCCACGAATGTTGGCTTCCAAGTCCCCTAACGTTTCTGGTTTGTTGGTGTAGACGAGCGACTTCACATATCCCCAAAGAAAATAATCCAATGGTGTCAAATCACACGATCTTGGTGGCCAATTGACCGGTTAACCGAATTAATTGCTCTGATGGACGATTATGTCGACCATAAAATGGACGGAGCTTGCGGTAAACTTCGCGAACTGAACCATTATTTTCGAAATAAATTTGCACGATTTGCAAGCTTTGTTCTTTTGTCAACCTGTTCATGATGAAATGGCAAACCAAACTAAATATTAATCACTTAATAGATGACAAAATGGCCGCCAGTTAAAAAAGTGATGCCAACTTAAAGTTCTATACCTCAATAAAAAACACCCTATACAATGAGAGAGAAAAAAACATCATCGTAGAGCATCAAATAAAAGGCATAGACGATCACCCTTCATAAAATAAACATATAGCCTATTAATGTAAAGATAGTAACATTATCAAGTAGTACAATTTGGGAAATTAAAATTTTAACATTTAATTACCCATAACGCTGAAAAAGGACAGCCAGAAATTCCGACATGCAAAGGCATCTTGTATACTAGAGGAACCGTCGAAAGGATAGACCACGACTTCGTTTTCTGTTGATCGCTTTTCAAGAAGAAAATAAGTTTGTTCATTGTGATTTGACTAATTTAAAAGTACATTTAAATTTAGTCTCATATCCATATGATAATCTTAATATAAAATTGAAACATGAAAGTTATGCAGTTCTATATGATATGTATCTATAGGATATGTATCTACTACTCGTATATGAAAGAATTTCAAGCGCTTGTAACTGCATCAGAGTTTAAGATAAAAGCTCCATTTATTCAAAAGCGGGTCAATTGATAATTTTTTTTTTCATGCGTATATTTATTTATTGTATCTTCAAAAAATGAACTAACAATAAGTTTTCAAATCTTAAATCTAGATATAATAATTAGGCCCAACCAGTGTCAGGCATAAGCTTAGTGATAGTTATCAATAATACATAAATATCGTATTAAGCACAAAAAAATTTTCAAGCTGTTTCATCTGGAGTGTTGAGTATTAGAGCCATAGTGTCCCTCTTTTTTAAGCGGATGTGTCCAGTAAAATTCAAGATGTTACGAGCAAGTGGATTAGGATGAGACTCGAGTTTTGTTAAGTATTTGCCTGCGTATTTTTTAATTTCTTCAGTCACTAGTGGCATATTTAAATCACGATGTAAATTTGAATTTTTGATGTACCATGGAGCCGATGTTATTAGTCTTAAAATCTTGTTTTGCCTTCGTTGGATTCTCTCTATATAGGAAGCTGAAGCAGTGCCCCATAGCTGTATTCCGTAGCACCATATGGGTTTCAAAAGCGACTTGTATATTAAAAGTTTACAATCTAGACTGAGTGTTGAATTTCTACCAATCAGCCAATGTATCTGAGTTAACTTAAGTTTCATTTGTGTTAGCTTTGAGTCAATATGGTGTTTCCATGTAAGCCGTCGATCAAGGTGTATACCAAGGTATTTTACATGTGAATGTTGAGGAACAACTTGATTGTTGATTCGAATTGGGGAACAAGTATCTCTTCGCAAGATAAATGTTAGCTGAACACACTTTTGTTCGTTAACTTTAATTCTCCATAAGTTTAACCATAGTTCCAGCTGTGTAATATGTTCTTGTAGATATCGGGAAGCCTCGTGAGGGTTTTCGTGCATACTAAGGCAGGCTGTATCATCGGAAAATGTAGATGTATGGATATTGCTGCTCAAAGGCATATCACAAGTATAAATCAAATACAACACTGGCCCCAATATGCTCCCCTGTGGCACACCGGATGATATAGATTCGGGCACACTCATGAAGTCTCCTTCAACAACCGTGAACTTCCGGGTAGTAATATAACTTTCCAATAGCTTCAGAAAATTTATTGGTAGATATGATTTCAATTTTAAAATAAGGCCTTCATGCCATACTTTATCAAATGCCTGAGAAACATCAATGAAGAGGGCAGAACAATATTTCTTTTCTTCAAAAGTTTTTCGTATAAATTGAACCAATCTATGAGTTTGTTCAATGCTGCTATGCTGACTTCTAAAACCAAATTGATTGTCCGGAATGCACTCATTATCAGTTAGAATTGGGGACAATTTTATCATGAGTAACTTTTCAAAGAGCTTTGACATTGTTGACAGTAAACTTATTGGCCTATATGACTCAGCCTTGGTAAGATCTTTGCCCGGCTTTGGAATCATTTTAACCTTGGCAAGCTTCCAGCTGTTTGGAGAACATTCCAGACTTAAAATGGCATTAAAAATGAATAACAGGATTCTAATTGCAATACGAGGCAACTTCATCAGCATCTGGTTACTAATTTTATCAATACCCGGAGCTTTTTTCGGGTTGAGTTCAGCAATTAGTTTTTGTACATCACGCATCTTAAACTTTAAGGGACGAGGGGGTAGAGCAACTACACATGGCAAATCAGCAACACCCATACATGTGTTTGGGGTAAATACGGTTTTTAAATGCTCAGCAAATATGTTACCTTTTTCAGTATCGTTTCTTGCCCAACCTTCGGTAGAAGTGCGCAGGGGTGGTTTAAACTCAATGGGTGTTTTAAGCTTTCTAGCAGCGCGCCACAAAGAGTAATTAGATGCTGGTGTGACATCAAGACCTTCCAGATAATTTTTAAGAGATGCAGTTTTTTCAAATGCAAGCAACTCTTGGAGTCGTTTAGTGCACTCTTTAAACCTAGTTTTATGTTGAGGTGATCTGTGCTGTTGCCATTCCTTTCTAGCTCTTCTTTTTTCACACACGAGACGTTCAATATCAGTAGAATAAATTCTATTAAACCCTGTCTGCGGCTGGGAGGTAGTGGCATGTTCAGCAGCCTGTTTAATATTTTCATTAAGGTTGGTAATGTTAGATTCAATATCATCGGGTGTTCTTAGCGCAATATTTTCTGTGCAATGACTACTAAGATATTTTTTGAATCCCAGCCAATTAACACGATTTATCATCTTCACATAAGGATGAGGTAAGTCACTTCTTAATGGGCTACAAATTGAAACGATCATGGGAGAGTGGTCGGACGAGAGATCTAGAGAAGCTTCAACTTGAATTAAATCCCTAGAGATATTTTTCATGATGCCAAAATCTATAACATCCGGAATTTTTTGTATGTCTGTAGGCCAGTAAGTGGGCTCCCCACTCGAAATGACGTCCAAGCCCATTTTTGAAATTGTGTTGAACAACGCTGGGTGAGATAAGACGCGAACCCCAGAACGTATGTTTGGCATTATAGTCTCCAGCTGCTACAAAACAAGGGCCAAGAGATTTGAAGAAATCCTCGTATTGATCTTCAGTAATTGCGAATCTGGGAGGGGAGTAAATTGATGATATTACAAAATTAGTGCAAAAATTTTCAATACAAATATTCGTTGCTTGTAGATGTTCTTCAGAAATGTTGTCAATAATATAATGCTTGGGTCTTGACCTTATTAGAATTGCTGATCCACCGCATGCTCTTCCTCTTGGGTAATTGGAATCATATAAGGTGTAGCCAGAAATTTTAAAAAAACTTCTCGAAGTCAAATGAGTCGCTGAGACCAACATTATATCAATATTTTTTTCCGTGAGGAAGTGCGCAAGTTCATTTTTATGTTGGCGAATGCCGTTTGCGTTCCAGAAACATATTTTTAACGTGTTCATGGTTTGTTAACTAATGCTTGAAGCAGTGTATTCTTCATTCGCAGCATTTCTTGCATCATGCTAGTCATATTTGTAGTAAAGTTGTTTATAGTTTGCACCAGATTATCAATAGTGGCTTCAAGGCGACTGAAATTAAAGCTTGTGTTAGCATTTGTTGAATTACTTGGTGGGGACACTTTCTGCGTGGGAAAATAATTTGTCTTAAAAGCATCGGCATATGATACACGTGAAGTACTTGGTTGGCTCATTGGAGGAAAATTGGCGGAGAAAGCATTTGCTGATTAAACTGGAGCTAATATAGGTTTTTGTCCCATGGTCTTTTTAACGAAAGAATATACAGGCCATCCTCCTGATTATCTCCACAATTACTACATTTTTTTCAGCTTGATCTTTTGCCTTCGTACAGCTAGCAGAACCGTACAATTCACCGCAGATAACACAAACTGTAGGTAATTTGCAGTAAGTTTTAGTATGGCCATATTCTTGGCAATTGTGGCACTGTACGGGACCTGAACGCTTACGTGGCTCTTCAACTGTGATTTTTCGGTGCAAGAGAAACTTTACGCTATAAATTGGATGGGTTTCATTTTTTTCAATTGTGTGTCATTCGGCTCCAGTTCGAGCCGAAATAGGGGTTGGGGGACCTTTTCTCTGTTAATTATATTAGTAACATTTTTAACCTTAAATCCTTTGTCGATAAGAGCACATTTTACTTCTTCGGGGTCAACATATGAATCTATGCCCTTTAATACTATTTGTAGGCCTTTAGCACATTTAAGTTGATAGGTGTAAAAATTTGTTTTGTTTTTTTCAAATTCACTAATAATCACTTATTTGTCGTTATTGTCTTGCAATAGTGAAAACCGATTTTGACGATTAGTAGATGATGCGCTTTTATCCCTAGACATCTTTGGAGCAGATGAAATTTTTGAAGAATTTGGGCTTCGCCCACGCTTTACCACAGTTATATACCTATCCATTCCGACTTGGACTTTGGCTTTAGTGCTACTGTTATCTGTAGTGATAACCTTGTTAAGTGATGTATACGAGCCGAAGGGATGATATCGCTGACTTATATGAAGAAGTACTAGGCAATTGTAATGCTAACGAATCACTAGTTGGCATTTGACAAAGCGAAGTTGATCGCTGACGAAAAAGTGGCTTTGCCGTTAGAAAAAGACTATCATCAGATTTTTTATTTTTATTGTTAACATTAAGAGCTTCAGAACTCACAGTAAAATATGCATTTCTGCCGTTTGAACTCACTTCACAATATTTTGTTTTTGAGGTACTCATGTAGAGTTTTCCTCAAGGGCACTTTGTTTGCGGTTTTTGTTTGTTTTTGTTTTTCTGTTTCTTGCTATGTAAAAAAAAAAATATCAGCAATATTTGCTTTGCTTATTTATCAAAGTTAATATGTATTACTGTTATTATGTATTACGAATATTTTTTGTATGATTTGTTGTTTGTTTAATATGTATGTGAAAAAAAACTCCGCTAAGACGTCTGTTCACTATGAAGGTTCAGCGAGAAAAAAAATTGATATATAAATTTAATTTGAAACAGCAAGCAAGGACCTCAGCTACTGCATTTTTAGTAATGATCGAATAATAGAAAGTCCGGAAAGTCGTATAAATTAAGTAATATGAATGAAAAAAAATAGTTTTAATAGACGTGTAAGGTTTCAAAATTAATTCGAATGATTTTCATTACAAAAAGAAGTAGCTGATGTTTTCAACAATAATGAGTATACCAATTTCATTATAAAACCACCATTTGATTTTAAATGTTTATCAATAAAAAAGGAAAGAGAAGCAAAGTGGTTAACAAAAAGCAATCATCACCTAAGCTGGACTGCTGGATCAGTTTCATTTCAAAGCTTTTGTCATTTTTTAAAAGCCATTGCAAGATGTTCTAAAATATACATATGTAAAAGGTGAAGAAAAAAGACAATGGTTGGAAAAAATTTTAAACAGAACAATTTCTAAAGGTGACTATATAGGCTACATCAACTTTAAACAAATGGAAATAAAATATATTAAATATTTCTACTATAGTTACTACAACTAGAGAGGAATTAAATTTTACTTAAAACAGAAACTCCTAACAAACTTTTAAGTAAGTAAATACATCGAAAAATTAAAAGAACGTTTTTTAATTTCAAATAAAAAAAACTATGGAGATATTTCACATCTATACACAAAAGACCAGGGGAATATTTACAAAAGCAATAAAAGACCGCACATGACAAAAAAAAATTTTTAAAGAGGAGCCCCAGACTTATTTGTATGTACATATATACATACATAAAATCAATTTGTAGATCCATATGTGCACATATTATCAAATTTCTTACCCATGCTTAAGTATTTATTGGATTTTAACAATCACACTTACATATCTACATCATGAAAACATACAAACCGTTCTCCAAGCCATTGACTCTTAAAGACGAAAGTCGAAGAAGACAAATGTACTTAAATAAACAAACTTATCACAGACCACTCAAACTCTATCGCGCATACACACAAAATCGCCACGATCGTACACAAGAATTTTGCAAAATCTGAAATTAATATTTATGCAAATATAAACAAATTTCTGACCAACAGACTTTAACACTGGACAAATTTAAGCTTGGTAAAATATAAAGCAATCTCATCCTCCAATATGAAAAACATACTAGGATTAGGGAGGTTCAGATATATGATAATATTTTCTAGCAAAAAATTTTCATATGAGAAATAACTTATATCTACGTATATATAAATGCTAGGGTGAGAAAATCACATACACAAAACCATACTAAAATTCATCTACGAAAAATTAAACCTATTTCAACAACGCCCTTCCCCTCACAAATCACAGTCAGCCTAAAGTTCTTACAGATATACATACTCAAAATCTCAAGGTAACATACAATCTATCAATCTCAATAACCTAAATCACGATCAGCCTTAAACTCATATAGACATACATACACACAAATACGGATACATATACATGAACACTCTCACCTCGCCTTTCATAAATCACAGACAACTTTAAACTCTTACAGACATACATACATGCATGTACACAGATTACCACGGATACATATTACAACAACTCCCCGCCCTCCACCAGTCGATCTACCTCAAATACACCCCCACCAAGCATAGGTTGGCTTAAATTCCAACAAGCATAAACGTCACCGAATTCCCACGGTTACATATTACAAAACACCCTCACCTACCCAAATCACGGTCAGCCTTAAGGTCTTACACACCCCACCCTCCACCAATCACAGCCAGACTTCAATTTCTACAGCTAGACACACCCACAAATTTTCTGTCGCCATTAGGAAAAATCATTTCCATGATTTTCCCGTCGGCATTTGAAAAAAAATAAACATGTTTTCCCGTCGGCATTTGAAAAAAATAAACATGTTTCCCGTCGGCATTCGAAAAAAATAAACATGTTTTCCCGTCGGCATTTGAAAAAATAATCATGCATTGCCGTCGGCATTAGGAAAAATTAATTTTGACTATTTCACCATTGGTATTAGGAAAAATCATCTTATGATTTTCCCGTTGGTATTAGGAAAAATCATTTTCATGATTTTCCTGTCGGCATATACGTATACTTATGAAATCTTAATCTTATGGAACCTCTTAATCCACCCCACAAACATACATTCATATAAATTCCCACGGTCATAAAAAACCAGACTTATTGAACCGCCCTCGTATGTAGTAATAAAAAAAACTCCTTATGTAAACAAAAAACTCCTTATGTAAACAAAAAATTGGACGAACTTATTGAACCACCCTCGTAGGTATAAAATTTCACAAATTTCCAAGAATTTTAAAATTTGGGTAATTAAAATTTCAAAATTTCACAATTTTAATTGCGGTGGTATCCCCAGTTCCCTACTATTAATAAGCGCTTGGCTTAAATTCCTACAGCTATACACAACCTGCCGCACACCAAGCACAGCCAGACTTCAATTCCTACAGCTAGAGACACCCACAAATATCCCGTCCGCATTAGGAAAAATCATTTTCATGATTTTCCCGTCGGCATTTGAAAAAAAAATTATGATGTTTTCCTGTCGGCATTTGAAAAAAATAAACATGTTTTCCCGACGGCATTAAGAAAAATTATTTTCATGGGTTTTCCTTCGGCATATACACTTAAAAAAAAACTTCAAACCTATAAACACCCTTAATGTATTCCCACAAAATATCCCGCACTCAAATTCCCACGGTCATACACACATACATACATACACTTAATATAAACAAAAAACAATTAATGTAAACAAAAAACTCCTAATGTGAACAAAAAAACAAAATTCTCAAATTTCAGACAAATTTCACAAATTTCAGCGAAATTTTAAAATTTGAAAAATTTCAGTACAGAATTTTTAGAAATTTCACAATTTTAATTGAAACAGAATTGGCAATCAACAACTACTGCCCTCTTCATTGATGTTTCTTAGGCATTTGACAAAGTATGGCACGAAGGCCTAGTTTTAAAATTGAAGACATATCTACCAATAAACATACAAACACTTTTGAAAAGTTATATTACTGATAGGAAGTTCACTAATGTAGAAGGAGACTTCATGAGTGTAGCCGAATCTATACCTTCCTATTGAAGACATATCTACCAATAAACATGCAAACACTTTTGAAAAGTTATATTACTGACAGCAAGTTCACTAATGTAGAAGGAGACTTCATGAGGATAGTATTCTGGGGCCAGCCTTGTATTTAATATATACTTGTGATATGACTGTGAGCAATAATATTTTTAGCTCTACATTTGCCGATAATACTGCCTGTCTGAGTATGCATGAAAATTCTTAGGAGGCATCCCGCATCCAGAAACATATTACCCAGTTTGAAATATGGTTAAACTTAAGAAGAGATACTTGTTCCCCTATTTGAATTAAGAATCTAACTATTCCTCAACATTATCAAGTGAAATACCTTGGTATACACCTTGATCGAAGGCTTACATGAAAACATCATATTGGCTCTAATCTAACCCAAATGAATTTAAGGTAACTCAAATACATTGGCTGGTTGGCCGAAGTTCAACACTCAGCCTAGACTGCAAACTTTTGGTCGCTTTTGAAACCAATATGGTGCTATGGAATTCAGATATGGGGCAGTGCTTAAGCTTTCAATGTAGAGCGAATCCAACGAAGACAAAACAAAATTTTACGTTTGATAACATCGTCTCCATGGTACATTAAAAATTCAAATTTACATCGTGATTTAAATATGCCACTAGTGACTGAAGAAATTGCAAAATACGGTAGCAAGTACTTAACAAAACTCAAGTTCCATCTTAATCCCCTTGCTCGTAACATCTTGAATTTTACTGGACACATCCGCTTCGGCGCTAATACTCAACACTTCAGATGTAACTGATTGAATATACTCTTATTTATATTTTTTTTTCGCTTAGCACAACTCTTATGTATCATTAATTTAATATCAGTAACTTTATGTCCGACATTGGTCGGGCCTAATAATTATATTTATATTTAAGATTTGAACATTTATTATTAGTTTATATTTGAAGATACAATAAATAAATATATAATAATTTTACTCGTGTGAATATACATACATATATGTATGCAAGTGATTTTTGCGCAGTGAATATTTGCATAACTTGGTACCTAAGTTTGCTTTGTATTTTAAAGTATTTGTTTGTTAACTGGTTGTATAATTAAATAACTTTAATATTCACACCATTGTTTATAATTAACAGTCTGTTTGTGTTCGACGTATTCAATGGACATCTTAACGTTTTCCTAATAAATTAAAGAAAAAATCTAAAAATATTCTTTAATATATTTCAAAAACTCCAAAATTTATAATGTCAACGTCTTACACATATAGGCTGTTAAATATTTTTGTCATTCCGGGAACGGTTTATCAATCCTAGGAACAGTAATATATGTATTTCAATAAAATACGTATAAATTGGGTTTTTTAATTGTTTATTATTTTACAGAACTTTTCATTATATTCATGTAACGGTAATTCGATTATAAGAGTTTCAAATATTTTGAAGTTTCCTAAATTTTATGCACGATAATAGTAACTTATTTATTTTTTTGGAGAAGATTTTGTATGTATTGGTTTTATTATTGTTTATATAATATAGAGACCCATGTTATTGTGCCATGCTTAAGTTTTGTACTTTTCTTAGTTTTTGTTCATTTGATCAAACATTGAAAAACGTTCCCGAAATTATGCTTTTCTGACAGGTATTCAATAAAAAGAAATATTACAAAAAATTTTTGAAATTTATTAATATACAAATTTTGCAACAGTATAAAATAAGAGCCATCATTATAGCTTAAATTTTTTTACATAAGACCAATCTTGAAATTTACAACCTTGGTGGCTTTGAGCCAATTATGCAGACGCGAATCTTTACTTGTCTTCTATAAACTGGCAGTTAATTTATAAAAGTAAGTAAATAATAAAAGGTATAAACGCAAGCGGTAGGAATATTGTTTATGTTTTTCCTAATATTTGTTGATAATTGTTTTTTAAAAGCATTAAGTAAGTTATTTAAAGTGTAAAAATTTAACTCACCTCCCTGATCATCGAGAGCTACAAGGGTTCGAATCCCTGCTTCCTTGCTCTGGTGTGCAGCAAAATTTAAAATATTTGTAAAGGTGTGTAAAGTTAGAGTTCAAAGAATTAATATTTGTATGTTTAATATAAAAGTGATAAATGTATCCTTATTATATAGATAGGTATAATAATAAGTGTATAAGGATTGTTTTAATTAAAAATGTATTGAAACAATTATGAGTACATTACTATTTTGGAAATCTATTATTCGACACATTGTCATAATTATATTATAAGTGAAATTTATTTGCTGGTGGTTAAGAGATGTCTATATGCATTTCGTTGTTGCTTTAACAAATCGTCAGTATACATCAACCACATATCTTGAACAGTCACAAACCTCTTATCTTATGCACAAACTTCCAAAAACTATTAAAAAATTCACAAATAATAATATTTTTGAGAATCAAAAAAGCAAAATAAGCGTAGTAGGCTTAGAAACTTATACAAATCCCAGCAAATCATTTTTCTTCGATATGAATCCATTATTTCATCATCATCATTTGAATTCAAAGAAACAGAAGCTAAAAACAATTAGTTCATTAAGATTTAACTTATATACCTAGTTGTTAGCGATTTCTTTAAATATTAGCAGCCTTATTCGTAATAATTATTCAGCTTTATAAAAGGTTTTTTAAACATATTTCCATAAAAAAGTTTGCTTATAAAGCCTTCAGAAAAACCATTCATTCATTGCTTATAAAGCCTTCAGAAAAATCACATAAATTTTTTTTTTAATACGTATATTTATTTATTATATCTTCAAAAATGAACTAACAATAAGTATTAAAATCTTAAATTTAAATATAATTATAAGGCCCGACCAATGTCGGACATAAACTAGTGATAATACTTAATAATACACAAGAGCCGTGCAAAGCAAAAGAAATAAAACAGTTTCATTTGGAGTGTTAAATATTTGTCCCTCATTTTTAAACCGATGTAGCCAGTGAATTTCAAGATATTACGAGCAAGCTGATTAAGATGTGACTCGAGTTTTCTTAAATATTTGCCTGCGTATTTTTCAATTTCTTCAGTCACTTGTAGCATATTTAAATCACAATGTAAATTTGAGTTTCTTATATACCATGCAGCTGATTTTATTAACCGCAAAATTTTGTTTTGCCTTCGTTGGATTTGAAGCTGAAGCAGTGAACCTTGTCTGAATTCCATAGCACCATATAGGTTTCAAAAGCGACTTGTATATCAAAAGTTTACAATCTCGCCTGACTTAGTTTTACTTTCATTTGTGTTAGCTTAGAGTCAATGTGGTGTTTCCATGTTGGTCAAAATGTATACCAAGGTATTTCATATGTGAGTGTTGAGGTACAATTTGATTATTGATTCTTATTGGGGAACAGGTATCTTTTCGTAGGGTAAGTATTACCTGAGTACACTTCTGTTCGTTTACTTTTATTCTCCTTAAGTTTAGCCAGCTGGGTAATAAGTTCCTGAAGATATCGAGATGTCTCGTGAGAGTTTTCGTGTATACTAACGCAAGCTGTATCGTCGGCAAATGTAGATGTGTGGATCTTACGGCTTACATGCATATCACAAGTATAAATCAAATACAAAACTGGCCCCAGTATACTCCCCTGATTCGGGCACACTCATGAACTCTCATTCCGCAAGGATATAACTTTGCAAAAGATTAAGAATGTTTATTGATAGATATGTCTTTAATTTTAAAATAAGGCATTCATGCCACACTTTATTAAATGCCTGAGAAACATCAACATACAGAGGGCAGAACAATATCTCTTTTCTGCAAATGTTCTTCTTATAAATTGAACCAACCTAGGCGTTTTTTCAATGGTGCTATGCTGACTTCTAAAATCAAATCGATGATCCTGTATGCACGTATTATCAGTTAGAATTGGGGACAATTTTATCATGAGTAGCTTTTCGAAGAGCTTTGACATTGTTGACAGTAAAGTTATTGGTCTGTATGACTTGGTAAGACCTCTGCCCGACTTTCGAATCATTTCGACCTTGGCAAGCTTCCAGTGGCGTTGATAATACTAAAGTCGTAAAATGGCATTAAAAACAGGATTCTAATTGCAATACGAGGCAACTTCATCAGCATATTATTACTAATTCCATTCCCGGAGCTTTATATGGGTTCAGTTCAGCAATTAGTGCGTGAGATACAAACGCATTTAAAACTTCAAGAGTCAAGGGGGTAGAGCAACTACACATGGCTAATCAACAACGCCCGTACATGTGTTTGGGGTAAATACGGATTTTAAATGCTCAGCAAATATATTACCTTTTTCGGTATCGCCTCTTGCCCAAACTCTGGTACAAGTGTGCAGAGGTGGTTTAAACTCAACGGGTTTTTTAAGCTTTCGCGCAGCTCGCCACAAAGAGTAATTAGATGCTGGTTTGACATCGAGGTTTTCCAGATAATTTTTAAGGGATGCAGTTTTGTCAGATGCATGCAACTCTTGGAGTCGTTTAATGCATTCTTTAAACCTTATTTTATGTTGGGCTGATCTATGCTGTTGCCTTTTTCATCTAGCACTTTTTTTTCACATACGAGACGTTAAATATCTGTAGAATAAATTCTATTAAACCCAGTCTGCAGGTAGGAGTTAGTAGCATGTTCAGCAGCCTGTTTAATATTTTCGCTAAGATTGGCAACGTTAAATTCAATATCTTCGAATTTTCTTAGCTTAATGTTTTCCATACAATGACTCCTGAGATATTTTTTGAACCTCAGCCATTTAACACGATTGATGGGTGAGGTAAGTCACTTCTTAGTGGGCTACAAATTGTAACAATTGTGGGAGAGTGATCGGAGGAGAGATCAAGGGAACCTTCAACATCAATTAGGTCCCTAGAAATTTTTGAAATTGTGTTGAACAACGCTCTTCCTCTTGTTGTAATAAGGGGCGAACCCAAGAACGTATGTTTTGCATTGTAGTCTCCAGCTGCTACGAAACAATGTCCAAGCAATTTGTAGAAATCCTCGTATTGATCCTCAGTGATTGAGAATCTTGGAGGAGAGTAAATTGATGGTATCACGAAATTTGTAAAAAAATTTCAAAATAAATATTAGTTGCTTGTAGGTGTTCCGCACAAATGTTATCAAGAATAGAAACCAACATTACATCAAAATTTTTTTCCGAAAGGAAGTGCTCGAGCTCATTTTTATGTTGGCGAATGCCGTTTGCGTTCCAGAAATATATTTTTAACGTGTTCATGACTTGTTAATTAATGTTTGAAGTAGAGTATTCTGCATTCGCAGCATTTATTGCATCATGATAGTCATATTTGTAGTAAAGTTTTTTATAGTTTGCACCAGATTATCAATCGTGGTTTCAAGGTGACTAATATTAAAACTTGTGCTAGCATTTGTTGAATTACTTTGTGGGGACACTTTCTGCGTGGGAAAAGAATTTGTTTTAACAGCATCGGCATACGATACACTTGAAGTACTTGGTTGGCTCACTGGAGGAAAATTGGCGGAGAAGGCGTTTGCTGATTAAGCTGGAGCTAATTTAGGTTTTTGTCCCATAGTCTGTTTAACGAAAGAATATACAGGACATCCCCTGTAGTTAGCAGTGTAATTACCTCCACAATTACTAAATTTTTTTCCTGCTTGATCTTTTGGCTTAGTACAGCTAGCAGAACCATGCAATTCACCGCAGATAACACAAACTGTAGGTAATTTGCAGTTAGTTTTTGTGTGGCCCTTCAACAGTGATTTTTCAGTGTAAAAGAAATCTTACGCTATAAATTGGTTGGGTGTCATTTTTTTCAATTGTATGTCATTCGGCTCCAGTTCAACCTGACTGGGACCTTTTCTCTTTTAATTATATTAGTAAAATTTTTTACCTTAAATCCTTGGTTGATAAGTGCACATTTTAATTCTTTAATACTATCTGTCGGCAGTTAGCACTTTTAAGTTGGTATGTGTACAAATTTGTTTTATTTTTTAAATTCACTAAAAAAATTTTTGAAATCTTTTTCATCATATATTTGGATTTTAGTTTCATCAATATTACCTCGTTTAATTGGAATGATGTGAAAAGTATTTTCACCAATCGCCGACAATAGTTTTGTTAGAAGTGCATTAGAATTTTTTCTCTCAGATAGATAGGTGGTGGCTTAAAACATATTTGCGATGATACAGCGGGCTTGTCGTTATTGTCTAATAATGAAAAACGAATTTGACGATTAGTAGATGAGGCGCTGTTATATCTAGACATCTTTGGAGCACATGACATGCTGGAAGAATTTGGGCTCCGCCTACGCTTTACCACAATTATATATCTGTCCATTCTGACTTGGATAACTTGGTTAATTGATGAACACGAGCCCGAAAGTGATGATATCGCTATCTTATATGAAGAAGTACTAGGGAACTGTAATGTTAACGAATCACTAGTTGGCATTGGACAAAGCGAAGTTGATCGCTGACAAAAAAGTGGCTTTGCAGTTAAAAAAGACCGTCATCACATTTTTTATTTTTATTTTTAACATTATGATCTTCAGAACTCACGGTAAAATAGCCATTTCTGCCGTTAGAACTCACTTCACAATTTTTTGTTTTGAGGTACTCATGTAGAGGGGGTGACAGGAGAGGGCCTCCAATCAAGAAATGGCCTGGTGTTAACGGAACTAGATCGGATGGGTCTTCTGTAATTTCAGTTAATGGTGTTGAATTAAGGCAAGCTTCTATACGGGTCAACATTGTGGTGAATTCTTCAAATGTAAACTTCTGAACACCAGCAATATTTCGTAGATGAGTTTTCACACTCCTTACGCCGGCTTCCCACAACCACCCATATGAGGAGCTCCGGGAGGTATAAAATGCCATTCGACAAGCTGAAAACTGTTTCGTACAAGTACTTTCCTTTGCAATTCACATACAAATTGTTTCTTGTCTACGTCTAGTAATGTAGCTGCACCGACAAATGCAGATCCATTATCGGAATACAAATGAGAAGGACATCCACGGCGTGAGAAAAAACGTGCAAAGGCTGCAAGGAACGTTTCCGTCGACATGTCGCCGGTGGTTTCTAAATGAATTGCTTTCGTTGCAATTCAAACAAAACCAAGTACATAACCTTTAGTGATACGGAAACTTCTACCAAAATATATGATTTTATATCGAATGGGCCCGCAAAGTCAATGCCAATGTGCTTAAACGGTCTCGATAGAGAAGACCTTTCTGGCGGGTAACGCAGCCATAATTTGCTGACCTGTCCTTTTTCTATAGATAGTGCACTCTTTACAATTGTGAATGACTGTACGAAGCATGTTTTTTTTAGCTTTGGGACCCAGAATTCACTCCTAATTAAACGAAGCATCAGAGAGTGTCCGCCATGCGCAGAGCAGTTATGAATATGTTCAACATATAATCGCTTAAGACGGGCTGAATATGGTAGAATTTTAGGGTACCTTTCATCGAATGTTAAGCCAAGAGATCTAGCCAGTCGGCCATTAATTCTTACAAAACGTTTCGAATCGACAAACGGGTTCAACGAGAGTTAAGCAATGGATTGAAGAGAATAAGTTATATAATTAAGAAATCTTACCGCGAGTCTCTAAATAATTATTACTATGAAAACTTAGAAAAGATTCAAACAGAACCAAAAAAATTATGGAAATTTGTGAATAAGAGTCTCGGCAGGAAAGCAAAAGATCAGATAAATATAAAAGATCCTAACGAAGTTGTAATACAAGATAATCAGATAAAAAGTAATATCCTTAATAAATATTTTCCTGAAATTCCAAGAACATTAAAACAACAACTTAATCAATTACCTGGCGATTCAATTAATGGTTTAGGAACGATGCGTAATTGTGGAACAACAATTAAATTTTCTTATACAACTAATTTTGAAATTGAAGAAATTTTATCCAATCTTGATCTATCGAAAGGTGGTGGGAGTGATGGAATATCTTCAAAAATGTTATTTAACTACAAGGACATTATCTTACCCTATCTCTCAAAAATGTTTAATCAAATTGTAGATACATGCTACATGCTTGCTAAAATTGTACCAATACCGAAGGAAAAGAATGCTGTAGTACCGGAAGAGTACGGACCAATAGCTATGTTACCAATAATTGATAAGGTTTTTGAAAAAATTCTTCACAAACAATTACTGTCTTATTTTGAAAGCAATAATTTTCTATATAGTTGCCAGTATGGGTTTAAAAAAGGATGTGAAACTAAAGAAAACTGCATTGCTTCTGATGAAAAATTTTTCCGTTAATCGGAAACAATTCGTTGAAGTTGATAATTCTGAAAGCTACATAGGTACTGTTGAATATGGCGTACCTCAAGGTAGTGTTTTGGGTCCACTGTTGTTTACCATATACCTTAATGATGTTAAAAATCTACAATTATCTGGTAAACTTTATATGTATGCGGATGACATTTGTCTTTTCTGTCCATATAAATATTGTAAAGGCGTATATGGAATATGACGCTTCAATAATATCTGAGTACGTTAGACTAAATAAACTTATCCTAAACGCTGAAAAAACCAAACTATTAAAGTTTCGGCCAAATGTAAATAATAATAGTATATGTAGTATCTTTGTTGATGGGAAGGAAGTTTTTGAAAGCTACTCAACAAAATATCTTGGACTTTGCCTGCAGAGTAACTTATTTTGGGATCTTCATATACAATTGGGCAGCAGCCCAAATAAATTTGTTAAAAAAACAAAATTAGTAATTTATCAATCTTTGATACACAGCCACTTAAATTATTTGCCAATAATATATGCATACAAAAAAACCATCGAATTAAAATCCTTACAGACAACTCAAAATAAAGCGCTAAAAGCTGTTTTTAATATGCCGTCAACTTTTTCTACGATCTCATTATACAACAACAATTTTACCTGTATACGGATTATTCAAATTGCAGTTACTTCTTTACGTTTTTAAATCACTCCACAATATTGGGTACCATAAAATATCATTTCAAAGAAATCTAACAGTGTTAAATACAAGAATAGTTAGATGCCGCTTAGAAACTACTAAGCAACGATTAGAATACATGGGTGGTTTTCAATTCAATAAACTTCCTATGAACATCAAAACCATTGAACAAATTTAAGTTTTTAAAAACAAAATGAAAGAATATTTGCTACAAAATTTGGAAATGCTTCTGTTGTAAATAAATTTTTCCTAACTAATTATTTTTATTATTATTATTTTTATTTTTATCATTTTTTTTTCTTTCTTTTATACTAACACGTATGTTTAATAACAAATTTATCTAAAACAATAATAATTAAATTTTTTATCTATTCTTTATTTCATAAATTCAAAATTTCAATATCGTAAATTATTGTATTAATTAATGTATGTATATAATACTTTGCCAAATTGCCTCAAAAATGTCCAAGCGACACTGAGGCCCTCAATTTTTTTTTGTAAATATATTTTTATTCTGCAATAAAATAGTAAAAAAATCACATTACATTAAACTAAAATAAATTATGTAGAACTTGATTGATGAGAAGAATGATTCTTCTAGTTTAAATAGATTACGTGAACATGTTGCCAAATAAAAAAAGTAAGTAGTTCTCAAGAATCGATTATTTTAGTCTCACGCCTGGTTCCACCAAAAGTAAAGTATACGTAACTCAATGTAGCTCCTTAAGGCTTTATTAGTCTTTACTTTCTGTTGCTGTTCTGTGCTGTGCTGTTCTGTTTCTAAATGTTCAGTAACATTTTCTATAATAAATTATCAGCTGTTTCTGATCAGGAAGACCACAGTTTTCCACTAAAGTGATACATTTTGCATCGTCCATTGTTTTACGTTTTTCTGGTAAAAATTTAATTTTTTAGACACTTAGCACAATCACAGTTTATTTCGAAATGTTTTTATTTTATTTATGCTGTCACTGCCTAGGGTTGTTATAATTCCACTTTTTCCCATACACTGTCCTCATCTGTCATCGAAAAAATTGGCGTCCGGAAATGTCCTACTTTTTTGACCAGCCATTAGTTGTCTTTTTGGTAATAAAATTACGCTACCTACCACAGTCCTGTGTATAACAGAAACCTAGCATGAAGTCATAAGAAGCAAATTAAACAAGCTCTTAACGAGTTCTGGCATGCACTCTGTAACTTTTGAACTAATGAAGATTTTTTTTTATTTTTTTTTTCGTGGATAGATAACATCTTAAGCCTTTATCCAGTTTTAGTTTCATTAAAATCAGTACAGTGGTTGTGGAGAAATTTAAGGTTAAAGTTGAATTTTCAACATTTGTTTCAATTTGCTTAGAAATTCGCGATTTTTATTTGTTATTTTTTTTTAGAAATACCTTATAATGAAACTTAAACCATTTTTATAAAAACAACAGTGTAAGTTTTTGAAAATTTAATACATAAGTCATAATAGCTTATAGACCTTGGTTATTTGAATATATATACATAAGTACGTAAAACATGTGCAGACATAAATAACTGAGCTGTTTCTACAAGATGAATATCTGCAAGACACTGAATTAAAAAAATTACTTAAACACTGCTTATGAGAATCATAAAACTATATATAATTCAAAACTAAATATTAGAATCTGAAGAAATCTTAATCTATGGATATATACTAGATGTTTATAATTAGTGTTTAGATAGATATTTATATTTGACCTTTTTTTACACAATGCACAAAACACGTTAGAAACGTTATTTTAATATCATTCATTAAATATTAATATTTTTATACTTTATTTCACTCAAATAATAGTAAATGCAAATTATAATTATTATTCATTTGGCTAGAATATTGCTGACAAATATTCATTATTCAGTTCTGTATTACTTCTGTCGTGTAGCAGTCCCTCAGCTTCGGCTTCCACTTTCGTTAGATGTTTTTGTGATCGCAATTGGAAAAGTAAAGCTAATCTAGGTTACCTACTTAAATTCTCAATTTTCGAATGAAATTAATTCCTCCGCTCGCTCCCTCTCGCTCCATCATTATTTTCTTTCAGGTAAGCATGAAAAGACCTTCGATATGAACGTGAGTGGTAGTGGGGAACTACCAATTCGGTGGTAATTAAAATTGTGAAATTTGAGTAATTAAAATTTGAAATTTGAGAAATTGTGTTTTCGGTGCGCTTTGATGTTTTTTTGTTTATATTAGGAGTTTTTTGTTTACATAAACTGTGTTTTGTTTACATTAGTTGTGTGACCGGGTGAATTTTTTTGTGGTGAGTAGTAGGGAACTGCCGGTTCTGGGACAATTAAACTTGTGAAATTGTGGGCTGAAATTGTTAAATTGTGGCTGAAATTGTTAAATTTGGGTAATTAAAATTTGAAAATTTTAAAATTCTTGGAAATTTGATACCTACGAGGGTGGTTCAATAAGTCCGTCCGATTTTTTGTTTACATAAGGAGTTTTTTGTTTACATAAGGAGTTTTTTGTTTACATAAGGAGTTTTTTTATTATTACTACATACGAGGGCGGTTCAATAAGTCAGGTTTTTTATGACCGTGGGAAATTATATGTATGTGTGTTTGTGGGGTGGATTAAGGGGTTTCATAAGATTAATATTTCATAAGTATACATGACATGTATGCCGACTGGAAAATCATGAAAATGATTTTTCCTAATACCGACGGCAATGCATGATTATTTTTTTCAAATGCCGACGGCAAAACATGATTATTTTTTTCAAATGCCGACGGCAAAACATGATTATTTTTTTCAAATGCCGACGGCAATGCATGATTACTATATTTCGTAATGCCGACGGGAAAATGATTTTTCCAAAGGGAAAATTGCCAGTGTTGCCAGACTGTATAAATTTGTTATCGTAATACTATATCAGTAATATCAGAGAAAATATATTTGATGAATACTAGGCGATTGTCATATGAATCGTGGGAATGTGTTTGTGTGATTTTCTCACGCTAATAAATTATTTATCATACCGACATTTTATGATGTAAAATATTCTCATGTATGTGAACCCCCTAAAATGTTCTCATGTATGTGAACACCCATAATGCTTGTGTGTGGGTGGTTCAGCTTGATTGTCGCTGGTAATTGTATATTGTGTTTATTTGTTTAAGAAATATATTTGTATGTATGTATGTATGTATGTATGTATGAATGTATAAATGTATGTATGCATGTATGAATGTATAAATGTATAAATGAATGTATGAATGTATAAATCAATGTATGAATGTATAAATGAGCGATCGTGGGAACTTGTGCGTGGAATATTTTGTGCTTGTGTAGAATACATTTATATTTTGCAACGTAGTCATTTTCTTTGTCTACAATTCTTTTAAAGCAGAGGATTTTCAACTAAGTACAGTCATCAGCAGAGAAACAAAAAGTAAAAATTTGCAAGTAAGCAAAAAAGTTAACTTCTCCTCCTCCCCACTTCCTTCTATTCTCTTTATGTAGTTTGTATTTGAAATAAGAAAACACTTTTACATTTTTTTTTTTTGTAAACATTTATTGTTTAAAATTTTATAAAATTTTATAATAATACGTACAGTAATATGTTCTTAAGTATAAATATTTTAAAAAGTGAAAAAGTTCATTTAAAACAAGATATTTCTTTGGAGAGTAAAATAGCATTTCTTAATGCGCAAACACCAAAATTATGATAATTACAATAAAAATATTCTGGATACTTGATTTCCATTTGTTTAAAGTTGATGCAACCTATATCCTCAACGTTAGAAATTTTTCGGTGTAACATTTTTTCCAACCATAGTCTTTTTTCTTCACCTTTTACGTAAATTTTAGAACATCTTACGTTGGCTTTTAAAAAATTGTAAACGCTATGAAATGAAACTGATCCAGCAGTCCAGCTTAGGTGATGATAGTTTTTTGTTAGCCACTTTGCTTCTCTTTGCTTTTTTATTGATAAGCATTTCAAATCAAATGGTGGTTTTATAATGAAGTTGTTATATTCATAATTGTTGAAAACAATCGCTACTTCTTTTGCGATGAAATCGTTTGAATTAGTTTTGAAACCTTGTACGTCTATAAAAATTATGTTATTTTCCATGTTATTCAATTTATAACACTTTTCGAACTTGTCCTTTGATGGGTATATATTCTATTATACGATCATGAATAAGAATGCAGTAAGCTGATGTCTTTGGTGCAATATTAGTTGCTGTTTCAAATTCTATTTTTATATCAATCGGTCCATTATTGAGTGATTCATTCTGATGACTGACATCTACTACAATAATAGGAGCTTTTGTCTTAAACTCTGATGCAGTTAGAAGCGGTTGAGATTCTTTCATATAGTAGCTTTGTTGGAATCTTAGATACATATCATATAGAATTGCATAACGTTCATTTTTGAACTTTATGTTAAGATCATCATACGGGTATGAGACTGAATTTAAATGTACTTTTAAATTAGTCAAATCACAATGAACAAATTTATTTTCTTGTTGAAAAGCAATCAACACAAAACGGGGGCGTTCTCTATTTGCAGCCAGTTTAACATTCCAAATATGGCTAGTTCCTGTGTTTAATTGTGGATTAATATGACAATCCCAACTGCGAAATGCCATGGGTATAGAAGCACCATTGTTAATAATTTTAATCATATTCAATTTGCTAAGGTCAGATAATTGAACATGAGGTATTCTCCATGAGATGAGTGAAATTGTAAGTTTAGCTTTTTCAGTAGAAACACTCGAGCGTACAAGATCTTCGTCGTTCTTATTGCGCAAGAGTATCAGTTCATGTTTTCCATTTAATATAACTTTGTTGTAGTCTTCAGCGAATCCTAGAAACATTTTTAGAGGTACATAGAAATTGAAAAATCCATTTGCAAGAGTGACATCGTCAATTTTGTTCCATCCAGCATTTTGCATCACATTGCTTTCGTTTGGTGATAGAGAAACCAAGTTCTTTATGGTGCTCGTGGCTCCTAAATATCTTGTATGATCAATTTCAATTCCATTAAGCTCATAGCGAATTTCATCAAATAGATATGCTACAAAGTTGTTTTTTAATTTAAAGTTCTCTGAAGAAGAAGATTTAGGGGCATTATCATCGGCAACACATCCCTCTACATAAATGTAGCTCTCACTGGGTAGCACGTACAAATCTTGATTTTGTATTGAAATTCTAATTTCATCATTATTGTTGTAAGATTGTAAGTATGGTACATATGTATGATAGTCCTTTTTGATTATATTCTCATCAGAGAAAGGTTTATCTAAGACATCTATTATTGAACTCATTTTGTCTTCAATTTAAAATTCAAGGACTTTAGAAAATTTTTATTTGATGTTGTTAGTGCTTTCTGTTGAAGTGATCGCTTTAATGTTCTTGTTGTTGTTACTGCTTTATTTTTCAATGTATTTGCGTTGTATATTAGCATTATTTAGTTGACCTCAAATGTATTCGTATTGTAATTTCCTCTCCTCGAAAATTAATTAAATCACCGTGTTGATCAACTACTCGCAGCGTTAGTGAACTTATCTCTCTGGTGTTCACAGGTAAATAGATGAGATTTCTTGGAACCTCATCTATTTTATAGCCTGGAGGCACATTCATCGGAAATTCATGAAGTATATGCGATTTGGAGTTATTCATATATGTGTTAATAGCGACACTACTTTCAATTTTTTTAAAGTGAATCTCTTTCACTTTAAAAATATTAAGTGGAAGATTTGAGTAATAATATTTGTTTGGTGTTAGGATTTTGCTATTGAATCCTAAAAGTTTTCCAATTGTGTTGTCTTTATTAAAATATATAGGATCTTTGGAACTATTAACTTTAACTTGCATTGTATTGTTATTGGCTTCAATAAAAATCTTATTTTCTGGACAGAGTCTTCTGTATTGCTCTTGTATAAAATCCACAATATCATTCAATTCGTAAGATCCAATTGGTATTTCAATTGTATGTTCCCCTATATGAAACATATTGTTGTAGGTGTCTACATTTGGAATGCTGTTGTATGAATGAAAATCAGTTAGAGCACACTCATATGCACCATGTAATTCAATAGGAGGAAAGTAACTAGCAGATAATTCTGATGAGTTAGAGCTCAGAGTAAGTGTTATTGACATTATAACAGACTGATTACAATTAAATAAAATTTAGTACAACATATGGTTTATAAGCATGATTTACATATTTATTTCATTTTCTTATTTTAAAATTAACATTAGTTTCTTAATATTACTGCTATTGTTGTTGATGATGGTATTCAGCTATAATATTTCGTTCTTACTTATCCAAGAATTGTGTTGATTAGAAAATCCCAACCATTTAACGTATGCCTCCTTTCCTTTAGTTTTAAGAACCTTTTCAACTAGAGATGTATTTGTATTTCGAAAGTTCTTCAGTATAGAATCCACCTTTAATAGGATTACCAAGATAATCTTCTAATATGAATGTTGTAGGATTTGTATTTTGAACTCTTGTAATTGTGAAAATTTCTGTAGTCCAATTTGGAGTATAACCTTTTTCAAATGTATGCTTATATTTGCTTATGCGTACATGATCTCCAACATTAAATTTCGACATTTTGTACATCTTCAAATGACTGTATACTGTATTTAGTAGCTTTTCCTCATTTGTTGAGTTGACTTTAATCGGAGACATTTTAATGGTGCGATGAACTTTTCTATTGTATGCATTAATTAAATCTTTGAATATATCAATCCACTTATATGAACCATTAAAGCTAAATTCTTTCCACATCATTCCTTTCAATGTTCTGTTAAATCGTTCTACTATTGATGCTTTCATACTGCTATATGTTGAGTAGTGATTAATGTTGTATTTAATCATTAATTTTCCAAAGTGTTTGTTGAAAAATTCTTTACCATCATCTGTTTGTAAGTTTTTTGGTACTCGTCCTAATTCAAAAATATTTTCCATCGCCTTGGTTGTTTCGAGTGCAGTTTTAGTTTTTAGTGGTACTGCCCATGCAAATTTTGAAAATGTGTCAATTACAGTTAACAAAAATCGATAATTTCTGTTTTCTCTAGAATAGATCCCCATTTCAACTAAACCAGCTTGCCAAAGATCATCTATTCCTTTCATTACAACTCTACGACGCATAAAAACTTTTCGAGCTTGCTTATGTAGTTCGTTTACTAAATTTCTTTTTGAAGACATTAAGTTGTTTTACAGATTTTTTGGAGAGTGTTGTGATCTACTTGACGCACTTTCAGCTATTGATACAAACATGTAATTTTCCAATCTATAAATTTTCTCATTAAGCTCTTCAATTTGTTCTTCAAAGAATGTTTTAATTTGTAGAATGTCTTTTTGAATTTTATAATTTTCTTCTATATCTAATTTTATTTCGCGTTGTAGCTCCTCAATTTGCATTTGAATATCTTCTCGAATTATAGTATTATCTTCTTTAAAGTATGTTAATAATTTCTCTTCTAATTTTTCGATTTGAGTTTGCAGAAACCATTTATTGATAACATCGTTTTCCTCCAGAGCTTTTGCAACATTTTTGATTCTTTTGTTTTGGACATCAATGTTGTTGTTCGTATCCATAAAGAACCCCAGCAGTTTAGGTGCATTTTTCAAAGAAATTATACTGCTAGTATCGTTTAAATAGTGTCCAAATTTATCAACAGACATGCTTTATATACTTTATTAAAGTTAATGTATTATATTTGCTTCACGTAGTTCTTCAATAATTGATACAATCGCGTTATTGTGATTAGTATGACCTGCACCTTGTGATGCAAGCAGTAGTCGAAGACGATCTACTAACTCATTTGGATCGTCCCAGTATATATAGTTTGGCTTATGGGCGTTAAATTCCATCATTCCATCACCTAAATAACTACTTTTTGACTTAGATCCTGTTGATTCGTTTAAATTCTTCTGGTTTTTCTCGTCAATAAATTTCTTAATAATATGTTTGTATTTATATCCTCTAGTACCCTTAATTTTACCATCAGGTTTATAGTCCCTTCTATATGCATTAGTAGTAATTAAAATCTTTTTATAGATTTCGAGTTCAAATTTATCATAATTTTCTGGTATTTTATGAAACATTAGAGAAAATAGTCCTGGTGTTAGAGCCCATATTTGACCACCAACTTGTATTTTATCTTCATTAAGTTTGAGGTTACTATCACCAAATTTCCATTCATTATTGAAATCTTTATGTGGACCATAATTTGTATCTAATTCATTTCTTCCTTCCAAGGCTGATAAATCAGTATAAGTATATTCTGTATTGGAAGTCTGTGAGTAAAAATCATCTTCATCATCGTCATCATTCACAGTATTAGCATCATTAAATAAGATGGTATTATCGAGTATTGTTCCTTCTGCTAGTTTCTTTGGTATACTTGTCTCTATCTTGACTGATGTTTTTTTTCAGGTTTAAAACTTGTATTATTTTCTGTCTTCATTTTACTTTCTTCTTTTATGGGAATTCTTTTAATATTTTTAGAACTATTTATGAATTCTTTGAGTGGTTCTGTTATAGGTTTAAATGTATCTCTTAGTTGTTCACGTGTATCTATTTCACCAGTTTTTATACTACGTAACTTTTTCTTCAAGACATTTCTTGTCAACACCAACTGTTTTAAAATTTTCTCATCCATGTTTAGCAAATAAGAGGTATCAGCTATTAGATCAGGTATCAGCTATCAGACCAGGTTATTAGGACCTGGTCTGGTTTTCAGATCAGCTTATTAGGACCTGGTCTGGTTTTCAGATCAGCTTATCAGGACCTGGTCTGGTTTTCAGATCAGCTTATCAGGTATCAGATGAGGTTATAGCAAATAGATGTATCAAGTTTAAAGTTAGATTAATAACTAAAGGTATCAGACCAGGTTATTAGGACCTGGCCTGGTTTTCAGATCAGCTTATTAGGACCTGATCTGGTTTTCAGATCAGCTTATTAGGACCTGGTCTGGTTTTCAGATCAGCTTATCAGGACCTGGTCTGGTTTTCAGATCAGCTTATCAGGACCTGGTCTGGTTTACAGATCAGCTTATCAGGTATCAGATGAGGTTATAGCAAATAGATGTAACAAGTTTAAAGTTAGATTAATAACTAAAGGTAATTTTTTATGAGTAGTTGCTTATATAGTTATGAAATAGTCAAATTGCTTTCTGTAGCGACCATCGTTTAATTCGTTATCTTTGCTTATCATCAAAAATCCATATTTATCCTTTCAACATTCTCGACAAATTTCTTGAAACTTTTCATAGCTCCTATCGCTGGCAACATGATCCTTATAAACATGCTTCATATTTGTCTCATCTTGCTTAAACATTATAATAACATTTGCATTGTCTCTTATTAAATGTTTGGGAATTCTTGTATATGTTTGACACAGGTAGAATGAATCAACATCCCTATGTCGCCCCATACAAAAATATGTACGTATATTATTCTGCTTTTCACATGCAACATCATCAAATATCATAATTGAATTAGTTTTACCTTCGTCAGGTGGAATAACTGATTCATTATCGGTGAATGTAAAATACCCCATACCTTTAATTGGTGAAATTAGTTTTTTTAGGTATTCATATTTAGGTTGATAGAGAGATTTTGAGTATAAATAGATGTTTTCAAACTTGAGTCCATTAGGACTTTCTAGCAAGCCAATCATAACATTAGTCTTTCCACAATTTGATGGTCCCACTATTAGAGCACGAATAGAATTTGGTAAGAGAGGACTATGCTTTATTTTTGAACTGATGTTCGCTGAATCATCAATATTACGAACTAAAATATTTTTATGTTGTTCTACTAACTGCATTTTTGTAACTAAATGCATTTCATATATATTACCTCTTATATAGGAAAAATTAGATAATATGGTTATACGATATCAGAAAACTTTTAGTCATAAAAACACCGTCGTTGGAAGAGGTCTAGTAGACAAAATAATAAACTCTCTACCTGTTTAACTTCATCTACCTGGATATCAGTACTGTGGACCTGGAACAAAACTACAAAAACGTTTAAATCGATGTGATAAAGGAATTAATTTATTGGACTCTGCGTGTAAAAATCACGATATTGCTTATTCCAAAAATAAGGATTTAAGTACCAGACATAAAGCTGATAAAATACTTGAAAACTCCGCTTGGGATCGAGTTTTATCAAAAGATAGTAGTCTTGCTGAAAAATCATTTGCATATATGGTTACTAACGCAATGAAAGCCAAAACAAAATTTGGTATGGGTGTGGAGAAAAAGAAAAATGTAAAAAAGAACAAACTAAATGTTAAAACACTATTTAGAACATCAGTTAGAGCTGCAACAAAAATACTAAAAAAAGAAAAACCATTAGATATTAACTCAGCTATCAAAATTGCACGAAAAACTATTAACAAGTCATTAAAAGGAAGAAAATCTCAAATTATAGTACCACGTGTGATACGTGTCCCAAAAATTGGTGGTTTTTTACCTCTAATGCCGATTTTAACTGCTCTGGGTGCAATTGGTAGTCTAACAACTGGAGGTGCTGCCATAGCTAAAGCTGTAAATGCAACAAAGAATGCTAAAAAGCAACTTGATGAAGCAACTAGACATAATAGAGCGATGGAATCTATAGCAGTTGGAAAAGGACTTTACTTAAAACCATATAAAAAGGGTTATGGTTTAGTTCATAAAGAGGAATCAAAAAACTCTTAGAGATGCTGCCCAACAGACCACTTTCTGATGTGGACCTAAACCGTTTCTCTATAAATATTCCATATTTTAGAGGTGTTTTCATGTTGAATACTCTACCAAAACGATCAAAGAAAATAGAATGTGGAATAATCAATTTAGATGTATCAACAGGACCTGGTACACATTGGGTAGCATATTATAAAAACAGCAATGAAAAAGAATATTTCGACAGCTTTGGAAAACTTACAACCTCCTTCAGAAGTACTCAAATATCTTGGTACAAATATAAAATACAACTATAATCAACATCAGAATTTTAATACATTTACCTGTGGACATTTATGTCTTAAATTTCTTTATGAAATAACTGAAAATATTAAATAAAAACACAAACATTTATATTTTTCAAAACTCTTTAATGTCTTTTTATTCATAATTTAAAAAACGTAATTAATATAATTTATTGCCAGACAGGATATTGGGAATTTTGAATTAGAAATTCACTCAGCTCATTCTCAACGATTAGGTTTTCTTCACGTTCTCTACTTAGGCAATATGATCCGCTCGAAAGATCTTTAATATCGTCATCTGTTAAAGTATTATATCGTTTAGCCAGGAACATTATATGTTTATCCATTTCAACTTTTAGTGTTGCTCCATATTTTGTTGTTACACATTCCACATTTCGAATAGTATATTTCATGGACGTGTCAAGCTCCTTTACGTGGATTAAGGTTTTGTTGTTTAGAGAATTAAATTTTGAAATTAGATTTGTTGTGGAGTCTATTTTTTTATTTAATTCTTCTCACTTTGAATGTTTAACTGGAAATGATCTTAAAAGTAGCGATGATGACTTCAAGAAGGCTAATATAAAATAATTATGGTGAAATAGTGAATAAGTGGGGGATAGTGATAGTTAGTTATGGAGAGAAAAGGGTTAGAGAGAGAGAGATAGAGTGATAAAAAGAAATATGGAATAGCGATGATAGTATAGATATTTGAAAAATTTAAAGAACAAATTAGTCTTAAAAAAACCTTCCAACAATCGTCATCATCATTCATTTATCAGCAAATAAAATGAGTCAAATTAGACGTACTCTAAACCAATTTCTAACAGATTTTGAAAGCTTCTGGTTATATGATCATTGGGAGATGATAAAATTTTTCCAAAATATGCTGGTTGAGAACGAAGAATATGGCGTAATAGAAGACGAAGACAACACAGAAGGGCATTTTGGAAACTGCCCATGGTACGATCCGAAGTGTGAGGAAGGACCTGATACTTGTAGATGTACAATATATTTTTTACGGAAAAGTATATTAGAACATCTAATAATTGGATACTATGAAATGTTTCCATCATTATAAATAAAATATTTAAGAAATTAAATTAAATGGTATTATTAACAGAAATAAAATAAAATTGTATTATTAAAATATTCCTTGTTTTGTATTATTTTTTCTAAAGGAAAATTAGGAATCATCTGTTCGAATACAAAATAACAGAAACTTGTAAGTAGTGAAAAATATAAGGACTTATCCGATTATCTTAATTGTGTCTCTTTATAAAAATATCTAATGGAACTTCACAATATTGTGAAATTCAATTTCTCTTGTAGAGAACCTCTCAAAGAAAACAAAATTGTGCATGTTTAATTTATGTGAAGACAAGACTGTGCATGTTTAAGCAATATGAAAACAAGAATTTACAAATAAGCAAAAGCAAAAACTGTTTGATCCAACGAAGTAAAGCCAATAAAGAAATAAACACCATTTCATTCTTTTTTCAATATTTTATTTCAAATTTTTTCTTAAAAATTCATATAGATATGTACAACAATTTTTCTTAATGAATAGGATTTTATATACAACAATTTTTCTTAATGAATAGGATTTTATTTACAATTTAAAAATTAACTAAAAATTAATTAATTTTAACAATTTTCTTGCATTCTAGCAATCTCATCTAGCAACATATCAAGTTCGTATTCATTGTTAGTTTCCTTAATACGAAAATGATACCATGCATATGTATTAATGTTATTTGATCTAATTTTTCTCTTATCGTCTCCATAACTTAAGACTACCTTATTTAGTTGACTAGTATATATCTGATGTAGCTTAGATTTAAATGTTAACATATTATCATACACATTAGTCTTATTAAATAAACAATTTTTATAAGTAGCTAAACTATATTTATCTAATATGGCTCTCTTTACCCCCTTCGATTTTTTAACGTCATTTTGATTTTGTACACTGAATGAGTACATTTTTGATCGCAGCCCAACAAATTCTGTCATTATTTTACCGCAATTTTCATCCTTCATCATACCAATAACTTTTTTTAGTTACTAGTGGAAAATTATAAATATTGTCTGTAGGATAGTCCGATGTATCAAATTGTTCTTGTATGTCATTTTTGATGTCAGCGTAAAAGTCGCCCGTTTTTATTGAATATATAAAAGAGTCCGTGTCCATATAGTTCAATGAGAGTTTTGTCTTAAACTTAGGTTGCATGTACCCGTAATGGAAATTATACATTTTCCATTTGGACAGCTCGAGTACACAAAATCCTAAGTAAATTGGTTTATTGTAGCAGGTTTTGACTCTAGTCATTTCGATTGCTACTAGATCTTCGGAAAATATAGATAAACTATGAAAATTTGGTTTAATATCCAATCTTGGGCCCCCAAACGATTACAATTCGTTCTCTCCCAACTATTAACAATTTTAACATCTCTCCTCTTATCCACATTTTCCATGGTTTTACCATACACTGCATTATTAAGTAGTTTGAAAAAATTTTTTTCAAAAGCATTTTTAGCAGTGGCCCTATGTCTGGTATTTAGGTCAATATAGCCTTTTAACCATGGAGATTGTTTAAATGCTAGAATACGATGAGTTTTCTTTAAAACTAAGCCATATTCTAAGCACTGTTTCAGAACTCTAAAGTGTATCACGTATGATTGCTTTGTAGAGAAATCGGTTATCAACTTGCTATACTTCGCTTGCATAACTTTTTTATTTTCAGCGCAAAAAGGAAGGTCATTATGCAAGTCGTGTAAATGAGAGGGATAATCCAACGTGACCTCATATACATAACCGTCTGTTCCATTGCCAGCTATGCTGTTTGGGTCCAGATTCAGCTCGTCTTGCGATAACCATCTGAACCCACCATGAGGAAGATATTCCGACATCGCCCAACCATACAAATTGTTAGCGTCTAAATAGACGAGAAATTCTGAGGGCTTCTCTTTATCGAAATCTTCCAAATATTTGTTATTCGCTTTCGAATATCTTTGACTACACTGTACGATCCCTCCACGTATACCTTTTTTCATAAAATTGTACATGTCTATGTCTGTCAATAATTCTAATTCAATTTTTGTGTATTTGAGCATTGCATCCCAGGAAAGGCCAGGTGCTGTATAATATTGGCATGGATCGAGCTCCTAAATACCTTTACAAACTTTTCTAAAGTTCTCGAAAATATCTGTCAGTAAGAGGAGATCTGTTTTTAAGTAAAGTTCCATGTAATCTTTCATAGTTTTGCAACCAAAAGTATTCCATACCTCTTCAGCATGTGAGTATTCCTCTAAAGAACACTCTTTATTGTTCAACTTATTAAAGAAATCACTGCGTGAAGGCAGCTGACACTCATCTAATTTTTGGAATGAATTTAGGTACTCATACGGGAAAATACCTTTTTTCTTAATAAGCTGAAATTCTTTTTCTGACTGAAATAAGGACCTTATAGTTCTGAAATCATTATCCGACAAATTGCAGGCTAATGATTCCAAACTCTCAGCCATAAAGCGTATTGTATCAAGAAATCTTATTTCAAGCTTATGGCCATCACTCATTTCTGTAAATTGGGAGAGGGATATATAAAGTTCCTTATTGAGAGGGAGTACTTTCAGTTGCATTGAAATTTCACCTAGATCTTTAATAAAAAGATGTGAGTCATAATTTGAGTAGTTGTGACAGTAAACTGGTATAAACTTGGGAATTTGATAATTTAAATTACAGTTATTGTGGGCTGCACCTCTATATTTACCACTAATGTGACAATGATCTCTAACGCGATCTTTACCTAGAAATTTTTGACAAATATGACAATTCACAGCACTATAAAAATTATAAATATCAGAAGGGGATAAAATATCCATTTGTCTATTATTTACTAAGTGACTATTGTATATATCCTCACAGTCTTCAATTAAATATGATACACATTTTTTTGAGGCATCTTTTCCTGTATATATCCTTAATTTATCTAACTTATTGCTATGGAGACACTTAATATAATAGCTAAATGCACAAGGAGTGTGCTTTTTGACTAGACTAGTTTTATTACTTACACTATTACTAACTTCTTCCAAGATGCATTCGAAATCCGCATATACCACGAAGGGTACATCCATTTTTCTTTGATGTCCCTTGAAGCTCAGAATTGCATCCGGACCTGATGGCATAGTTGTAACAATTTTACCGCACTCCGCATTATGATTTGTCATTCCAGTTTCGTTATGGGTGTACTGGAGACAGCTGTTGCAGAAATGTAGTTTGTGTTCATTCCTGGTAGTCTGATTTTGTAAAAGTCTATAAATGATAAAAAAATAAATAAAAGTTTATAAGTAAAATGTACATAGTATAAAATATATAAACAAGTATATGTATCCTTAAAATAAAAAGTTGTATAATTTTTTAACTTACCTTGATATATTCTTTATCAATATGTAGTGATGACCTGCAGCATTCTCTAAAAGTAGTAAGTTGACGTGGTTCACTTTCTCGTCCTTGGTCACATAATAAGGACCAATGATCTGATCTGCTCCCTCATCATACCCAAATACGTTCACACTTATACTCGGATTATTTGCCTCAAACTCTTTGATTTTGTTAAGTGCTAATGGGTAGCTTAAATTTTTGAAATTTAACGCTACACCATTTCGCGTAACAATCGTCTGTGCAGCAATGTCAGGGATGTTATAAGAACTACAACGTTTTGGTCGATCGTATTTCGTCGTATCCATTGCAGCAATCAGACACCACTTGAAACAATATGCATCGCTGTTTTCTATGTTGATGCAAGCTTTTCTTCCTTCTAATTTTTGAGGTGTGGATATCCAATTCGAGCCTTTGACGAGCGACGATTTGTTGATGTTGATTTCAGCTCGGACTATGCGTGACAAGGTCCAACCAGAATCTCGCTCTTCAAATTCGGACATTTTGGTTGAAATGTCCTCAACCTGTTTACGTAATATTTCTTCTATATTGTCTGCCTTTGTCAGTAAACTCATTTTGGCTACATGTGATATTATGCACAACTCCAATTCCTCTCCAACAATTTTTATATACTTGGCCACAATACTCACATGAAATTTAATTATTGTATGTTTAGTTAAATTCATTTGAAGTCTCTCCATAAAAATATTTTTGTTTTCCTTAATAAACTCTTCCAAGAGAAGTTGGTCTTTTTTATTTAGAATTGCATATGTGGCGATATGATTTTTGAAGGCTTTCGATATTTTATAATATCTCACATTATTTTCTTCTGTCCTGACATGGGGAGTACTCATTGGAGTTGGCAGAGTTTCTTCTCCTATTTCTTCTACATCTACTTCTCCATCGCTTTCCGGTAAAGTTATGTCCATAGCATCGTTGTATAAGGTCCCTCCGAGGATATCCACACCTTGTTGTTGAGCTTGTTGTTGTTGTTGTTGCTGCTGCTGCTGCTCTTGTTGATGATAAGTAAGAGGTTGCCATTGCATCAAATTGGAATACTGCTGCATTTGGTTATCTGGTGTGAAGGGATTGTAATTGTAACTTGGATACTCATATTGCATTGGTACTCCTGATCCCAAAAACTGATTATTCCATGACATTGATGTAGGGTAACAGTTAGGCATACCGTATTGTTGATGATTCATTGGTAGTTGATATTGGGGGTACTGTAAAGAGGGTTGTTGCTGATGATGAAATGTATTTAGCTGCTTTTGAGATGACTGCGGTTGCTCTTGATTTCTGTCCCGGCTTACGATCTCTTGATCCTGCACACTATGATTTTTAACATGGTCCAAAAAGGACTTTTGGTATTTAAATACCTTATGACATCTATTACACATATATCCAGAAGAACTCATTTTTAATTATTTTATAGAATTTATATTTGAATTTAACACAATTGCTGATGATACTACTTGTAAATAGAATAAAGTACTGATGTGTTGGTTATAAAAGATGGCGAATTTATACGAAAATTACTAGCAGTAGCCTTGCGGCATTCATAATTTTTACTTTTTGTTTCTCTGCTGATGACTGTACTTAGTTTAAAATCCTCTGCTTTAAAAGAATTGAAGACAAAGAAACTGACTACGTTGCAAAATATAAATGTATTCTACACAAGCACAAAATATTCCACGCACAAGTTCCCACGATCGCTCATTTATACATTCATACATTGATTTATACATTCATACATTCATTTATACATTTATACATTCATACATGCATACATACATTTATACATTCATACATACATACATACAAATATATTTCTTAAACAAATAAACACAATATACAATTACCAGCGACAATCAAGCTGGACCACCCACACACAAGCATTAGGGGTGTTCACATACATGAGAACATTTTAGGGGTGTTCACATACATGAGAATATTTTACATCATAAAATGTCGGTATGATAAATAATTTATTAGCGTGAGGAAATCACACAAACACATTCCCACGATTCATATGACAATCGCCTAGTATTCATCAAATATATTTTCTCTGATATTACTGATATAGTATTACGATAACAAATTTATACAGTCTGGCAACACTGGCAATTTTCCCTTTGGAAAAATCATTTTCCCGTCGGCATTACGAAATATAGTAATGATGCATTGCCGTCGGCATTTGAAAAAAATAATCATATTTTGCCGTCGGCATTTGAAAAAAATAATCATGTTTTGCCGTCGGCATTTGAAAAAAATAATCATGCATTACCGTCGGCATTAGGAAAAATTAAGTTTCACAACTCCCTCCTTGGTATTAGGAAAAATCATCTCATGATTTTCCCGTTGGTATTAGGAAAAATCATTTTCATGATTTTCCAGTCGGCATACATGTATACTTATGAAATATTAATCTTATGAAACCCCTTAATCCACCCCACAAACACACATACATATAAATTCCCACGGTCATAAAAAACCTGACTTATTGAACCGCCCTCGTATGTAGTAATAATAAAAAAACTCCTTATGTAAACAAAAAACTCCTTATGTAAACAAAAAACTCCTTATGTAAACAAAAAACTCCTTATGTAAACAAAAAATCGGACGGACTTATTGAACCACCCTCGTAGGTATCAAATTTCCAAGAATTTTAAAATTTTCAAATTTTAATTACCCAAATTTAACAATTTCAGCCACAATTTAACAATTTCAGCCCACAATTTCACAAGTTTAATTGTCCCAGAACCGGCAGTTCCCTACTACTGTGGTGACATTAATTGCATGTGAACGGGTGATTTTTTTTGTGGTAAGGTATTAAAAATCATGAAACTAATTTTTCCAAATGCCGACGGCAAAACATCATTACATATTTTCCTAGTATGGGAAAACGAGAAAATAAATTTTTCCTAATGCTGACGGGAAAATCATGAAAATGATTTTTGCTAATACCGACGGGAAAGTTGTGAGTGTTGCCAGACTAAGAAAATGTGTGAATGTCCGTGATTTGGGGTGGGTGGGGGTTTTATCGTTATATATACCATCAAGAGAAATTATATTTGATGACTACTACGCGATTCCCATATGTATATATGTTTATATGTATATATGTTGTGTATATGTATGTATGTATGTATGATTTACTCACACTAATAAATTATTTATCATGCCAACATATTATATTATAAAATATTCTCATATATGTGAACCCCCTAATGCTTGTGTGGGTGGTCGATTTTGTCTGTCCCTGATAAGTTTATATTTTGTTTTTTATACTTAAAATTCAATTTAAGCCTTTGGAATCTGTTTTTTAGTTGTTAATAAAATATTAATATAAAGTTTAACATACATTTTAAACTCGAAAAGCAATAAAAAAAAGTTCTTATTATGGCTGAATGTAATAAATGCAGTTTATCTATTCGTGGTGAATCCGGAATAAGATGTATTGGAGTATGTAATAAAGTTTATCATGCTTCAAGTAAATGTTCTGGAATTGACCAATATTCACAATATATGTTGGAAACAAATAATTTTATTCGCTTTATTTGTGATGACTGTGTGCAATACATACACAATGTTGATTTGGTGCTAAAAAGTATACAGGATGAAGTGTTACAAAATACAAACAAAATGGTTGAATACAAACATGAATTTGGTTCTGCTTTAAAACAAAATGAACATGAAATAAAAAAACTCTTAAAAGCAATTGAAAAGAGATATGAAGAAAGAATTAATAAATTAGATCGTGTTCATAATACATTTGAAAAAAGTCTTAATGAAATAAAAAATTTGTCATCCTATATCAAGGACTTTGAAAATAATAACAAAGAAGCTTTCAAAAACTTTGAAGTTAAAAGCACAGATATGTGTAATGAAATAAAAAAGGTCATAATAGAAACAAATAATGATCAAAGTAAAATGACATACGCTGAGAAATTAAAATATAATGCAGTGGTGCCAGACTTAACTTAAATTACACTTCGAATCAACAAATTTGCCCAGTCATTTCCCCACTCGTTAACCCTAGCGAGTATAATTTGGATCGTAATGTACATTCCAATGAAAGTGTTACAAATAGTAAACAAAAACGAGCGAATAGTAAACAACCTGTTTTTGCTGTTTCTTCTACTCCGCCCCATTCGTCAAATAATGCTGTTATAAGGAATCAAACATATACACAGTATAGTAAGCCCAAGCGTAGCTTGAACAAAGGCCCTGTTATTTATGGCGCTAATTCGTTGAGTGATTTGGAAGTGATATCTCAAAAAAAATGGATACACTTCTCCTCATTCAAGCCTACTGTGACTGTTGATCAAATCTTAAATTATGTGGAAAAAACTGCAAAAATAGATAAAAGTCACATGGTCTGCTTCAAGCTTGTTAAGAATGATGCTGATTTATCCACATTAAGAGGTGTTAATTTCAAGATTGGTATTGCAAACAGTTACTGTAATGTAATCTTGAAGCCGGAAATTTGGCCAGCAGACATCAAAGTGCGGCCTTTCGTAAGTTTTCGAAAGCAGAGTCCCCACATACAGAAAACCTAGTTACTACAGGCAACCTATTTAAAGTATACTATCAAAATCTATCAGGAATGAGATCTAAGTCCAATGCTGTCTACGATTTCTCCACTCAACTTGATTATGATGCTATTGTGTTGGTTGAAACTTGGCTGAACAAAGATTTTTCGGATGCTGAATTTTTTGATCTCAATCTCTTCAATGTCTTCCGTAAAGATAGAGATGCGTCTACCACTGGTCTTTCTTTGGGTGGTGGAGTTCTAATTGCTGTAAAAAAGTGTTTTAAGTCATCTATTTGTAAAATTGATGATCATAATGGTCTACTTGATTAGCTGATTTTATTAATCTCCGGTATAAGCAGTTCGTTCCTGTTTTGTGCTTCATATATTCCACCTAATAGCGCCGATCATATATATGATGCTCATATTTCTAATATCTTGTCTTTTGGCGAGGATTTCTCAGTAAATGACAATCTTTGTCTTTTAGGGGACTTCAATTTAAAAAATATTGCTTGGTCAAAATTTTCTAATGATGCTTTTTTATCGCCTCGTAACGTAAATCATAGCTATGAGATTAATTTTATTGACAGTTTAATGTCTCTTAACCTTTGCCAAGTGAATACTTTTCATAATCAATTAAATCGTTTTCTTGATCTTATCTTTATTCCAGAGTCTCTTAAATACCAAATTTATGTCCCTTTACTGTGGATATCCCCGTCAAATATTCACCATAAACCTCTAACTATTGAAATTTCTAATTTAACGTTTTTTAAAAATTCTCAACTTGCGATTGTTAATGATTTTAACTTTATATCATGTAATTTTGATGTGCTTAATTCCATAATTGATTCTATTAATTGGTTTGATCTTTTTGCTGGCCTAACAACAAGTGAGTGCTATGAAATATTTTTACGGAAAATGAATCATATTTGTCTTAGTAACATTCCAAAAAAGAATATTAAGCCCTATAAATTGCCGTGGTATACTAGTGGTCTAAAAACGCTAAAAAATCTGCGCAATAAATTCCATAAAAAGTTTATTGATTTGGGTGATCCCGAATCTGAAGCTAAATTTATACATTATCGTCGTGAATTCAATTTCTTAAATAAATTTCTATACAAGCAGTTTATCTTGTTTAAGGAGCAGGAAATTAAAAGTAATCCTAAAGCGTTTTGGTCTTTCGTTAAGTCCAAGAAACAATCATCAGATATACCATCAGTAGTTCGTTTAGATGGATCAATTTCTCAATCCTGTGATGATGCTGTTAATTTGTTCGCTTCATTTTTTAAATCCAACTTTGAGCCGTTCTCAAATAATATCCCAACTCCAGTGGTGTCTTCAAAGCTAAGTTTGGGCTCACTAGTCCTGTCCGAGGCTGCTGTATCGGAAGCAATTCTTGAAGTAAAAAACTCATTCAAGACTGACTATGATGGCTTATGTACGCATCTGTTAAAGAAAGCATCAAAAACCCTCGTACCTGCTCTTATATTTATTTTCAATTTGTCGCTTCAGGAGGGTGAATTTATTGACAGGTGGAAGGTTGCTACAGTTTCTCCTATTTTTAAGGAAGGTAAGAGAGACAATGTTAGTTGTTATAGGCCTATTTCTAAGTTATCAGGTATTTCAAAGATTTTTGAATACATCGTTCACAAAAATTGTTTTTCCTTTCCAAGCCATGGATTTCTCCCTATCAGCATGGTTTTTATTCTGGAAGGTCTACCATAACAAATTTGAAACTTTTCAGCGAATATTGCTTAGATGCGCTGGAACATGGTTCCCAAGTGGAAGTAATTTATGCTGACTTCTCAAAAGCTTTTGATAAGTTATCGCACTCCATGCTTATATCGAAATTGAGATTAATGGGCTTCCATTCTAATTTCCTGGTTTGGATTAAGTCCTATTTATCCAATAGAATTTGCTCTATGAGTATTGAAGGTTTTAGATCTCACCCTTATCTGCAAACGTCGGGTGTACCCCAGGGAAGCATTCTTGGTCCATTGTTATTTAACTTGTTCATTAACGACATTGGTAGCTGTTTTGTGAAATCGAAGTATCTTTTATATGCCGATGATTTGAAATTCTTTATGAAATTGGAATCAATTAATGATGCGCATATTCTGCAAATTGAGATTAATAATCTAAGTGATTGGTGCCGGCTTAATAGTCTGAGTATAAGCATTAATAAATGTTTATATGTCTCCTTTCATAGGTCTCTGACTCCCACTGTGCTTGTCTTCAATATTAATGGTATAAATTTGAACAAGTCAAACTCTAAGTTGGACTTAGGGGTGATGTTCGACAGCTCGTTGTCTTTTGCAGCTCATATTGATTACATACAAGGCATATAAAATGTTTGGTTTTTTTAGAAGAAGTTGTTGTGAATTTGTAGACCCATATACACTCAAACTTATCTATACATTGTTTGTAAGATCTAAGGTAGAATATGATTCTGTTATTTGGAGTCCTCACGTATCTGATCTGATTACTCTTGTTGAAAGACTTCAACGTGTTTTTATTAAATTTGCCTCACGCTCACTACCTTACTTATCTTCCGTTCTGTATGAGTCTAAATGCTTGTTTATAGGCTTACGTACTCTAGAAGCACGTAGAATAGTTCAATCGGCTCTATTTGTGTATGATATTATCAATGGTTCTATTGATTGCCCAGATTTGCATTATATGGTACCGTTTTATATACCTCCTAGAAATCTTAGGTTGGTTAAGCTATTTGATGTTCCCTTCCATATTACTAATTATGCACGTAATGGTACTTTAACACTTGCCTTTGTTCAGCTCAATGACATTAACTTCAATTTACAAAAAGTTTCTCAATCTTTTATTGAATTCGGCACTGAGAAATCTGAGTTTAAACTCCTACTTTTTAGTTTAATAAAATAACGGTTTTAATATAATAATTAGCTGTGATTTATAAACTGTAAGATAATTTTGTATATATGTAGGTTTTGCATATACCTCATTGTTAATTTAGATATTTATAGAATATAATTATATGTATTTTGTTATCTTAGTCTGTAAGGATTTTTTGTCCCTAGATAGAAATAAATAAATAAATAAAACATCCGGAATTTTTGTATGTCTGTAGGCCAGTAAGTAGGCTCCCTACTAGAAATTACGTCCAAGGCCATTTTTGAAATTGTGTTGAACAACGCTCTTCCTCTTGTTGTAATAAGGGGCGAACCCAAGAACGTATGTTTTGCATTGTAGTCTCTAGCTGCTACGAAACAACGTCCAAGCAATTTGTAGAAATCCTCGTATTGATCCTCAGTGATTGAGAATCTTGGAGGAGAGTAAATTGATGATATCACGAAATTTGTAAAAACAAATTCAAAATAAATATTGTAGGTGTTCCGCACAAATGTTATCAAGAATAGAGACCAACATTACATCAAAATTTTTTTCCGAAAGGAAGTGCCCGAGCTCATTTTTATGTTGGCGAATGCCGTTTGCGTTCCAGAAATATATTTTTAACGTGTTCATGACTTGTTAATTAATGTTTGAAGTAGAGTATTCTGCATTTGCAGCATTTCTTGCATCATGATAGTCATATTTGTAGTAAAGTTTTTTATAGTTTGCACCAGATTATCAATAGTGGTTTCAAGGTGACTAATATTAAAACTTGTGCTAGCATTTGTTGAATTACTTTGTGGGGACACTTTCTGCGTGGGAAAAGAATTTGTTTTAACAGCATCGGCATACGATACACTTGAAGTACTTGGTTGGCTCACTGGAGGAAAATTGGCGGAGAAGGCGTTTGCTGATTAAGCTGGAGCTAATTTAGGTTTTTGTCCCATAGTCTGTTTAACGAAAGAATATACAGGACATCCCCTGTAGTTAGCAGTGTAATTACCTCCACAATTACTAAATTTTTTTCCTGCTTGATCTTTTGGCTTAGTACAGCTAGCAGAACCATGCAATTCACCGCAGATAACACAAACTGTAGGTAATTTGCAGTTACTTTTGTGTGGCCCTTCAACAGTGATTTTTCAGTGTAAAAGAAATCTTACGCTATAAATTGGTTGGGTGTCATTTTTTTCAATTGTATGTCATTCGGCTCCAGTTCAACCTGAAAAAGGGTTGTGGGACCTTTTCTCTTTTAATTATATTAGTAAAAATTTTTACATTAAATCCTTGGTTGATAAGTGCACATTTTAATTCTTTAATACTATCTGTCGGCAGTTAGCACTTTTAAGTTGGTATGTGTACAAATTTGTTTTATTTTTTAAATTCACTAACAATTTTTTTGAAATCTTTTTCATCATATATTTGGATTTTAGTTTCATCAATATTACCTCGTTTAATTGGAATGATGTGAAAAGTATTTTCACCAATCGCCGACAATAGTTTTGTTAGAAGTGCATTAGAATTTTTTCTCTCAGATAGATAGGTGGTGGCTTAAAACATATTTGCGATGATACAGCGGGCTTGTCGTTATTGTCTAATAATGAAAACCGAATTTGACGATTAGTAGATGAGGCGCTGTTATATCTAGACATCTTTGGAGCACATGACATGCTGGAAGAATTTGGGCTTCGCCCACGCTTTACCACAATTATATATCTGTCCATTCCGACTTGGATAACTTGGTTAATTGATGAACACGAGCCCGAAAGTGATGATATCGCTATCTTATATGAAGAAGTACTAGGGAACTGTAATGTTAACGAATCACTAGTTGGCATTGGACAAAGCGAAGTTGATCGCTGACAAAAAAGTGGCTTTGCAGTTAAAAAAGACCGTCATCACATTTTTATTTTTATTTTTAACATTATGATCTTCAGAACTCACGGTAAAATAGCCATTTCTGCTGTTAGAACTCACTTCACAATTTTTTGTTTTGAGGTACTCATGTAGAGTATTCCTCAATATTACTTTGCGGTTTTTTTTTGTTTTGCTGTTTCTTGCTATGTAAAAAAATATTAGTAAAACAAATAAGTTTATTTATCGAAGTAAATATGTAATAGGAATATTTTTTTGTTTGTATAAGTTTTGTTTTTGTTGTTTTTTGTTTTGTATGTATGTAAGAAAAACTCCGCTATGAAGGTTCAACGAGAACTGATCTACGGGGGGGTAAATTGTGTTGACGAATAACAACTAAGTCTCCGGTTTCAAAATCATTTTGTGGGTATTTCCACTTCACTCTTCGATGGAGTTCCTTTAAGTACTCTTCTATCCACCGCTGGGCATAATGGTTGTGGAGTACTTTGAGTTTTTCCCATCTGAATGATCAGGTTCAGGGGGTGACAGGAGAGGGCCTCCAATCAAGAAATGGCCTGGTGTTAACGGAACTAGATCGGATGGGTCTTCTGTAATTTCAGTTAATGGTGTTGAATTAAGGCAAGCTTCTATACGGGTCAACATTGTGGTGAATTCTTCAAATGTAAACTTCTGAACACCAGCAATATTTCGTAGATGAGTTTTCACACTCCTTACGCCGGCTTCCCACCACCCATATGAGGAGCTCCGGGAGGTATAAAATGCCATTCGACAAGCTGAAAACTGTTTCGTACAAGTACTTTCCTTTGCAATTCACATAAAAATTGTTTCTTGTCTACGTCTAGTAATGTAGCTGCACCGACAACTGCAGCTCCATTATCGGAATACAAATAATAAGGACATCCACGGCGTGAGAAAAAACGTGCAAAGGCTGCAAGGAATGTTTCCGTCGACATGTCGCCGGTGGTTTCTAAATGAATTGCTTTCGTTGCAATTCAAACAAAACCAAGTACATAACCTTTAGTGATACGGAAACTTCTACCAATATATGATTTTATATCGAATGGGCCCGCAAAGTCAATGCCAATGTGCTTAAACGGTCTCGATAGAGAAGACCTTTCTGGCGGGTAACGCAGCCATAATTTGCTGACCTGTCCTTTTTCTATAGATAGTGCACTCTTTACAATTGTGAATGACTGTACGAAGCATGTTTTTTTTTAGCTTTGGGACCCAGAATTCACTCCTAATTAAACGAAGCATCAGAGAGTGTCCGCCATGCGCAGAGCAGTTATGAATATGTTCAACATATAATCGCTTAAGACGGGCTGAATATGGTAGAATTTTAGGGTACCTTTCATCGAATGTTAAGCCAAGAGATCTAGCCAGTCGGCCATTAATTCTTACAAAACGTTTCGAATCGACAAACGGGTTCAACGAGAGTAAATTGCTTTTGGAAGATATGGGTATTCCTTTTGTTAACTGGGTATATTCTGGTATAAAATTTTTCTGGCATACAAGAACTAATCGATCTGGGGTGAATTTCACTTCTAATGGGGTTAAATCTAAGGTGGTATACAAGCATTTTCGGATTCTCAAATACTGTAGACACCTGAACCAATACGAAATTATTCTCATTACACGGGGTAAATCTGAAAAACGTTCAAGTATATCATGCGGATGTTCTATTTGTACTGAGAATGATTGAATTTCCAGATTTTGGTGATCAACGGGGTTATGTTGTGGCCAGAACTCTCGAGGTTGTCTCAACCACGTAGGTCCATGCCACCAAAGAGAATTATCAATTAAGTCTCGTGCAAGAACTCCAAATGTGCGCCATTCAAATAGCGTTAGGGGGTGTAAACTTTCGTCCCAATCTGTTTTGTCTTTCAAAATTTGCTGCATTAGAATTTTTGCTACAATAATCTTAGGAGAGAGCGAACAGGCGGGGTCAAACAACTTCGCAATTTCAGACAAGACAGCACGTTTTTTAACAATATCCTGGAGTGGCTGCAATGTAAGGTTAAAGAAGAAGCTATCTTTATTCGCATCCCATCGCAAGCGTAGGGTTTTGGTTGTACTGGCATCAGAAAATTTTAAGAAATCTGCCATACTATGATAACTCGCCCTGAATCTGGTACATCAATCGATAATGCTTACAGTAATATTGGTGACAATCTATTTATTGACACAATTCAATGTGCTTTAACTAACCATTATATGGTTTCGTGTAAACTCAAGAGCCAAATGGTTAGAAATAATCTTAATAATTACGTAAATTTTTACAATAAAACTGGTTACCCATCTGAATATATTTCCCAAATAATATCATATATTACAGATGCATCAAAAAATGCTACTACTGAGAAAAATGAGAAAAGGTTTTTAAAAATGAGCTGCCACCATGGATAAACACCAATCTAGCAGCCCTGATTAATTTCAAAAAGAAACTTTTTAAACTAAGAAGAAAAAATAATTCTAGGGAGTTAAGCAATAGATTGAAGAGAATAAGTTATATAATTAAGAAATCTTACCGCGACTCTCTAAATAATTATTACTATGAAAACTTAGAAAAGATTCATACAGAACCAAACAAATTATGGAAATTTATGAATAAGAGTATCGGCAGGAAAGCAAAAGATCAGATAAATATAAAAGATCCTAACGAAGTTGTAATACAAGATAATCAGATAAAAAGTAATATCCTTAATAAATATTAGGTGGTGGGAGTGATGGAATATCTTCAAAAATGTTATTTAACTACAAGGACATTATCTTACCCTATCTCTCAAAAAGGTTTAATCAAATTGTAGATACATGCTATATGCTTGCTAAAATTGTACCAATACCGAAAGAAAAGAATGCTGTAGTACCGGAAGAGTACGGACCAATAGCTATGTTACCAATAATTGATAACGTTTTTGAAAAAATTCTTCACAAACAATTACTGTCTTATTTTGAAAGCAATAATTTTCTATATAGTTGCCAGTATGGGTTTAAAAAAGGATGTGAAACTAAAGAAGCTGTCATAAATTTGGTCAACAACATTTGTCAAGGAATGGACAACGGTTCTAGCGGAGTATGTGGTATCTATGATTTTTCTAAGGCTTTTGATTTGGTGGTGATGAAAAAATTTTCGGTTAATCGGAAACCATTCGTTGAAGTTGATAATTCTGAAAGCTACATAGGTACTGTTGAATATGGCGTACCTCAAGGTAGTGTTTTGGGTCCACTGTTGTTTACCATATACCTTAATGATGTTAAAAATCTACAATTATCTGGTAAACTTTATATGTATGCGGATGACATTTGTCTTTTCTGTCCATATAAATATTGTAAAGGCGTATATGGAATATGACGCTTCAATAATATATGAGTACGTTAGACTAAATAAACTTATCTTAAACGCTGAAAAAACCAAACTATTAAAGTTTCGGCCAAATGTAAATAATAATAGTATATTTAGTATCTTTGTTGACGGGAAGGAAGTTTTTGAAAGCTACTCAACAAAATATCTTGGATTTTGCCTGCAGAGTAACTTATGTTGGGATCTTCATATACAAAATCTGTACTTGGGCAGCAGCCCAAATAAATTTGATAAAAAAACAAAATTAATAATTTATCAATCTTTGATACACAGCCACTTAAATTATTTGCCAATAATATATGCATACAAAAAAACCATCGAATTAAAATCCTTACAGACAACTCAAAATAAAGCGCTAAAAGCTGTTTTTAATATGCCGTCAACTTTTTCTACGATCTCATTATACAACAACAATTTTACCTGTATACGGATTATTCAAATTGCAGTTACTTCTTTACGTTTTTAAATCACTCCACAATATTGGGTACCATAAAATATCATTTCAAAGAAATCTAACAGTGTTAAATACAAGAATAGTTAGATGCCGCTTAGAAACTACTAAGCAACGATTAGAATACATGGGTGGTTTTCAATTCAATAAACTTCCTATGAACATCAAAACCATTGAACAAATTTAAGTTTTTAAAAACAAAATGAAAGAATATTTGCTACAAAATTTGGAAATGCTTCTGTTGTAAATAAATTTTTCCTAACTAATTATTTTTATTATTATTATTTTTATTTTTATCAATTTTTTTTTCTTTCTTTTATACTAACACGTATGGTTAATAACAAATTTATCTAAAACAATAATAATTAAATTTTTTATCTATTCTTTATTTCATAAATTCAAAATTTCAATATCGTAAATTATTGTATTAATTAATGTTTGTATATAATATTTTGCCAAATTGCCTCAAAAATGTCCAAGCGACGCTGAGGCCCTCAATTTTTTTTTTGTAAATATATTTTTATTCTGCAATAAAATAATAAAAAAAATAAATAAAAAAAATCACATTACATTAAACTAAAATAAATTATGTAGAACTTGATTGATGAGAAGAATGATTCTTCTAGTTTTAATAGATTAAGTGAACATGTTGCCAAATAAAAAAAAGTAAGTAGTTCTCAAGAATCGATTATTTTAGTCTCACGCCTGGTTCCACCAAAAGTGCTTAATGCTTAACGTCTTTGAAATTTTTTGATGGGAAGTTATACCTAACTTACTGTAGCTCCTTAAGGCTTTATTAGTCTTTACTTTCTGTTGCTGTTCTGTGCTGTGCCGTTCTGTTTCTAAATGTTTAGTAACATTTTCTATAATAAATTATCAGCTGTTTCTGATCAGGAAGACCACAGTTTTCCACTAAAGTGATACATTTTGCATCGTCGATAGTTTTACGTTTTTCTGGTAAAAATTTAATTTTTTATACACTTAAAGCACAATCACAGTTTATTTCGAAATGTTTTTATTTTATTTATGCTGTCACTGTCTAGGGTTGTTATCATTCCACTTTTTTCCATACACTGTCCTCATCTATCATCGAAAAAAATTGCCGTCCGGAAATGTCCTACTTTTTTGACCGGCCATTAGTTGTCTTTTTTGTTAATAAATAATAAGAAGAAATTTAAACAAGCTCTTAACGAGTTCTGGCATGCACTTTTACATAAAAAAATCTCGCAAGCTATATTAAGCGACGCATAGTGTTTCAGAATCGTTTTTCATCGGCCAAAACTCTGTAACTTTTGAACTAATGAAGATTTTATTTTAATTTTTTTTCCGTGGATAGATAACATCTTAAGCCTTTATCCAGTTTTAGTTTCATTAAAATCAGTACAGTGGTTGTGGAGAAATTTAAGGTTAAAGTTGAACTTTCAACATTTGTTTTAATTTGCTTAGAAATTCGCGATTTTTATTTGTTATTTTTTTTGAAAAATACCTTATAATGAAACTTAAACCATTTTTATAAAACCAACAGTGTAAGTTTTTGAAAATTTAATACATAAGTCATAATAGCTTATAGACTCTTGGTTATTTCAATATATAAGTATACATAAGTACGTAAAACATGTGCAGACATAAATAACTGAGCCGTTTCTACAAGATGAATATCTGCAAGACACTGAATTAAAAAAATTACTTAAACACTGCTTATGAGAATCATAAAACTATATATAATTTAAAACTAAATATTAGAATCTGAAGAAATCTCAATCTATGGATATATACTAGATATTTATAATTAGTGTTTAGATAGATATTTATATTTGACCTTTTTTTACACAATGCACAAAACACTTTAGAAACACGTTATTTTAATATCATTCATTAAATATTAATATTTTTATACTTTATTTCACTCAAATAATAGTAAATGCAAATTATAATTATTATTCATTTGGCTAGAATATTGCAGGCAAATATTCATTATTCAGTTCTGTATTACTTCTGTCGTGCAGCAGTCCCTCAGCTTCGGCTTCCACTTTCGTTAGATGTTTTTGTGATCGCAATTGGAAAAGTAAACTATCTTTAATGTTTTCACATTCGACTTCTTCATTTATATTTTTCAGTTTTCGCCTCTTATATCTATAGCTACACTTATCTAGCGATTTTTGTGGTCTTCCTCCACTGTTTTTACCTGTATTTTCAGAAGTTATCTGGATAGTAAGTTTACCTTGCAACCATTTTGCAAAGCACATATTGAATTTACTATTACTCCAATCAGCTTCCTTGTAGCGTTTTTTCAAATTTTTGACAAAAGCTGATACATTTTTTTGTAAGTCCAATTCTATTTCCCTGCTGTAATAATTTAAGTTTAATTTTCTATGAAAGTATCGTGTTTCCTAAAACGCAATAAAGTAAAACTTGCAAAGATTTATCCATCTTTTAGAATCAAATATTTGAATGAAACTTATTTTTATTTCCTAATTATTGTCCTTATACTCAATATAAAATTTTTAAAGCTAATCTAGGTTACCTACTTAAATTCTAAATTTTCGAATGAAATTAATTCCTCCGCTCGCTCCCTCTCGCTCTTTCATTATTTTCTTTCAGGTAAGCATGAAAAGACCTTCGATATGAACGTGAGTGGTAGTGGGGAACTACCAATTCGGTGGTAATTAAAATTGTGAAATTTGAGTAATGTTGTTTTTTTGTTTATATTAGGAGTTTTTTGTTTACATTAACTGTGTTTTGTTTACATTAGTTGTGTGACGGGGTGAATTTTTTTGTGGTGACATTAATTGCATGTGAACGTGTGATTTTTTTTTCCTAATGCTGACGGGAAAATCATGAAAATGATTTTTGCTAATACTGACGGGAAAGTTGTGAGTGTTGCCAGACTAAGAAAATGTGTGAATGTCCGTGATTTGGGGTGGGTGGGGGTTTTATCGTTATACCATCAAGAGAAATTATATTTGATGACTACTACGCGATTCTACTATGTATATATGTTTATATGTATGTATGTATATATGTGAATATGTATGTATGTATGTATGATTTACTCACACTAATAAATTATTTATCATGCCAACATTTTATGTTATAAAATATTCTCATATATGTGAACCCCCTAATGTTTGTGTGGGTGGTCGATTTTGTCTGTCCCTGATAAGTTTATATTTTATTTATTTTTTTAAGAAATATTTATTTCATAACATGAAATTCTTGAATGTGTATATATGTACATACATATGCATGTGTGACCGTGGGAATTTGTGAATGGAATATTTTGTGGCTCTGTAGAATACAGACGTAATATTTGTATACATTTATATTTTGCAACGCAGTCATTTCTTTGACTACGATTATTTTAAAGTAGAGGATTTTCAACTAAGTACAGACATCAGCAGAGAAACGAAAAGTATAAATTTGCAAGTAAGCAGAGCTACCGCTACTAATTTTCGTATAAATACGCCAACTTTTCTAATCAACACATCAGTACTTTATTGTATTTAGCAGCATCATAGTCGTCAACCCATTATACTTCCGCGTTTATAATTTTGATTCAATTTGGAAAAATTAGTTCTTCGGGTTATAATTGTGACATATGTAACAAAGTTTACAAATATCAAAAATCCTTTTTGGATTACCTTAAGACCCATAGTATGATGAATCAAGGGGGCAAAATTCAAGAGCAACCGCTCTCTCTTCAAAATCAGCAGCAGCAGCTAAACACTTTTCATCATCATCAGCAACAACCTTCTCTACAATACCCTCAATATGGACTACCAATGAGTTATCAGCAATACGTTATGCCTAACTGTTACCATACACCAATGTCATGGAATAATCAGATTTGGGGACAGGAGTACCAATACAATGTCAGCAATATGAGTATCCAAGCTACACTTATAATCCCCTTACAGGAGATAATCAATTGCCGCAGTATTCCAATTTGATGCAATGGCAACCTCTTACTTATCATCAACAACAGCAACAACAACAACATCAACAAGAACAACATCAACGAGAACAACAGCCTCAACAACAAGGAGTAGATATCCTCGGAGGGACTTTATTGAACGATGCTATGGATATAAATTTACCGCATAGCGATGAAGAAATAGGAGAAGAAACTCTGCCAACTCCAATGAATACTTCGCATGCTAGGACAGAAGAAGATAATGTGAGATATTATAAAATATCAAGAGCATTTAAAAATAATATCGTCACATATGGATTAAACAATAAAAAAGACCAACTACTCTTGGAAGAGTTTGTTGGAGAAAATAACAATATTTTCATACAGATGCTTGAAAGTCATTTACTAAGCCACACAATTATAAAATTTAATATAAGTATTGTTGGAGAATATCTAAAAACTGTGAGTAAGGAATTGGAGCTCAATATTATTCATTATAGAGCTAAAATGAGTTTGCTGACGAAGGCAGATAATGTAGAAGAGCTATTTTCTAACCAAATATCCGAAATTAAAAATAAAATGTCTGAATTCCAAGAGAGGTACTCTGGTTAGACTTTGATACATATAGTTCGAGCGGAAATAAGCATCAATAAAGCATCTCCCGTTAAAGGTTCAAATTGGATCTCGACTCCAGAAAAATTAGTAAGAAGATTTGCTTACATCAACATAGATAACGGCGATGCATATTGTTTCAAGTGGTGTCTGATTGCTACAATGGATACTACGAAATACTATGATGCAAGACGCTGTAGTTGTTATAAAATTCATGACATTACCACATTATGACATAATTTACGCGCGAAATGGTGTAGCCTTAAATTTTAAAAATGTAAGGTTCCCAATAAATAAAATCAAAGAGTTCGAGGTGAATAATACAGCAATAAGTGTAATTGTTTTTGGGTACGATGAGGCAGTTGATGAAATCATTGGTCCTTATTATGTGACAAAGGAGGAGAAAATTAACCATGTAAAATTGCTGCTTTTAGAGAATGCTGTAGGTCATCACTACATTTTGATAAAGAATATATCAAGGTAAGTTAAAAATTTATTCAACTCTTTATTTTAAGGATACATATACTTGTTATATATTTTTATAAAATATGTACGTTTTATTTATAAACTTTTTTCTATTTTTCATCATTCACAGGCTTTTGCGGAAGCATATAACACAGGAGGGGCATAAATTAATTTTCTGCAACAGCTGTCTGCAGTATACGCATAGGGAGAACGTCATGTCTAATCATAAAGCAGAATGTGGCAAGAAAGTAACCACTATGCCAACAGGTGCGTGTGCTATTCTGCAGTTTAAGAGGCATCAGAGAAAAATGGATGTGCCCTTCGTAGTATATGCGGACTTCAAGTGCATATTAGAAGATATAAGTAATAGTGTAAGTACCAAAAGTAGCTTAATTAAAAAGCACACACCTTGTGCATATAGTTTTTACATTAAGTGTCTCCATGACAAAAAGTTACATAAGTTAAGATTATATACACTGAAAGTTGCCTCACAAAAATTTGTAAAATTTTTAACTCAAGATTGTGAAGAAATATACAATAATTATTTAGTAAATAATAGACAAATGGATACTTTATCCCCTTCTGATATTTCTAATTTTTATAGTGCTGTTAATTGTCATATATGTCAAAACTTTTTATGTAAAGATCGTGTTAGAGATCACTGTCACATTAGCGGTAAATTTATAGGTGCAGCCCACAAAAACTGTAATTTAAATTACCAAATACCCAAATTTATACCAGTTTACTTTCACAACTACTCAAATTATGACTCAAATCTTTTTATTAAAGAATTAGGCTAAATTTCAATGCAACTGAAAGTACTCCCTCTCAATAAGGAGCTTTATATATCACTCTCCCAATTTACAAAAATGAGCGATGGTCATAATCTTGTAATCAGAATTCTTGATACAATACGTTTTATTGCTGAGAGTTTGGAATCATTGGCTTGCAATTGGTTAGATAATGTTTTCAGCACTATAAGATCCTTATTTCAGTCAGAAAAAGAGTTTCAGGTAGTTTTCCGTATGAATACCTAAACTTATTCCAAAAACTAGATGAATGTCAACTCCCTTCACGCAGTGATTTCTTTAATAAGCTGAACAATAAAGAGTTTTCTCTAGAGAGAACTTTACTTAAAAATAGACGTTCTCTTACTAACAGATATCTTCGAGAACTTTAGAAAAGTTTGCAAGGGTATTTATGAGCTGGATCCATGTCAATATTATATAGCTCCTGGACTTTCCTGGGATGCAATGTTAAAATATACAAAAATTGAATTAGAATTATTGACGGACATAGACATGTACAATTTTAGGAAAAGAGGTATACGTGGGGGAATCGTACAGTGTAGTCAAAGATATTCAAAAGGCAAACAATAAGTATTTACCAGATTTTGATAATGAAAAGCCTTCAGAATTTCTTGTATACTTAGACGCAAACAACCTCTCAACTTCAGATGGTTATCGCATGACGAGCTAAGTCTGGACCCAAAAATCATAGCTGACAATGGTACAGACGGTTATGTATATGGAGTCACTTTGGATTATCATTCCCATCTACATGACCTGCATAATGACCTTCCTTTTTGCGCTGAAAATAAAAAAGTTATGCAAGCGAAGTATAACAAGTTGATAACCCATTTCTCTACAAAGCAATCATATGTGATACACTATAGAGTTCTAAAACAATGCTTAGAATATGGCTTAGTTTAAAAAAAAACACAACGTATTCTAGCATTTAAACAATCTCCATGGTTACAAGGCTATATTGACCTAAATACCAGACATAGAGCCACTGCTAAAAATGTTTTCGAAAAACACTTTTTCAAACTGCTCAATAATGCAGTGTATGGAACAGAACAAATGCGAATCATTTGGGGGCACAAGATTGGATATCCAAACCCAACTTTCATAGTTCATCTATATTTTCCGAAGATCTGGCAGCTATCGAAATGAAGTCAAGAGACACTACAATAAACCAATTTACTTAGGATTTTGCGTACTGGAGCTTTCCAAATGGAAAATGTATAATTTCCATTACGGGTACATGCAACCTAAGTTCAAGACAAAACTCTCACTAAAGTATATGGACACAGACTCTTTTATTTATACAATAAAAACGGACGACTTTTATGCTGACATAAAGAATGACATAGAATAGCAATTTGATACATCGGACTACCCTGCAGACAACATTTATAATCTTCCACTAGTTAATAAAAATGTTTTAGGTATGATGAAGGATGAAAATTGTGGTAAAATAATGTCAGAATTTGTTGGGCTGCGTTCAAAGATGTACTCATTTAGTGTACAAAACCAAAATGACATTAAAAAATCGAAGGGGCTAAAGCAAGCAATATTAGATAAGTATAGTTTAGCCTCTTATAAAAATTTTCTATTTAATAAATCTAATGTATATGATAATATGTTAACATTTAAATCTAAGTTACATGAAATATATACTAGTCAGTTAAATAAGGTAGTCTTAAGTTATGGAGACGATAAAAGAAAAATTAGATCTAATAGCATTAATACATATGCATGGTATCATTTTCGTATTAAGGAAACTAACCCTGAATACGAACTTGACCTGTTGCTAGAAGAGATTGCTAGAATCCAAGAAAACGTATAAAATTATTTGAAAATTAATGTACATACAATTTTAGTTATTAAGAAAAATTCTATTATTGTTAAAATCTTAGTTATTAAGAAAAATTCTTTTATTATAAAAATTATTGTACATAAAATCTTAGTTATTAAGAAAAAATATTTTATTCTAAAAATAAGGCAAAAAGTGATGTACATATACATAAGAATTTTTCAAGAAAAAATTTGAAATAAAATATTGAAAAAAGAATGAAATATGTAAATAGGTTTTTTTTTTGCAACTTTAATTTACTAAATAGAAATTTTAACAACAAGTGTCTACATTTTTATATGCATGTATTTTGTTTCTCTACTTGATATACTTAGTTGGATCAAAAAATTTTTGTTTCTGCTTATATGCAAATTTTGTTTGTTGCATTTGAAATTTATTGAATTATTGTATATATGTCATTTTGACTCGGATCTGTTTTTTCTCATAAATTATTATTAAATCACAAAATGCATTCTAGTTAGAAATATTTCCGTCCCTGAATACAATCATGATGAATTAATGTATGTGTAGGTCCATGATAAAATTATACAAGGTACTTGCACGACTACAACAAAATTGCAACACCAAGAAACACATGCATTTTGTTGGTAGAAACAAGCAGAATTTAGTCAAAAACAGATGTCTTTTGTTGTTAAAAATAACAATTACAGGGTAACTAAAGTACAATTGCAGACGCGGCATTCATGCGTGATTATAGTCATTCAGTGTTGCCAATATGTGTGTAATATACAGAGTTTGTAATTTCTACTCACATGTGTAGGCCTATAATTAGATTCATGTATAATCTGTGTGTAATTCTGCTTTGACTTCTTATTTTGTTTAATTTTGTTTTAATTTTAACCTACACAAAGGATGTGTAGTGTAATTTTCTTCAATGTGTAATTGGAGACACAGCCACATGCAAATTCATTGAAAACACTGTAATCATTTTATTCACACACATACACTAACATTTTTGCGGCTTGTAAACAAAGTTTGACAAGTTTCTGCATTGTATGCATTATTTAATTTAATTTAATTAATTTAATTTAATTGTATCATGAGTAGGTCAAACTAGGCTGCACTTTGTAACGACAAAAGTTGTCTTAGCACATTTTTTCTAAAACTTCGCTCTCATTCTTATAACATCACGCTCAGACAGCACACTCAACATCCTACGGCTCCTCACCATTTCCAACCGAAATACAGTTACTCTATTGTATTTTTTATATTTAAATAAAACTGTGAATTCTACATATAAGTAATAATATTTGGCCAGTGTTTTATTGGAAAAGAAAGCATTCCCTTGAACACAGGTAACCCCTCCTGTACTCTATCCACGTCATGCATATATCTCCATATGCTGCCCTGCTCCGATATATAAGTCACTGTTCCCCAAGTCATCTATCAATAAGTCATCCCCCATCGTGAGCATTATATTACCCTATTTCATGGACAGATGTATTCTTAAATGTGATCAAAAGCTCACATTTAAACATGGTCCTATCGAATCGTGGAAACAGTGTAAAAAACATTTTTCAATAATAAAAAAATCTTTACATACAGTCTAAAGCTCTCTTCTTATGTACATACAAATACATACATACATATGTATATATAAAGCATAAAAAACCAATATCAGCAGCAGTCAACAGCAAACTCATCCATCACCTTGCTGACATTTTCATGCTCAAACGCGAATGAAGCAGTATTAACAGCGGAAAACAAAAAAAAGTTAAGTACTAAAATATAGGTAAAAGAAAGAATTTATAAAAGAAAAGTTTATAAAATAAAATATTTCAAATTCAAGTATAACAATGCCAATCAATGACACCGCCATCTCTTTTATTATTTCAATGTTGCCATAGTATACCATAATAGATTATTGACTATTACTAAATAAATAACACTAAGTATGCACAATGGGTTATAATATAATTTAAGTATGTATACAACATCTCCCTTTGTTGGGATCAAAATTATACAAATTAATAATTCTAATAAAATGCTTATTTTACAATATCATTGTGGACCAGTAATTATATGAATATCAATTTCTATTCTAAGATTTATAAATTTAATTTTTGTGGATCTTTTACAATTCTACCACTTTTGGTTACATATAAATTATTATTCCTTCTCTCTTTGGTTTCAACATTTGGATCACATGAAATTTCAACATTCGGTTCCTTTTGAACCATTAAATTAGGGATGCAACCGATACCGATACCATACCGATATATCGGCGATACTGCTGGTTTTCCGATATATCGATATCGGCGATATTTTAATGTCGATACGCCGATACTTCTTATATTTTTCTTTAGAGTTTTTTGAACAAAATATTCAATTTTTAACTCTTTTTTTTTTTGCATGACAACTATGAGAAATAACATATTAAAAGCAGAACATAAAATCAAAACAGAATACATAATGAAATTGTTTCTTCTATTTTTTTTTGCACCATAGTAATGAAATGTTCTCTCAATGCTAAATCTTGTATGTGTTGGTATGTTTTAAGATTTTTTTCAAGGCGCATTAATACAAGTGGTGGTAATTCTACAACAATTACAACTTAAAATAACAACTGACATCTCAGCCCCTATGTCAACATGTAAAAATTTTGACATACGAACCTCTAATTTGCGCACTTTGAATACGTCTTGATTTTCTTTTATTCATTTATGCATGCGATGATTTAGTTCAGCGATGTAACAGTTGGTACAATTATCCTTCTTTTACAATTGTACTTTTGAGTACATTTTGTAATGAAACTAATGAAACTATTAATTGTTGAGTTTATCTACATATCGTCACAGAAAATGCAAAAAGCCCTGTCTAACGTTTTAAAAGTTTTACAGGGGAGCATAAAACTTGTGTAAAATATAAATTGACAATTAGTGTAAAATGTTAGAATGCAAGTTAAAAGGGCCAACAAATTTATAGATGTATTTATTGTAAAATTTTTTACTTATTGTCAATATATTAACTCATTCAAACAAGTTTTATGCTTTTCCTGTAAAACTTTTAGAAAGGACTTTTTGCATTTTCTGTGATGATACACCTACATACTCAAGTACATACTCAATAAAAATGTGCCTGTATGTAAATTAATCTTTTTTTTTAATATTACCGCTATTTTTGTTCGAATAAGACGAATTTTTATAGTATCTCTGTATGTTCGGGAAATAAATCGGAATATACTAAAAATTGGATTAGACTTTTTTAGATAGAGCTTCTGGCGATTTGAAGTTTTGAAATTTGAAGTTAAGAAACTGAAATGTATTGACAATTTTGATGATTTTAGAAAATAAACAGTATGACATTCAGTTTGAATTGACTCATTAATAATATCTTACACTGTTATTTTGTGAAAAACAATAATTAATTTTTTGTTAACATGAATTGAAATTCAATTCTTTTTTTTTAAGTCTTATTAATATCAATTTTAAATCTTGAGCCAATCTAAACTGAATGTAAAATCATAAATATTGCAGACGTTTTGTAGTTTGAAAATTTTAATTTTAGAAATTGAAATGTACTTAAAATTTTGATGATTTGAATGGCTCATTAATAAACACTGTTATTTTGTATAATAGAAGAATTACTCTACTTGAGTTTTATTAATTTTTAATTGAGCTCAATTTAAATATGCGTATCGGTATCGGAATCGGTATCGGCGAAATGGCGTATCGTTACATCCCTACTTTAAATTTATATCATTCATTACATTTCTGTCGATATAATTGGTGTTGAATGATTCATCATCGTGACTTTCAATTAATTCAGTTTCTAAAGATGGTCTGATATGTTGTTGGTTTCTCATGTATACAATTTCACTATTATTATCTTTAATTAGAAATGATCTTGGTTCCTTGCAATTCTCTACTATGCGTCCCGGAGACCAACTGCTTGTAGGCGTTTTCTTAAACATAACTTTGTCACCTTTTGTAATGGGTTTAGATTTTTTAGCTCTTTGATTGTACTGGTCAGAATATTTTTGAATGCTTGAATCTAATTTTTTTTTGTATTCTTTCTGATTAACAACTTTCGGCTCAAGATTTTTTGTAATAGATGGAATTTTTGTTCTGACCGACCTCGACATAAGCAACTCTGCAGGACTATACAAATTACCCTTAGGTGTAGTCCTGTAATACAGCAGTGCTATGTAAGGGTCTGACTTACTTTCATGAGATTTTAACAATAATTTTTTAATTATTTGAATTGAGCGTTCGGTTAAGCCATTAGATCTAGGTAGATATGGACTAGATGTCCTGTGATCAATTTCCCAATTTTCACAAAATTCTTTGAAGTCTTTAGAATTGAAGGGGGTCCATTATCTGATATTAAAATATGTGGAATTCCATGTCTTGAGAATAATGATTTTAATTTGAGTATTAGCTGTGATCTATTATACCCAGAACTTAAGGATTCAATTTCAATATACTTCGAATAATAATCAACCACCAACAAATACATATGTTTGTTAAATTCAAACAGATCACATCCTAATTTAAACCATGGTGAATCAATTATTTCATGTTGTGAAATTTCTGGTTTTGGGTTTGAATTTTGATACCGCACACAGGATTCACAGTTTGTGACAATATTTTCAATATCATTATATATGTTTGGCCAATAAATTGACTGACGAGCTAAGTCTATGCATCTCGGAATTCCTTAATGTCCTTCATGAATTTTATTAAAATAGATTTGCGCAAGCTATTTGGTATTAAGAGTTGATGATTTTTTAGCAAGATATCAGTTAAAACAGATATGTCATCCTTAATTTTAAAGTAAGGCATTACACCCTTTTCTACATTTTTCTTACTGCTCGGCCAACCCAGTTTTACATACGTATATATTTTCTTAAAAGTAGCATCCCTTTTTGAATGCTCTTTTATTTTATCTATTTCTGAAAAAAGTGTTTCTAAATGTGAAATTGAAATGTAGTGCGATTTCTTTATCCATCTCTGTAAATTTAGTTCCAGTTATTGGAGCTCTTGATAGAGTATCAGCAATATGTAAATGTTTGCCTGCTTTGTAGATAACGGATAAATTATAGCTTTGTAGACGTAACATGAACCTTTGCAGGCGTGCTGGAATTTTAAACAAAGATTTGCTAAATAAGCTAACAAGAGGTTTATGGTCAGTTTCCACTAAAACTGTTGAACCATAAACAAATTGATGAAATTTTTTGCACCCAAAGAGTATAGCAAACAGTTCTTTTTCTATTTGAGCATATCTTTGTTGAGCATCAGTTAATTTCACCGATGCATATGTAATGGGATGTTTGTCATGCATGATTGTAGCACCTAGTACGAATTTTGACGCGTCTACTGATAAAGTTATTTCTTTGTTAGGGTCAAAATATGTTAGAACTGGAGAATTAGTAATTTCACGCTTTAAATTTTCAAACTCGCAATCATGGCTAGACGACCAATGCCATTGAATTTCTTTTTTCAAAAGATCTCTCAAGCTTTTATTTTTGAGGACAGATTTTCTATAAATGGTCCTAGGTAAGTAATCATACCAAGGAAACGTTGTAATTCCTTAACATCATTCGGTTTAGGCATATTGACAATTGACTAAATTTTTTCCACATCTGGTCTAATACCAGATTTATCAAAAACATGTTCTAAAAACTTAATTTCAGTCTGCATTAGTTTGCATTTTGTTTTATTAAATTTTAACCCAACCTCTTTGGTCCTTTGAAAAACTTTTTCTAATGTTCTTCTTTTGTTGCCGAGTGTATTAAAAAGTCATCTATATATATTATTAGACTATTTCAGGTCACCAAATAATTTTACCATCTCGGCATAAAAAATTTCAGGAGCCGCATTTATACCAAAAGGCAATCTTAGAAATCCTTAATGACTAAATGGCGTATTAAAAGTACATAATCTAGACGATTTTTCATTTAGGAGAATCATCCAGAACCCACTGTTGGCGTATAGTGTTGAAAAATAATAGAGCTTTACAGTCCTCAATATTTGGAAATGGAAAATGTGGGCGTAGTATGGCTTTGTTTAAGTTCCTTGGATCCAAGCAAAGTCTTAGACTACCATTAGGTTTCGATACTAAGACAATTGAACTCACCCAGTCCGTTGGCTCACTAATTTGTTTAATGACATTTAAATCAGACATTCTTTTTAATTCAGCTCTTAATTTATCGTATAATTTAAACAGAATTTTCGAGGTGGGCCTACTATGGGCGAAACATTATCAAGTGTTTTCAAATTACATTTAGTTTGCAAGAGACCAAGACCATTGAAAACATCAACATATTGTTCAACTAATTTATTCACTGATATGAAATTTACATTTTTTACTAAATCTAACTGAACAGCAGATTCAAGACCAATTATGTTTTTACAATTAATATTAACAATATAAAATTGCATATTATAAGAATTGTTTTGAAAAACTACTAACAAATTTACAACACCTACAGCTTTTAGTGGCTCACCACTAAATGTAAATATTTTTACATTTGTCTTTCGAACTAAGTGGTTTACATTTAAGAGCATTACAGTTTCAAGAGAAATGATATTGGCTTGTGAGCCAGTGTCTACTTGACAAAGTATATTTTTGTTGTTTATCTTTACCTCTATCTTCCATTCAACCACTGTTGTTGCCTTTCTGGAAAGCGCGCCAATAAACAAGTTATCTTCCTCTTCTTCTCCTTCAATTTCACCTTCATTCTCTCCTTCATTTGTATGAACATATTTTATGTATTTTTTTTTACAAAACACATTTTTTCAAAATGGCCAATTTTTCCGGAATTGCGGCATTTTTTACTAATGCCGGACACTTGCTTCGATGTATTTGACCGCATGTTTTACAGTTTGATCTGCGTATTTGCCTATTTCATTTTGTAATCATTTTTTCTGATGTAGTTTATAGTAGTTTCTGTTTCATCTATTGGTTGTAGCGATTTTGCATTTTCTTTGGCCGCCGCCATATTTTTTGCAATGTCATATGCTTTGTCCAGCGAAATACCACCTTCAGATAACAGCCTTTCTCTTATGTTTCTCATCTTCGTTGATAGACCACAAGTGAAGACATCTCTTACTAAGCCTTCACGTAGAGAACCGAAGAGATGAGATTTTTTAAAAGCGTCACATAATCTTCAATCGTCTGTTCTGGCTGTTGCTTGCACATAAAAAATTTGTGCCTTTCCATAGCAATGTTCAGTTTTGGGGTGAAGTATGAGTCAAAATCGGACACAAGCTCTTCATATTTGACCGTATCAACTTCTTTGTTGAAGGAATAAAAAATATCCACCGCAACGCTGTGAAGCAAAAGCGCTACCTTACGTTGATCTGAAGCATCCTCAAGGTTAGACGCCCTTACAAAAATTTTAAATTGTGTCAACCACATCCTTCACTCTCTTACCATATTAGTTGCTTTAAGGTTTATTTGAGGCAGTGTAGCGTTAAATATTTGACCAGTTGTTTCATTTTTTGCACATACATCAACTTTTGTCGCCATTTTATGAACTTTTAATTTCAGTTTTATGTTGGATGTATGTATGCATATTAAAAAAAAATAGTTTTTTAACTTTTCTTTATTATTTATTAATTTTTTTTTATATAATATAATTTTAAGTAATTCCAACAGTTCTATTTAAATTTATTTGGTTTCTTTTTTTTCAACAAATTTGATCACCCCACATCTGACACCATGTTGTATCTTCTAATTCAAGTATAACAATGCCAATCAATGACACCGCCATCTCTTTTATTATTTCAATGTTGCCATAGTATACAATAATAGATTATTGACTATTTTCTATGACCCGTTTTATGAACATTTTAGTGTGAGGGATGCCAGATCACCTCATACGGTTAAAAACGTCTAAAAAACAAATATGAAAAATCAAGTCAAACTAGCATCAATAAAATATTTAATACATGTTTACAATAGAGAAAAAAGCAAACACCTGCTTATCATAAATGCATTTCTCGCTGCAAATGTATGCATGTATGGAATTAAAATTTTTTTAAATTAAATATTATGTACCTGCCAAATTTAATTTTGGAAATATAAACAAATTAAATTAATATCTAGGACCTAATCCTTCAACTTGAAGAAGAATTTTTAGAAAATTCACAAGAAAGAAGCGAGTACGGTGTCGCTAATCCCGGCGAACAATTCATGTAGTCAAAGAAAGTTTAATAAAGAAATATTATTATATAAAAACAAAAAAAATAAAACTTACCTTCATTGAATTTTAATGTTTAATGGCTAGATATTACATATTGATATTGCAAGGAAAATCTAATTAAAGGCGAATTTTAACACACAAATATTTTTGTCGAAAATCTCGGCAAACAAATTAATTTTCAAGTTTGGAACAAATTTTTAACAAACGAAGTGTGGTCTCGCTAACCCAGGTGAACAATTTCTCTCAATTTTAAGAACTAACAAAAATTTTCCAACAAACGAAGTGTGGTCTCGCTAACCCCAGCGAACAATTTCTCTCAATTTAAAGAACTAAAACAAACAACAAACGAAGTGTGGTCTCGCTAACCCCAGCGAACAATTTCTCTCAATTTTAAGAACTAACAAAAATTTTCCAACAAACGAAGTGTGGTCTCGCTAACCCCAGCGAACAATTTCTCTCAATTTAAGGAACTAAAACAAACAACAAACGAAGTGTGGTCTCGCTAACCCCAGCGAACAATTTCTGTAAATTTTTTGAACTAACAAAATTTTTTTTTTCAACAAACGAAGTGTGGTCTCAATTACATATATAAAATTATTATATAAAATTATATAAAATTTTCTTCGGTTTTGCAAATCGGAGTCGAAAATTTGTTTTCATTTAAACCAATAAAAACCAGTTTAACAAGCAAATTGTTAGTTGTCAAAATTGTATTGGATGTTGAGAGTTTCTGCTTATTACCTCAAGCCAAATTTGAATAAAATTTTATTTTAACAAACGAGGTGCGTTCATGCTAATCCCAGCAAACAATTTATAACTAAAATAGCATCGGTGAATTTGTAAGAAAGATTTAAAAGAACATTGTGTATGCTTATTATTCCCAGAGAACAATTTATAAATTCCGAATAATATACGAGGCTTTTTCCTTAAAGTACAGTCTAAGTAGAATCACGAATCGCTAAAAACTTTACTATCTCAATTCTATTTAAATTTGTTTCACAAGTCACAATGCGTGTCTCTTTTTTAATACTCTTTAAATAGTTACTCTGAAATACAATATAACCGGCCAAATTTGGTTTACAAATTTAAGCCAAAATACACTCGCGAATCCCATCGGAAATATTTGCTTCAATCCCTGCATCGTAGTTTTGCTATCCCGTTTCAAAGACGGGGAATCTGAATAAATTCGTTTATTCGTCAAAATTGAGAAAACTAGACAGTCGCTTTCAAACATGGAAGAAGAGATTATTTTCGATTCCGATGATTTAATCACATTCTGCTCAGAATTCTACAACACCCCTGCTGACCAACTTACAGAAACCCTTCTCGAAGTGAACCTCCAATAACTTAACGGCCGATGGGAAAATGTGAAAAAATCATATAGATTGCTTTGTACTGAAAAGGATGCTAAACCAAAAAAAGACTTCTTAGAATCTGCCATGGCAAAATACTCGTCATGTACCAAAGCCTTTCATAAATCAAAGTCAAAAATTTTGGATCTGCAAAAAACGTTTATATCTGATGTCTCCGCACCCATGAACTTTGCACACATCAAAGTTCCCCCCTGTGATACTGATGTCTTCTACGGTGGTTATGAAGAATGGCCGTCCTTCCGTGACATGTTCACCGCCGTATATATAGATAATCCTAAAATACCACCCGTACAAAAGTTGTACCACCTGAGACTGAAAGCTCAAGGTCAAGCAGAAAGAATTATCTGAAAATAAAAATTGAGTGCTAACAACTTCTCCCTTGCGTGGGAAGCGTTGAGAGATAGATACGAGAACCAAAGAATTCTCGTGGAAAATCAGATTAAAATTCTTCTTAATCTGCCCACGATTACTGTTGAAAGTAGTGAATCTCTCTGCTATAAAGGCTCAAGACGTACCAATAGGCGAATGGGACCCCTTCATTATAATCCTATGCTCGCGTAAACTCCCAAAAGAAACTCTCTCCTTATGGGAACAGTCCTTAGAGTCACACCGCAATCTCGTCAAATGGGGAAAAATGGATAAATTTCTTTACCATAGATGCGAAGTTGTAGAAATATTGGAATCTCGCAATATGGACTCACAACTAAACTCTCACAGAAAAGGACCCAATATTAAAATGGGTTCGGTAAAAACATTTATATCGAAAAAACTTCAGCAACAACTCAGACTTCCTACTGAAGCAAACCTCTTTCAAATTGGTATGGGGGGTGAGACGGTAGCAAATTCTAATGCTTTATGCAGGTTAAACTTGTACTCGGGAAAATATGATCGTCTTATTTCAATCCAGGCAATCGTCGTACCCAAAATAACCCGAATGTTGCCCAGCTGTAATCTACCAAGATCCAAAATACCCTTAGCGGACTTGACAGAAATTGAACTAGCAGATTCAGACTTTCACCTACCCAGTCACGTAGACCTATTAATTGGTAGTACTGTCCTTCCTCAGATTCTTCTCGAAGAGCACCTTTCGTAATGCCAAAGGGCGATATGTAGTAAAGCTCCCTTTTAAGCCAGAATTTTCTCATAGTATGTGCCTTGGTGTCTCTCGAACGGCTCCTATGGCTCAATACCTCCAGCTAGAACAGTCCCTCAGGAAAAAGGAAGGCTTGGCCAACCATATGGAACCAACAATCTCATCAGAAGCAATAGGTTTGGTAGTTTTCAACGCATCAAAAAAAACTAGTTCAGGACTTTCTCTTAATTTACATTATTTTGGTTTTGTTTATATTTCACTTAATCATCCACAGTCTTTTTAAGGTTTCCTTGAGAGGTTCTGCATAAGAAAAATTTAATTTCACAATATTATGAAATTCAATTAAATTTCATTTGATATTTTCATAAAAATTTAAATCTCGCAATATGGACTCACAACTAAACTCTCACAGAAAAGGACCCAATATGAAAATGAATACTTTCAAATCAGCATGTACTCAGTACCCATGCAAGATTTGTAAGGCTAACCATCCTCTTAAAAACTGCTCTCAATTCTTATTTTTTGATCCCCAAAAAAGAAATCATTTTGTGTCCAATAATAAGATCTGCCTCAACTGCCTAGCCTACAGCCATCTACGGAAAGATTGCCCAAGTAAATATTCTTTTTCCCATTGTCAAAAGAATCATCATACTCTGTTACACTTCTCTAAATCTAAAAATAACAACATAGAGCAAAACCACCCTGACCATGAAAATCCCTCGACTTCCAAGCAAGCTAGGGAAAGGCTTTCCTTACCCACAGCATCGCACATTCTTCACGTAAGGAATGGGTTCTCTACTAAAGACACTCTCCTCCCCACAGCAGTAGTACAGATCAACCATGAGAGGGAGAATTTCAAGGCACGAGCCTTCCTCGATTAGGGTTCGGAAAAAACATTTATATCGAAAAAACAACTCAGACTTCCTACTGAAGCAAAACTCTTTCAAATTCATGGTATTGGGGGTGAGACGGTAGCAAATTCTAATGCTTTATGCAGGTTAAATTTGTACTCCGGAAAATATGATCGTCTTCCCAATCAAAGCAATCGTCGTACCCAAAATAACCCGAATGTTGCCCAGCTGTAATCTATCAAGATCCAAAATACCCTTGGCGGACTTGAAAGAAATTGAACTAGCAGATCCAGACTTTCACGTACCCAGTCACGTAGACCTTTTAATTGGTAGTAATGTCCTTCCTTAGATTCTTCTCGAAGGAGTAAAAAATATCGCCCCGTCCCTTATATCACAATGCACCATTTTTGGTTGGATAATAAGCGGTCCAATAGGGGTTGAAACCAGTTCTTCCTTCTCAATTGGCGTCACTGAAACTTCCAACGAGACTCTTAACAATCAGTTGAAAAGGTTTTGGGAAGAAGAAGAAGTCCCCAGTCAAGTTTCGACCTCAGAAGAAGACGAATTTTGCGAGAGGCTTTACCAGAAGAGCACCTTTCGTAATGCCAAAGGGCGATATGTAGTAAAGCTCCCTTTTAAGCCAGAATTGTCTCATAGTATGTGCCTTGGTGTCTCTCGAACGGCTGCTATGGCTCAATACCTCCAGCTAGAACAGTCCCTCAGGAAAAAGGAAGGCTTGGCCAACCTCTATCATAATGTTTTGGATGAATACATTTCCATGAATCATATGGAACCAACAATCTCATCAGAAGCAATAGGTTTGCATGGGTGTGACTCTATTTACCTTCCACACCACGCGGTACTCAAGCCCGAAAGTCGCAGCACGAAGGTCAGGGTAGTTTTCAACGCATCCAAAAAAACTAGTTCAGGACTTTCTCTTAATGACGTTCTCCACGTAGGCCTGACATTACAGTCTGATCTGACGACTTTAGTATTAAACTGGCGTCTTTACAAGTATGTATTCAATGGTGATATAGAGAAAATGTACGGGCAGATTCTCCTCCACGATGACGACATTCGATTTCAGCGAATTCATTTTCGTCATCGCTTGAACGACCCCGTTACAGATTTCGCACTTAAAACCGTCACCTTTGGAGTGAAATGTGCTCTGTATTTAGCCATTAGGACACTTTTTCAGTTGGCCAACGATTCTAAGGAAATGTATCCACAGGCATCCCATATCCGCACAAAAGAAACGTAAGTAGATGACATGTAGATGACATTCTCTCTGGGGCTCACGATATTCCAACTGCAATTGATTCGTTATCCCAACTTATCTTATCGCTGAAATCCGCAGGTTTCCCACTAAAAAAGATTATCTCTAACTGTCCTGACATTCTCGCTTCGGTTTCAAAGAACGACCTATTGGACTCCGACTTTCTCAAGTTTAATGAAACTAGCTTGACCAAAACTCTAGGCATTCAATGGAATGCATTATCTGAATCCTTTTCGTATACGGTTGAGCTTACGCTACCAGTTAACTCCATAACAAAAAGACAGATCTTATCCCTTGTTGCCAAACTCTTTGACCAGCCGGCTGGATCTCTCCGATTGTAATACAAGCTAAAATAATTCTTCAACAGTTATGGCTGGAAGGCACTAGTTGGGATGATGCGGTAAAATCCAACACTTTGGAAAGCTGGAACAAGTTCACTCGAAATCTTCCCTTAATATCTAAAATAAAAATTCACCGATGGATAAACTTTGATCTCTCCATGAATACACAAATTCACGGTTTCTGCGACGCATCGGAGAAAGCATATTGCGCTGCTGTATACTTCCGAACACAAGCACATTCAGTAATTAAATCGCATCTTTTTGTATCAAAGACTAAAGTAGCCCCAATTAATCCAATTAGTCTCCCACGGCTAGAATTGTGTGGAGCTCTCTTATTGTCAAACCTGGTGAAACAAATAACGAACGCTTTACCTTGTCATAAGTACGCAGTTCATCTTTGGTCCGAATCTTCCATTGTACTCAGTTGGCTAGAGAAACCCCCAAACACTTGGAAAACCTATGTTGCAAATCGAACAGCTCAGATAATCAGAAATGTGGGAAATGCCTCATGGCACCACGTTCCCTCATCCAAAAATCCCGCAGATATAGGGTCTCGTGGTCGTAACGCTGAAGAGCTAATCAACAATTCTATATGGTGGAGTGGACCAATATGGTTACAAAGGCCCCCCGAAGAATGGCCAAATTCCATAGTCCTTCGGGAAAATTCTCTGGAAAAAAGCGAAAAGTTGAAGTCCACCATCTGTTTACTAGTGACGAAATTTTAAATCGCTTCTCAAAATGGGATAAAGCAATAAGAGTTATGGCATATGTATTTCGGTTTCGTGATATCCTTTTAAAAGGAGGGCGAAATCATTCCAAATCACCGCCGATGACTGTATCGCAAGCAGGAGATTTATCAGGTATGTTAAGTAGAATCCCCAGTATTAGTCATGATGAGCTTTCAAAAACTAAGCATAGACTGATTTTCATGACTCAACTCTTACATTATAATGCTGAATTTAATTCCTTAGTTAAGTTTAAATCCGTTGACAAAAAAAGCTCTCTCTATCCTTTGAATCCGTTTTTGGATGAAAATAACCTTATTCGGACCAACGGCAGAATCGCCAACTCAGATTTGTCGTATAATGAACGTCATCCAATTATCCTTCCAACGAACTCTATTTTTTGCAGATTGTTTATTGAATTCTCTCATAATGTACTCATGCACGCTGAAATCAACTTAATGTTACGAGTAATAAAAGGAGAATATTTTGTCCCCCGCTTAAGGTCAGCGATTCGCCTGTGCATTAGAAAATGTCTCGTTTGTGTTCGTTATAAATAAAAGGTAAAGACTCAGATCATGGGCGCTCTCCCCATAGAGCGAAGCTCATATTCCCTCCCCTTTACAATCACCGGATTAGATTTTGCCGGTCCTTTCTCCATCAAAACGTCCATTGTGCGAAATGCACCCTTTCACAAAGGATATGTATGCATATTTGTATGTTTTAGTACACGAGCAATACACCTCGAATTATGTTCCGATCTTTCTACAAACTCTTTCCGAGCGGCATTCACACGATTTATTAGTCGACGAGGTCTACCAAAAAAGGTCATGTCGGACAACGGTACCAATTTCTTGGGCGCCGAACGAGCACTGCGTCTCGAATATGATCAATTTATAAGCACTGCATCGCAAGATATAGTAGAAAAATACGCAACTCACGGATTTCAATGGCATTTCATTCCCCCCAATGCTTCCCATATGATAGCTTCACCCGAAACTCCCACGGGATCTATCAATTTACGATATCGTTGGGAAAAGTTGAAAATCTTACATCACCAATTCGCACAACGGTGGAAAGATGAATATTTAAAAGAGCTTCAGAAAAGATATAAATGGAAAAATCCCCAAGAAAACATATCAGTCGGTCAACTCATAGTCATAAAAGACGATTTGCTTCCTCCCAATGAGTGGAGATTAGGTCGCGTCACCAAAGTGTATTCAGGTACAGATGGTTTTGTTCGTATCGCAGATCTTAAAACACAGAATGGTATAATCACTAGACCAATTAATAAGCTTTGTGACCTACCTATAAACACGTTAGAAAGCAGCTAAAATCCAAATCTCACATTCGCTTTCAATCCCCCTCCCGCATCTTCCTATCTACATCACGGACCACATTCCCCTCCAACTCAAATATATTTACCGCCAATCTTATTCCTACACTAATTTTAATTCTACTTACAGGGCTCCAAGAAACCCCGATGTTCATCAATGTATGGTGTGTTCTCGATACCATCCATTAAGATTTTGTAAGATCTTTGTCAAAATTAATTTAGAGAGTCGCCAACGTCAAGTACGGATCCACAATTACTGCCGAAACTGTTTGGCTAGGTCGCACATTACCGATGATTTTACGTCCGCGGATGTGTGTCAGAAATGTGGATGGGCACACCACACCTTACTGCATCAATCGCCACGTAATAGCTCCGCATCACGCCAAACCAAAATCCGCACTGTCGACTATGCCGCTCCTCGTCGCGGTAAAGTGCAGGATAGGTTTGGTCCATACCGTCGTCCAGCACAAACAACACGCTCATCAGCTGGTGAATCAAACGATCGCACAAGGCGTCCATCCAGGAGAACTAATTCAAATTCTAGGCGCATTCTGTTGAAGGCTGTGCGAGACCTGGAGCGGTTAGCAAAAAAATTATAAATATTGACTATACCTGTCAAGGGGCCGCAGGATATTAAAAGAACGGATAAGTGCATTTGAAATTTATTGAATTATTGTATATATGTCATTTTGACTCGGATCTGTTTTTTCTCATAAATTATTATTAAATCACAAAATGCATTCTAGTTAGAAATATTCCCGTCCCTGAATACAATCATGATGAATTAATGTATGAGTAGGTCAAACTAGGCTGCACTTTGTAACGACAAAAGTTGTCTTAGCAAATTTTTTCTAAAACTTCGCTCTCATTCTTATAACATCACGCTCAGACAGCACACTCAACATCCTACGGCTCCTCACCATTTCCAACCAAAGTACTGTTACTCTATTGTATTTTTTATATTTAAATAAAACTGTGAGTTCTACATGTAAGTAATAATATTTGGCCAGTGTTTTATTGGAAAATAAACCATTCCCTTGAACCCACGTAACCCCTCCTGTACTCTATCCACGTCACGCATATATCTCCATATGCTGTCGTGCTCCGATATATAAGTCACTGTTCCCCAAGTCATCTATCAATAAAAGTTAAGTACTAAAATATAGGTAAAAGAAAGAATTTATAAAAGAAAAGTTTATAAAATAAAATATTTCAAATTCAAGTATAACAATGCCAATCAATGACACCGCCATCTCCTTTATTATTTCAATGTTGCCATAGTATACAATAATAGATTATTGACTATTACTAAATAAATAACACTAAGTATGCACAATGGGTTATAATATAACTTAAGTATTTATACAACATCTCCCTTTGTTGGGATCAAAATTATACAAATTAATAATTCTAATAAAATGCTTATTTTACAATATCATTGTGGACCAGTATTTATATGAATATCAATTTCTATTTTAAGATTTATAAATTTAATTTTTGTGGGTCTTTTACAATTCTACCAGTTTTAATTTTTCTATCGATATGTACTGGTCAGAATATTTTTGAATGCTTGAATCTAATTTTTTTTTGTATCCTTTCTGATTAACAATTTTCGGCTCAAGATTTTTTGTAATAGATGGAATTTTTGTTCTGAGCGACCTCGACATAAGCAACTCTGCAGGACTAGGCAAATTTTCCTTAGGTGTAGTCCTGTAATGCAGCAGTGCTATGTAAGGGTCTGACTTACTTTCATGAGATCTTAACAACAATAATTTTTTAATTATTTAAATTGAGCGTTCGGCTAAGCCATTATATCTAGGTAGATATGTAATAGATGTCCTGTGATCAATTTCCCAATTTTCACAAAATTCTTTGAAGTCTTTAGAATTGAAGGAGGGTCCATTATCTGATATTAAAATATGTGGAATTCCTTGTCTTGACAATAATGATTTTAATTTGAGTATTAGCTGTGTGAACTATTATACCCAGAACTTAAGGATTCAATTTCAATATATTTCGAATAATAATCAACCACCAACAAATACATATGTTTGTTAAATTCAAACAGATCACATCCTAATTTAAACCATGGTGAATCAATTATTTCATGTTGTGAAATTTCTGGTTTTGGGTTTGAATTTTGATACCGCACACAGGATTCACAGTTTGTGACAATATTTTCAATATCATTATATATGTTTGGCCAATAAATTGACTGACGAGCTAAGTCTATGCATCTCGGAATTCCTTAATGTCCTTCATGAATTTTATTAAAATAGATTTGCGCAAGCTATTTGGTATTAAGAGTTGATGATTTTTTAGCAAGATATCAGTTAAAACAGATATGTCATCCTTAATTTTAAAGTAAGGCATTACATCCTTTTCTACATTTTTCTTACTGCTCGGCCAACCCAGTTTTACATACGTATATATTTTCTTAAAAGTACAATCCCTTTTTGAATGCTCTTTTATTTTATCTATTTCTGAAAAAAGTGTTTCTAAATGTGAAATTGAAATGTAGTGCGATTTCTTTATCCATCTCTGTAAATTTAGTTCCAGTTATTGGAGCTCTTGATAGAGTATCAGCAATATGTAAATGTTTGCCTGCTTTGTAGACGTAACATGAACCTTTGCAGGCGTGCTGGAATTTTAAACAAAGATTTGCTAAATAAGCTAACAAGAGGTTTATGGTCAGTTTCCACTAAAACTTTTGAGCCATAAACAAATTTTTTTTTTTTTTTTTTCATATATTTATTTATTGTATTTATCTTCAAAAATGAACTAACAATAAGTAATCAAATCTTAAATCTAAATATAATTATTAGGCCCGACCAGTGTCGGACATAAACTTAGTGATAGTTATAAATAATACATAAGTAGTGATAATTAAAAAGGAAAAAAAAAATAAATAAACGTATTTTCAAGAAGTCCCATCTGGAGTGTTGAGAATAAGAGCCCTTGTGTCCCTCTTTTTTAAGCGGATATGTCCAGTAAAGTTCAAGATATTACGAGCGAGCGGATTAGGATGTGTCTCGAGTTTTGTTAAATATTTGCCTACGTATTTTGCAATTTCTTCAGTCACTAGTGGCATATTTAAATCGCGATGTATATTTGAATTTTTGATGTACCATGGAGCCGATGTTATCAAACGTAAAATTTTGTTTTGCCTTCGTTGGATTCTCTCAACACTTGAAGCTGAAGCAGTGCCCCATAGCTGAATTCCATAGCACCATATTGGCTTCAAAAGCGACTTGTATATCAAAAGTTTGCAGTCTAGGCTGAGTGTTGAATTTCTGCCAATTAACAAATATATTTGAGTTAATTTAAGTTTCATTTGAGTTAACTTAGAGTCAATGTGATATTTCCATGTAAGCCTTCGATCAAGGTGTATGCCAAGGTATTTCACTTGAGAATGTTGAGGAATACTTTGATTGTTGATTCGAATGGGAGAGCAAGTATCTTTTCTTAGGGTAAACGTTATGTGGACACACTTTTGTTCATTTACTTTAATTCTCCATAAGTTCAACCATATTTCAAGCTGGGTAATGTGTTCTTGGAGATTGCGGGATGCCTCATCAGGGTTTTTGTGTATACTCATACAGGCTGTATCATCGGCAAATGTAGAAGTTAAGATGTTATTGCTCACAGGCATATCACAAGTATATATTAGATACAAGACTGGCCCCAGAATACTGCCCTGTGGCACACCGGAAGATATAGATTCGGGCACACTCGTGAACTCTCCTTCCACAACAGTGAACTTCCTATCAATAATATAACTTTCCAAAAGCTTTTGTATGTTTATTGGTAGGTACGTCTTCAATTTTAAAACTAGGCCTTCGTGCCATACTTTATCAAATGCCTGAGAAACATCAATAAAGAGAGCAGAACAATACTTCTTTTCTTCAAATGTTCTTCTTACAACTTGGACCAATCTATGCGTTTGTTCAATGGTGCTATGCTGACTTCTAAAACCAAATTGATGGTCCGGGATGCACCCATTATCAGCTAAAATTTTGGACAATTTAGTCATGAGCAGCTTTTCGAAAAGCTTTGAGATTGTTGATAGTAAGCTTATAGGCCTATATGACTCAGTCTTGGTAAGATCTTTTCCCGGCTTTGGAATCATTTTTATTTTGGCAATTTTCCAGTTATGTGGAAAATACTGCATTCTTAAAATGGCATTAAAAATAAATAGCACGATTTTTATTGCAATTAGAGGCAAATTCATCAGCATCTTGTTACTAATGCCATCAATACCTGGAGCTTTCTTCGGGTCGAGTTCAGCAATTATTTTTTGTAGTTCACGCAACTTAAACCTTAAGGGACGAGGGGGTAGAGAAACTACACTCGGTAATTCGGCAGCACCCGTACATGAATTGGGAGTAAATACAGATTTTAAATGCTCAGAAAATAAATTACCTTTCTCACTATCGCTTCTCGCCCAGCCTCCGGTCGAAGTACGCAGTGGTGATTTAAGGTCAACGGGTCTTTTAAGATTTCTAGTAGCGCGCCATAAAGAGTAATTAGATGCTGACGTTACATCAAGACCTTCTAAATACTTTTCCAGTAATGCAGTTTTTTCCGACGATAGCAGCTCTTTGAGTCGTTTAGTACATTCTTTAAGTCTGATTTTATTTAGGGGTGATCTGTGTTGCTGCCATTCTCTTCTAGCTCTCCTTTTTTCACATACAAGACGTTCAATTTCCGTAGAATAAATTCTACTAAAGCCAGTCTGCGGATAGGAGGTAGTGGCATGTTCAGCAGCCTGTTTAATATTTTCGTTAAGATTGGCAATAAACAAATTGATGAAATTTTTTGCAACCAAAGAGTATAGCAAACAGTTCTTTTTCTATTTGAGCATATCTTTGTTGAGCATCAGTTAATTTCACCGATGCATATGTAATGGGATGTTTGTCATGCATGATTGTAGCACCTAGTGCGAATTTTGACGCGTCTACTGATAAAGTTATTTCTTTGTTAGGGTCAAAATATGTTAGAACTGGAGAATTAGTAATCTCACGCTTTAAATTTTCAAACTCGCAATCATGGCTAGACGACCAATGCCATTGAATTTCTTTCTTCAAAAGATCTCTCAAGCTTTTATTTTTGAGGAAAGATTTTCTATAAATGGTCCTAGGTAAGTAATCATACCAAGGAAACGTTGTAATTCCTTAACATTATTCGGTTTAGGCATATTGACAATTGACTAAATTTTTTCCACATCTGGTCTAATACCAGATTTATCAAAAACATGTCCTAAAAACTTAATTTCAGTCTGCATTAGTTTGCATTTTGTTTTATTAAATTTTAACCCAACCTCTTTGGCATTTTGAAAATTTTTTTCTAATATTTGGTAATGTTCTTCTTTTGTTGCCGAGTGTATTAAAAAGTCATCTATATATACTATTAGACTATTTCAGGTCACCAAATAATTTTACCATCTCGGCATAAAAAATTTCAGGAGCCGCATTTATACCAAAAGGCAATCTTAGAAATCGGTAACGACTAAATGGCGTATTAAAAGTACATAATCTAGACGATTTTTCATTTAGGAGAATCATCCAGAACCCACTGTTGGCGTATAGTGTTGAAAAATAATAGAGCTTTACAGTCCTCAATATTTGGAAATGGAAAATGTGGGCGTAGTATGGCTTTGTTTAAGTTCCTTGGATCCAAGCAAAGTCTTAGACTACCATTAGGTTTCGATACTAAGACAATTGAACTCACCCAGTCCGTTGGCTCACTAATTTGTTTAATGACATTTAAATCAGACATTCTATTTAATTCAGCTCTTAATTTATCGTATAATTTAAACAGAATTTTGCGAGGTGGGTCTACTACGGGCGAAACATTATCAAGTGTTTTCAAATTACATTTAGTTTGCAAGAGACCAAGACCATTGAAAACATCAACATATTGTTCAACTAATTTATTCACTGATATGAAATTTAAATTTTTTACTAAATCTAACTGAACAGCAGATTCAAGACCAGTTATGTTTTTATAATTAATATTAACAATATAAAATTGCATATTATAAGAATTGTTTTGAAAAACTACTAACAAATTTACAACACCTACAGCTTTTAGTGGCTCACCACTAAATGTAAATATTTTTACATTTGTCTTTTGAACTAAGTGGTTTACATTTAAGAGCATTACAGTTTCAAGAGAAATGATATTGGCTTGTGAGCCAGTGTCTACTTGACAAAGTATATTTTTGTTGTTTATCTTTACCTCTCTCTTCCATTCAGCCACTGTTGTTGCCTTTCTGGAAAGCGCGCCAATAAACAAGTTATCTTCCTCTTCTTCTCCTTCAATTTCACCTTCATTTTCTCCTTCATTTGTATGAACATATTTTATTTTTTTTTTTTTACAAAACACATTTTTTCAAAATGGCCAATTTTTCCGCAATTGCGGCATTTTGTTTACTAATGCCGGACACTTGCTTCGATGTATTTGACCGCAAGTTTTACAGTTGATCTGCGTATTTGCCTATTTCATTTTGTAATAATTTTTTCTGATGTAGTTTATAGTAGTTTCTGTTTCATCTATTGGTTGTAGCGATTTTGCATTTTCCTTGGCCGCCGCCATATTTTTTGCAATGTCATATACTTTGTCCAGCGAAATACCACCTTCAGATAACAGCCTTTCTCTTATGTTTCCCATCTTCGTTGATAGACCACAAGTGAAGACATCTCTTACTAAGCCTTCACGTAGAGAACCGAATTCACAACTTAGACTGAGATTTTTTAAAAGCGTCACATAATCTTCAATCGTCTGTTCTGGCTGTTGCTTGCACATAAAAAATTTGTGCCTTTCCATAGCAATGTTCAGTTTTGGGGTGAAGTATGAGTCAAAATCGGACACAAGCTCTTCATATTTGACCGTATCAACTTCTTTGTTGAAGGAATAAAAAATATCCAGCGCAACGCTACCAAGGTGGTGAAGCAAAAGCGCTACCTTACGTTGATCTGAAGCATCATCAAGGTTAGACGCCCTTACAAAAATTTTAAATTGTGTCAACCACATCCTCCACTCTCTTACCATATTAGTTGCTTTAAGGTTTATTTGAGGCAGTGTAGCGTTAAATATTTGACCAGTTGTTTCATTTTTTGCACATACATCAACTTTTGTCGCCATTTTATGAACTTTTAATTTCAGTTTTATGTTGGATGTATGTATGCATATTAAAAAAAAATAGTTTTTTAACTTTTCTTTATTATTTATTAATTTTTTTTTATATAATATAATTTTAAGTAACTCCAACAGTTCTATTTAAATTTATTTGGTTTCTTTTTTTTCAACAAATTTGATCACCCCACATCTGACACCATATTGTATCTTCTAATTCAAGTATAACAATTACAATCAATGACACCGCCATCTCTTTTATTATTTCAATGTTGCCATAGTATACAATAATAGATTATTGACTATTTTCTATGACCCGTTTTATGAACATTTTAGTGTGAGGGATGCCAGATCACCTCATACGGTTAAAAACGTCTAAAAAACAAATATGAAAAATCAAGTCAAATTAGCCTGAATAAAATATTTAATACATATTAATACAATAGAGAAAAAAGCAAACACCTGCTTATCATAAATGCATTTCTCGCTGCAAATGTATGCATGTATGGAATTAAAATTTTTTTAAATTAAATATTATGTACCTGCCAAATTTAATTTTGGAAATATAAACAAATTAAATTAATATCTAGGACCTAATCCTTCAACTTGAAGAAGAATTTTTAGAAAATTCACAAGAAAGAAGCGAGTACGGTGTCGCTAATCCCGGCGAACAATTCATGTGGTCAAAGAAAGTTTAATAAAGAAATATTATTATATAAAAACAAAAAAAAATAAAACTTACCTTCATTGAATTTTAATGTTGAATGGCTAGATATTACATATTGATATTGCAAGGAAAATTTAATTAAAGGCGAATTTTAACACACAAATATTTTTGTCGAAAATCTCGGCAAACAAATTAATTTTCAAGTTTGGAACAAATTTTTAACAAACGAAGTGTGGTCTCGCTAACCCAGGTGAACAATTTCTCTCAATTTGAAGAACTAACAAAAATTTTCCAACAAACGAAGTGTGGTCTCGCTAACCTCAGCGAACAATTTCTCTCAATTTAAAGAACTAAAACAAACAACAAACGAAGTGTGGTCTCGCTAACTCCAGCGAACAATTTCTCTCAATTTTAAGAACTAACAAAAATTTTCCAACAAACGAAGTGTGGTCTCGCTAACCCCAGGGAACAATTTCTCTGAACTTAAGGAACTAAAACAAACAACAAACGAAGTGTGGTCTCGCTAACCCCAGCGAACAATATCTGTAAATGTTTAGAACTAACAAAATTTTTTTTTCAACAAACGAAGTGTGGTCTCAATTACATATATAAAATTATTATATAAAATTTTCTTCGGTTTTGCAAATCGGAGTCGAAAATTTGTTTTCATTTAAACCAAATTTTAATAAAAACCAGTTTAACAAGCAAATTGTTAGTTGTCAAAATTGTATTGGATGTTGAGAGTTTCTGCTTATTACCTCAAGCCAAATTTGAATAAAATTTTATTTTAACAAACGAGGTGCGTTCATGCTAATCCCAGCAAACAATTTATAACTAAAATAGCATTGGTGAATTTGTAAGAAAGATTTAAAAGAACATTGTGTATGCTTATTATTCCCAGAGAACAACTTATAAATCCCGAATAATATACGAGGCTTTTTCCTTAAAGTACAGTCTAAGTAGAATCACGAATCGCTAAAAACTTTACTATCTCAATTCTATTTAAATTTGTTTCACAAGTCACAATGCGTGTCTCTTTTTTAATACTCTTTAAATAGTTACTCTGAAATACAATATAACCGGCCAAATTTGGTTTACAAATTTAAGCCAAAATACACTCGCGAATCCCATCGGAAATATTTGCTTCAATCCCTGCATCGTAGTTTTGCTATCCCGTTTCAAAGACGGGGAATCTGAATAAATTCGTTTATTCGTCAAAATTGAGAAAACTAGACAGTCGCTTTCAAACATGGAAGAAGAGATTATTTTCGATTCCGATGATTTAATCACATTCTGCTCAGAATTCTACAACACCCCTGCTGACCAACTTACAGAAACCCTTCTCGAAGTGAACCTCCAATAACTTAACGGCCGATGGGAAAATGTGAAAAAATCATATAGATTGCTTTGTACTGAAAAGGATGCTAAACCAAAAAAAGACTTCTTAGAATCTGCCATGGCAAAATACTCGTCATGTACCAAAGCCTTTCATAAATCAAAGTCAAAAATTTTGGATCTGCAAAAAACGTTTATATCTGATGTCTCCGCACCCATGAACTTTGCACACATCAAAGTTCCCCCCTGTGATACTGATGCCTTCTACGGTGGTTATGAAGAATGGCCGTCCTTCCGTGACATGTTCACCGCCGTATATATAGATAATCCTAAAATACCACCCGTACAAAAGTTGTACCACCTGAGACTGAAAGCTCAAGGTCAAGCAGAAAGAATTATCCGAAAATAAAAATTGAGTGCTAACAACTTCTCCCTTGCGTGGGAAGCGTTGAGAGATAGATACGAGAACCAAAGAATTCTCGTGGAAAATCAGATTAAAATTCTTCTTAATCTGCCCACGATTACTGTTGAAAGTAGTGAATCTCTCTGCTATAAAGGCTCAAGACGTACCAATAGGCGAATGGGACCCCTTCATTATAATCCTATGCTCGCGTAAACTCCCAAAAGAAACTCTCTCCTTATGGGAACAGTCCTTAGAGTCACACCGCAATCTCGTCAAATGGGGAAAAATGGATAAATTTCTTTCCCATAGATGCGAAGTTGTAGAAAGATTGGAATCTCGCAATATGGACTCACAGAAAAGGATCCAATATTAAAATGGGTTCGGTAAAAACATTTATATCGAAAAAACTTCAGCAACAACTCAGACTTCCTACTGAAGCAAAACTCTTTCAAATTGGTATTGGGGGTGAGACGGTAGCAAATTCTAATGCTTTACGCAGCTTAAACTTGTACTCGGGAAAATATGATCGTCTTATTTCAATCCAGGCAATCGTCGTACCCAAAATAACCCGAATGTTGCCCAGCTGTAATCTATCAAGATCCAAATTACCCTTAGCGGACTTAAAAGAAATTGAACTAGCAGATTCAGACTTTCACCTACCCAGTCACGTAGACTATTAATTGGTAGTACTGTCCTTCCTCAGATTCTTCTCGAAGGGCACCTTTCGTAATGCCAAAGAGCGATATGTAGCAAAGCGCCCTTTTAAGCCAGAATTTTCTCATAGTATGTGCCTTGGTGTCTCTCGAACGGCTGCTATGGCTCAATACCTCCAGCTAGAACAGTCCCTCAGAAAAAAGGAAGGCTTGGCCAACCTCTATCATAATTGTTTGGAAGAATACATTTCAATGAATCATATCGAACCAACAATCTCATCAGAAGCAATAGGTTTGGTAGTTTTCAACGCATCAAAAAAAACTAGTTCAGGACTTTCTCTTAATTTACATTATTTTGGTTTTGTTTATATTTCACTTAATCATGCACAGTCTTTTTAAGGTTTCCTTGAGAGGTTCTGCATAAGAAAAATTTAATTTCACAATATTATGAAATTCAATTAAATTTCATTTGATATTTTCATAAAAATTGAAATCTCGCAATATGGACTCACAACTAAACTCTCAAAGAAAGGACCCAATATGAAAATGAATACTTTCAAATCAGCATGTACTCAGTACCCATGCAAGATTTGTAAGGCTAACCATCCTCTTAAAAACTGCTCTCAATTCTTAGTTTTTGATCCCCAAACAAGAAATCATTTTGTGTCCAATAATAAGATCTGCCTCAACTGCCTAGCCTACAGCCATCTACGGAAAGATTGCCCAAGTAAATATTCTTGTTCCCATTGTCAAAAGAATCATGATACTCTGTTACACTTCTCTAAATCTAAAAATAACAACATAAACCAAAACCACCCTGACCATGAAAATCCCTCGACTTCCAAGCAAGCTAGGGAAAGGCTTTCCTTACCCACAGCATCGCACATTCTTCACGCAAAGAATGGGTTCTCTGCTAAAGACACTCTTCTCCCCACAGCAGTAGTACAGATCAACCATGAGAGGGAGAATTTCAAGGCACGAGCCTTCCTCGATTAGGGTTCGGAAAAAACATTTATATCGAAAAAACTTCAGCAACAACTCAGACTTCCTACTGAAGCAAAACTCTTTCAAATTCATGGTATTGGGGGTGAGACGGTAGCAAATTCTAATGCTTTATGCAGGTTAAATTTGTACTCCGGAAAATATGATCGTCTTCCCAATCAAAGCAATCGTCGTACCCAAAATAACCCGAATGTTGCCCAGCTGTAATCTATCAAGATTCAAAATACCCTTGGCGGACTTGAAAGAAATTGAACTAGCAGATCCAGACTTTCACGTACCCAGTCACGTAGACCTTTTAATTGGTAGTAATGTCCTTCCTCAGATTCTTCTCGAAGGAGTAAAAAATATCGCCCCGTCCCTTATGGCACAATGCACCATTTTTGGTTGGATAATAAGCGGTCCAATTGGGGTTGAAACCAGTTCTTCCTTCTCAATTGGCGTCACTGAAACTTCAAACGAGACTCTTAACAATCAGTTGAAAAATTGTTGGGAAGAAGAAGAAGTCCCCAGTCAAGTTTCGACCTCAGAAGAAGACGAATTTTGCGAGAGGCTTTACCAGAAGAGCACCTTTCGTAATGCCAAAGGGCGATATGTAGTAAAGCTCCCTTTTAAGCCAGAATTTTCTCATAGTATGTGCCTTGGTGTCTCTCGAACGGCTGCTATGGCTCAATACCTCCAGCTAGAACAGTCCCTCAGGAAAAAGGAAGGCTTGGCCAACCTCTATCATAATGTTTTGGATGAATACATTTCCATGAATCATACGGAACCAACAATCTTATCAGAAGCAATAGGTTTGCATGGGTGTGACTCTATTTATCTTCCACACCACGCGGTACTCAAGCCCGAAAGTCGCAGCACGAAGGTCAGGGTAGTTTTCAACGCATCCAAAAAAACTAGTTCAGGACTTTCTCTTAATGACGTTCTCCACGTAGGCCTGACATTACAGTCTGATCTGACGACTTTAGTATTAAACTGGCGTCTTTACAAGTATGTATTCAATGGTGATATAGAGAAAATGTACCGGCAGATTCTCCTCCACGATGACGACATTCGATTTCAGCGAATTCATTTTCGTCATCGCTTGAACGACCCCGTTACAGATTTCGCACTTAAAACCGTCACCTTTGGAGTGAAATGTGCTCTGTATTTAGCCATTAGGACACTTTTTCAGTTGGCCAACGATTCTAAGGAAATGTATCCACAGGCATCCCATATTCGCACAAAAGAAACGTAAGTAGATGACATGTAGATGACATTCTCTCTGGGGCTCACGATATTCCAACTGCAATTGATTCGTTATCCCAACTTATCTTATCGCTGAAATCCTCAGGTTTCACACTAAAAAAGATTATCTCTAACTGTCCTGACATTCTCGCTTCGGTTTCAAAGAACGACCTATTGGACTCCGACTTTCTCAAGTTTAATGAAACTAGCTTGACCAAAACTCTAGGCATTCAATGGAATGCATTATCTGAATCCTTTTCGTATATGGTTGAGCTTACGCTACCAGTTAACTCCATAACAAAAAGACAGATCTTATCCCTTGTTGCCAAACTCTTTGACCCAGCCGGCTGGATCTCTCCGATTGTAATACAAGATAAAATAATTCTTCAACAGTTATGGCTGGAAGGCACTAGTTGGGATGATGCGGTAAAATCCAATACTTTGGAAAGCTGGAACAAGTTCACTCGAAATCTTCCCTTAATATCTAAAATAAAAATTCCCCGATGGATAAACTTTGATCTCTCCATGAATACACAAATTCACGGTTTCTGCGACGCATCAGAGAAAGCATATTGCGCTGCTGTATACTTCCGAACACAAGCACATTCAGTAATTAAATCGCATCTTTTTGTGTCAAAGACTAAAGTAGCCCCAATTAATCCAATTAGTCTCCCACGGCTAGAATTGTGTGGAGCTTTCATATTGTCAAACCTGGTGAAACAAATAACGAACGCTTTACCTTGTCATAAGTACGAAGTTCATCTTTGGTCCGAATCTTCCATTGTACTCAGTTGGCTAGAGAAACCCCCAAACACTTGGAAAACCTATGTTGCAAATCGAACAGCTCAGATAATCAGAAATGTGGGAAATGCCTCATGGCACCACGTTCCCTCATCCAAAAATCCCGCAGATATAGGGTCTCGTGGTCGTAACGCTGAAGAGCTAATCAACAATTCTATATGGTGGAGTGGACCAATATGGTTACAAAGGCCCCCCGAAGAATGGCCAAATTCCATAGTCCTTCGGGAAAATTCTCTGGAAAAAAGCGAAAAGTTGAAGTCCACCATCTGTTTACTAGTGACGAAATTTTAAATCGCTTCTCAAAATGGGATAAAGCAATAAGAGTTATGGCATATGTATTTCGGTTTCGTGATATCCTTTTAAAAGGAGGGCGAAATCATTCCAAATCACCGCCGATGACTGTATCGCAAGCAGGAGATTTATCAGGTATGTTAAGTAGAATCCCCAGTATTAGTCATGATGAGCTTTCAAAAACTAAGCATAGACTGATTTTCATGACTCAACTCTTACATTATAATGCTGAATTTAATTCCTTAGTTAAGTTTAAATCCGTTGACAAAAAAAGCTCTCTCTATCCTTTGAATCCGTTTTTGGATGAAAATAACCTTATTCGGACCAACGGCAGAATCGCCAACTCAGATTTGTCGTATAATGAACGTCATCCAATTATCCTTCCAACGAACTCTATTTTTTGCAGATTGTTTATTGAATTCTCTCATAATGTACTCATGCACGCTGAAATCAACTTAATGTTACGAGTAATAAAAGGAGAATATTTTGTCCCCCGCTTAAGGTCAGCGATTCGCCTGTGCATTAGAAAATGTCTCGTTTGTGTTCGTTATAAATAAAAGGTAAAGACTCAGATCATGGGCGCTCTCCCCATAGAGCGAAGCTCATATTCCCTCCCCTTTACAATCACCGGATTAGATTTTGCCGGTCCTTTCTCCATCAAAACGTCCATTGTGCGAAATGCACCCTTTCACAAAGGATATGTATGCATATTTGTATGTTTTAGTACACGAGCAATACACCTCGAATTATGTTCCGATCTTTCTACAAACTCTTTCCGAGCGGCATTCACACGATTTATTAGTCGACGAGGTCTACCAAAAAAGGTCATGTCGGACAACGGTACCAATTTCTTGGGCGCCGAACGAGCACTGCGTCTCGAATATGATCAATTTATAAGCACTGCATCGCAAGATATAGTAGAAAAATACGCAACTCACGGATTTCAATGGCATTTCATTCCCCCCAATGCTTCCCATATGATAGCTTCACCCGAAACTCCCACGGGATCTATCAATTTACGATATCGTTGGGAAAAGTTGAAAATCTTACATCACCAATTCGCACAACGGTGGAAAGATGAATATTTAAAAGAGCTTCAGAAAAGATATAAATGGAAAAATCCCCAAGAAAACATATCAGTCGGTCAACTCATAGTCATAAAAGACGATTTGCTTCCTCCCAATGAGTGGAGATTAGGTCGCGTCACCAAAGTGTATTCAGGTACAGATGGTTTTGTTCGTATCGCAGATCTTAAAACACAGAATGGTATAATCACTAGACCAATTAATAAGCTTTGTGACCTACCTATAAACACGTTAGAAAGCAGCTAAAATCCAAATCTCACATTCGCTTTCAATCCCCCTCCCGCATCTTCCTATCTACATCACGGACCACATTCCCCTCCAACTCAAATATATTTACCGCCAATCTTATTCCTACACTAATTTTAATTCTACTTACAGGGCTCCAAGAAACCCCGATGTTCATCAATGTATGGTGTGTTCTCGATACCATCCATTAAGATTTTGTAAGATCTTTGTCAAAATTAATTTAGAGAGTCGCCAACGTCAAGTACGGATCCACAATTACTGCCGAAACTGTTTGGCTAGGTCGCACATTACCGATGATTTTACGTCCGCGGATGTGTGTCAGAAATGTGGATGGGCACACCACACCTTACTGCATCAATCGCCACGTAATAGCTCCGCATCACGCCAAACCAAAATCCGCACTGTCGACTATGCCGCTCCTCGTCGCGGTAAAGTGCAGGATAGGTTTGGTCCATACCGTCGTCCAGCACAAACAACACGCTCATCAGCTGGTGAATCAAACGATCGCACAAGGCGTCCATCCAGGAGAACTAATTCAAATTCTAGGCGCATTCTGTTGAAGGCTGTGCGAGACCTGGAGCGGTTAGCAAAAAAATTATAAATATTGACTATACCTGTCAAGGGGCCGCAGGATATTAAAAGAACGGATAAGTGCATTTGAAATTTATTGAATTATTGTATATATGTCATTTTGACTCGGATCTGTTTTTTCTCATAAATTATTATTAAATCACAAAATGCATTCTAGTTAGAAATATTCCCGTCCCTGAATACAATCATGATGAATTAATGTATGAGTAGGTCAAACTAGGCTGCACTTTGTAACGACAAAAGTTGTCTTAGCAAATTTTTTCTAAAACTTCGCTCTCATTCTTATAACATCACGCTCAGACAGCACACTCAACATCCTACGGCTCCTCACCATTTCCAACCAAAGTACTGTTACTCTATTGTATTTTTTATATTTAAATAAAACTGTGAGTTCTACATGTAAGTAATAATATTTGGCCAGTGTTTTATTGGAAAATAAACCATTCCCTTGAACCCACGTAACCCCTCCTGTACTCTATCCACGTCACGCATATATCTCCATATGCTGTCGTGCTCCGATATATAAGTCACTGTTCCCCAAGTCATCTATCAATAAAAGTTAAGTACTAAAATATAGGTAAAAGAAAGAATTTATAAAAGAAAAGTTTATAAAATAAAATATTTCAAATTCAAGTATAACAATGCCAATCAATGACACCGCCATCTCCTTTATTATTTCAATGTTGCCATAGTATACAATAATAGATTATTGACTATTACTAAATAAATAACACTAAGTATGCACAATGGGTTATAATATAACTTAAGTATTTATACAACATCTCCCTTTGTTGGGATCAAAATTATACAAATTAATAATTCTAATAAAATGCTTATTTTACAATATCATTGTGGACCAGTATTTATATGAATATCAATTTCTATTTTAAGATTTATAAATTTAATTTTTGTGGGTCTTTTACAATTCTACCAGTTTTAATTTTTCTATCGATATGTACTGGTCAGAATATTTTTGAATGCTTGAATCTAATTTTTTTTTGTATCCTTTCTGATTAACAATTTTCGGCTCAAGATTTTTTGTAATAGATGGAATTTTTGTTCTGAGCGACCTCGACATAAGCAACTCTGCAGGACTAGGCAAATTTTCCTTAGGTGTAGTCCTGTAATGCAGCAGTGCTATGTAAGGGTCTGACTTACTTTCATGAGATCTTAACAACAATAATTTTTTAATTATTTAAATTGAGCGTTCGGCTAAGCCATTATATCTAGGTAGATATGTAATAGATGTCCTGTGATCAATTTCCCAATTTTCACAAAATTCTTTGAAGTCTTTAGAATTGAAGGAGGGTCCATTATCTGATATTAAAATATGTGGAATTCCTTGTCTTGACAATAATGATTTTAATTTGAGTATTAGCTGTGTGAACTATTATACCCAGAACTTAAGGATTCAATTTCAATATATTTCGAATAATAATCAACCACCAACAAATACATATGTTTGTTAAATTCAAACAGATCACATCCTAATTTAAACCATGGTGAATCAATTATTTCATGTTGTGAAATTTCTGGTTTTGGGTTTGAATTTTGATACCGAACACAGGATTCACAGTTTGTGACAATATTTTCAATATCATTATATATGTTTGGCCAATAAATTGACTGACGAGCTAAGTCTATGCATCTCGGAATTCCTTAATGTCCTTCATGAATTTTATTAAAATAGATTTGCGCAAGCTATTTGGTATTAAGAGTTGATGATTTTTTAGCAAGATATCAGTTAAAACAGATATGTCATCCTTAATTTTAAAGTAAGGCATTACATCCTTTTCTACATTTTTCTTACTGCTCGGCCAACCCAGTTTTACATACGTATATATTTTCTTAAAAGTACAATCCCTTTTTGAATGCTCTTTTATTTTATCTATTTCTGAAAAAAGTGTTTCTAAATGTGAAATTGAAATGTAGTGCGATTTCTTTATCCATCTCTGTAAATTTAGTTCCAGTTATTGGAGCTCTTGATAGAGTATCAGCAATATGTAAATGTTTGCCTGCTTTGTAGACGTAACATGAACCTTTGCAGGCGTGCTGGGATTTTAAACAAAGATTTGCTAAATAAGCTAACAAGAGGTTTATGGTCAGTTTCCACTAAAACTTTTGAGCCATAAACAAATTTTTTTATTTTTTTTTTCATATATTTATTTATTGTATTTATCTTCAAAAATGAACTAACAATAAGTAATCAAATCTTAAATCTAAATATAATTATTAGGCCCGACCAGTGTCGGACATAAACTTAGTGATAGTTATAAATAATACATAAGTAGTGATAATTAAAAAGGAAAAAAAAAATAAATAAACGTATTTTCAAGAAGTCCCATCTGGAGTGTTGAGAATAAGAGCCCTTGTGTCCCTCTTTTTTAAGCGGATATATCCAGTAAAGTTCAAGATATTACGAGCGAGCGGATTAGGATGTGTCTCGAGTTTTGTTAAATATTTGCCTACGTATTTTGCAATTTCTTCAGTCACTAGTGGCATATTTAAATCGCGATGTATATTTGAATTTTTGATGTACCATGGAGCCGATGTTATCAAACGTAAAATTTTGTTTTGCCTTCGTTGGATTCTCTCAACACTTGAAGCTGAAGCAGTGCCCCATAGCTGAATTCCATAGCACCATATTGGCTTCAAAAGCGACTTGTATATCAAAAGTTTGCAGTCTAGGCTGAGTGTTGAATTTCTGCCAATTAACAAATATATTTGAGTTAATTTAAGTTTCATTTGAGTTAACTTAGAGTCAATGTGATATTTCCATGTAAGCCTTCGATCAAGGTGTATGCCAAGGTATTTCACTTGAGAATGTTGAGGAATACTTTGATTGTTGATTCGAATGGGAGAGCAAGTATCTTTTCTTAGGGTAAACGTTATGTGGACACACTTTTGTTCATTTACTTTAATTCTCCATAAGTTCAACCATATTTCAAGCTGGGTAATGTGTTCTTGGAGATTGCGGGATGCCTCATCAGGGTTTTTGTGTATACTCATACAGGCTGTATCATCGGCAAATGTAGAAGTTAAGATGTTATTGCTCACAGGCATATCACAAGTATATATTAGATACAAGACTGGCCCCAGAATACTGCCCTGTGGCACACCGGAAGATATAGATTCGGGCACACTCGTGAACTCTCCTTCCACAACAGTGAACTTCCTATCAATAATATAACTTTCCAAAAGCTTTTGTATGTTTATTGGTAGGTACGTCTTCAATTTTAAAACTAGGCCTTCGTGCCATACTTTATCAAATGCCTGAGAAACATCAATAAAGAGAGCAGAACAATACTTCTTTTCTTCAAATGTTCTTCTTACAACTTGGACCAATCTATGCGTTTGTTCAATGGTGCTATGCTGACTTCTAAAACCAAATTGATGGTCCGGGATGCACCCATTATCAGCTAAAATTTTGGACAATTTAGTCATGAGCAGCTTTTCGAAAAGCTTTGAGATTGTTGATAGTAAGCTTATAGGCCTATATGACTCAGTCTTGGTAAGATCTTTTCCCGGCTTTGGAATCATTTTTATTTTGGCAATTTTCCAGTTATGTGGAAAATACTGCATTCTTAAAATGGCATTAAAAATAAATAGCACGATTTTTATTGCAATTAGAGGCAAATTCATCAGCATCTTGTTACTAATGCCATCAATACCTGGAGCTTTCTTCGGGTCGAGTTCAGCAATTATTTTTTGTAGTTCACGCAACTTAAACCTTAAGGGACGAGGGGGTAGAGAAACTACACTCGGTAATTCGGCAGCACCCGTACATGAATTGGGAGTAAATACAGATTTTAAATGCTCAGAAAATAAATTACCTTTCTCACTATCGCTTCTCGCCCAGCCTCCGGTCGAAGTACGCAGTGGTGATTTAAGGTCAACGGGTCTTTTAAGATTTCTAGTAGCGCGCCATAAAGAGTAATTAGATGCTGACGTTACATCAAGACCTTCTAAATACTTTTCCAGTAATGCAGTTTTTTCCGACGATAGCAGCTCTTTGAGTCGTTTAGTACATTCTTTAAGTCTGATTTTATTTAGGGGTGATCTGTGTTGCTGCCATTCTCTTCTAGCTCTCCTTTTTTCACATACAAGACGTTCAATTTCCGTAGAATAAATTCTACTAAAGCCAGTCTGCGGATAGGAGGTAGTGGCATGTTCAGCAGCCTGTTTAATATTTTCGTTAAGATTGGCAATAAACAAATTGATGAAATTTTTTGCAACCAAAGAGTATAGCAAACAGTTCTTTTTCTATTTGAGCATATCTTTGTTGAGCATCAGTTAATTTCACCGATGCATATGTAATGGGATGTTTGTCATGCATGATTGTAGCACCTAGTGCGAATTTTGACGCGTCTACTGATAAAGTTATTTCTTTGTTAGGGTCAAAATATGTTAGAACTGGAGAATTAGTAATCTCACGCTTTAAATTTTCAAACTCGCAATCATGCCTAGACGACCAATGCCATTGAATTTCTTTCTTCAAAAGATCTCTCAAGCTTTTATTTTTGAGGAAAGATTTTCTATAAATGGTCCTAGGTAAGTAATCATACCAAGGAAACGTTGTAATTCCTTAACATTATTCGGTTTAGGCATATTGACAATTGACTAAATTTTTTCCACATCTGGTCTAATACCAGATTTATCAAAAACATGTCCTAAAAACTTAATTTCAGTCTGCATTAGTTTGCATTTTGTTTTATTAAATTTTAACCCAACCTCTTTGGCATTTTGAAAATTTTTTTCTAATATTTGGTAATGTTCTTCTTTTGTTGCCGAGTGTATTAAAAAGTCATCTATATATACTATTAGACTATTTCAGGTCACCAAATAATTTTACCATCTCGGCATAAAAAATTTCAGGAGCCGCATTTATACCAAAAGGCAATCTTAGAAATCGGTAACGACTAAATGGCGTATTAAAAGTACATAATCTAGACGATTTTTCATTTAGGAGAATCATCCAGAACCCACTGTTGGCGTATAGTGTTGAAAAATAATAGAGCTTTACAGTCCTCAATATTTGGAAATGGAAAATGTGGGCGTAGTATGGCTTTGTTTAAGTTCCTTGGATCCAAGCAAAGTCTTAGACTACCATTAGGTTTCGATACTAAGACAATTGAACTCACCCAGTCCGTTGGCTCACTAATTTGTTTAATGACATTTAAATCAGACATTCTTTTTAATTCAGCTCTTAATTTATCGTATAATTTAAACAGAATTTTGCGAGGTGGGTCTACTACGGGCGAAACATTATCAAGTGTTTTCAAATTACATTTAGTTTGCAAGAGACCAAGACCATTGAAAACATCAACATATTGTTCAACTAATTTATTCACTGATATGAAATTTAAATTTTTTACTAAATCTAACTGAACAGCAGATTCAAGACCAGTTATGTTTTTATAATTAATATTAACAATATAAAATTGCATATTATAAGAATTGTTTTGAAAAACTACTAACAAATTTACAACACCTACAGCTTTTAGTGGCTCACCACTAAATGTAAATATTTTTACATTTGTCTTTTGAACTAAGTGGTTTACATTTAAGAGCATTACAGTTTCAAGAGAAATGATATTGGCTTGTGAGCCAGTGTCTACTTGACAAAGTATATTTTTGTTGTTTATCTTTACCTCTCTCTTCCATTCAGCCACTGTTGTTGCCTTTCTGGAAAGCGCGCCAATAAACAAGTTATCTTCCTCTTCTTCTCCTTCAATTTCACCTTCATTTTCTCCTTCATTTGTATGAACATATTTTATTTTTTTTTTTTTACAAAACACATTTTTTCAAAATGGCCAATTTTTCCGCAATTGCGGCATTTTGTTTACTAATGCCGGACACTTGCTTCGATGTATTTGACCGCAAGTTTTACAGTTGATCTGCGTATTTGCCTATTTCATTTTGTAATAATTTTTTCTGATGTAGTTTATAGTAGTTTCTGTTTCATCTATTGGTTGTAGCGATTTTGCATTTTCCTTGGCCGCCGCCATATTTTTTGCAATGTCATATACTTTGTCCAGCGAAATACCACCTTCAGATAACAGCCTTTCTCTTATGTTTCCCATCTTCGTTGATAGACCACAAGTGAAGACATCTCTTACTAAGCCTTCACGTAGAGAACCGAATTCACAACTTAGACTGAGATTTTTTAAAAGCGTCACATAATCTTCAATCGTCTGTTCTGGCTGTTGCTTGCACATAAAAAATTTGTGCCTTTCCATAGCAATGTTCAGTTTTGGGGTGAAGTATGAGTCAAAATCGGACACAAGCTCTTCATATTTGACCGTATCAACTTCTTTGTTGAAGGAATAAAAAATATCCAGCGCAACGCTACCAAGGTGGTGAAGCAAAAGCGCTACCTTACGTTGATCTGAAGCATCATCAAGGTTAGACGCCCTTACAAAAATTTTAAATTGTGTCAACCACATCCTCCACTCTCTTACCATATTAGTTGCTTTAAGGTTTATTTGAGGCAGTGTAGCGTTAAATATTTGACCAGTTGTTTCATTTTTTGCACATACATCAACTTTTGTCGCCATTTTATGAACTTTTAATTTCAGTTTTATGTTGGATGTATGTATGCATATTAAAAAAAAATAGTTTTTTAACTTTTCTTTATTATTTATTAATTTTTTTTTATATAATATAATTTTAAGTAACTCCAACAGTTCTATTTAAATTTATTTGGTTTCTTTTTTTTCAACAAATTTGATCACCCCACATCTGACACCATATTGTATCTTCTAATTCAAGTATAGGGTGTTTTTTTTAGAGGTATAGAACTTCGAATTGAAATAAAACACAAGAAAATCGTTTTAATGTCCATCAATTTGGCTTTATTGGAAGGATAATTTTATGCCATTAACGTTTAAATATGATTTCGGGCATGTGGCCGCCGCGGCTGGCTCGAATAAAGCCAATTTTACAGGTCCAATTTTCAACCACTTTTTCGAGCATATGGGGCCGTATGTTGGCAATAACGCCACGAATGTTGGCTTCCAAGTCCCCTAACGTTTCTGGTTTGTTGGCGTAGACGAGCGACTTCACATATCCCCAAAGAAAATAATCCAATGGTGTCAAATCACACGATCTTGGTGGCCAATTGACCGGTTAACCGAATTAATTGCTCTGATGGACGATTATGTCGACCATAAAATGGACGGAGCTTGCGGTAAACTTCGCGAACTGAACCATTATTTTCGAAATAAATTTGCACGATTTGCAAGCGTTGTTCTTTTGTCAACCTGTTCATGATGAAATGGCAAACCAAACTAAATATTAATCATTTGACAGCTGACAAAATGGCCGCCAGTTAAAAAACTGATGCCAACTTAAAGTTCTATACCTCAATAAAAAACACCCTATATAACAATTACAATCAATGACACCGCCATCTCTTTTATTATTTCAATGTTGCCATAGTATACAATAATAGATTATTGACTATTTTCTATGACCCGTTTTATGAACATTTTAGTGTGAGGGATGCCAGATCACCTCATACGGTTAAAAACGTCTAAAAAACAAATATGAAAAATCAAGTCAAATTAGCCTGAATAAAATATTTAATACATATTAATACAATAGAGAAAAAAGCAAACACCTGCTTATCATAAATGCATTTCTCGCTGCAAATGTATGCATGTATGGAATTAAAATTTTTTTAAATTAAATATTATGTACCTGCCAAATTTAATTTTGGAAATATAAACAAATTAAATTAATATCTAGGACCTAATCCTTCAACTTGAAGAAGAATTTTTAGAAAATTCACAAGAAAGAAGCGAGTACGGTGTCGCTAATCCCGGCGAACAATTCATGTGGTCAAAGAAAGTTTAATAAAGAAATATTATTATATAAAAACAAAAAAAAATAAAACTTACCTTCATTGAATTTTAATGTTGAATGGCTAGATATTACATATTGATATTGCAAGGAAAATTTAATTAAAGGCGAATTTTAACACACAAATATTTTTGTCGAAAATCTCGGCAAACAAATTAATTTTCAAGTTTGGAACAAATTTTTAACAAACGAAGTGTGGTCTCGCTAACCCAGGTGAACAATTTCTCTCAATTTGAAGAACTAACAAAAATTTTCCAACAAACGAAGTGTGGTCTCGCTAACCTCAGCGAACAATTTCTCTCAATTTAAAGAACTAAAACAAACAACAAACGAAGTGTGGTCTCGCTAACTCCAGCGAACAATTTCTCTCAATTTTAAGAACTAACAAAAATTTTCCAACAAACGAAGTGTGGTCTCGCTAACCCCAGGGAACAATTTCTCTGAACTTAAGGAACTAAAACAAACAACAAACGAAGTGTGGTCTCGCTAACCCCAGCGAACAATATCTGTAAATGTTTAGAACTAACAAAATTTTTTTTTCAACAAACGAAGTGTGGTCTCAATTACATATATAAAATTATTATATAAAATTTTCTTCGGTTTTGCAAATCGGAGTCGAAAATTTGTTTTCATTTAAACCAAATTTTAATAAAAACCAGTTTAACAAGCAAATTGTTAGTTGTCAAAATTGTATTGGATGTTGAGAGTTTCTGCTTATTACCTCAAGCCAAATTTGAATAAAATTTTATTTTAACAAACGAGGTGCGTTCATGCTAATCCCAGCAAACAATTTATAACTAAAATAGCATTGGTGAATTTGTAAGAAAGATTTAAAAGAACATTGTGTATGCTTATTATTCCCAGAGAACAACTTATAAATCCCGAATAATATACGAGGCTTTTTCCTTAAAGTACAGTCTAAGTAGAATCACGAATCGCTAAAAACTTTACTATCTCAATTCTATTTAAATTTGTTTCACAAGTCACAATGCGTGTCTCTTTTTTAATACTCTTTAAATAGTTACTCTGAAATACAATATAACCGGCCAAATTTGGTTTACAAATTTAAGCCAAAATACACTCGCGAATCCCATCGGAAATATTTGCTTCAATCCCTGCATCGTAGTTTTGCTATCCCGTTTCAAAGACGGGGAATCTGAATAAATTCGTTTATTCGTCAAAATTGAGAAAACTAGACAGTCGCTTTCAAACATGGAAGAAGAGATTATTTTCGATTCCGATGATTTAATCACATTCTGCTCAGAATTCTACAACACCCCTGCTGACCAACTTACAGAAACCCTTCTCGAAGTGAACCTCCAATAACTTAACGGCCGATGGGAAAATGTGAAAAAATCATATAGATTGCTTTGTACTGAAAAGGATGCTAAACCAAAAAAAGACTTCTTAGAATCTGCCATGGCAAAATACTCGTCATGTACCAAAGCCTTTCATAAATCAAAGTCAAAAATTTTGGATCTGCAAAAAACGTTTATATCTGATGTCTCCGCACCCATGAACTTTGCACACATCAAAGTTCCCCCCTGTGATACTGATGCCTTCTACGGTGGTTATGAAGAATGGCCGTCCTTCCGTGACATGTTCACCGCCGTATATATAGATAATCCTAAAATACCACCCGTACAAAAGTTGTACCACCTGAGACTGAAAGCTCAAGGTCAAGCAGAAAGAATTATCCGAAAATAAAAATTGAGTGCTAACAACTTCTCCCTTGCGTGGGAAGCGTTGAGAGATAGATACGAGAACCAAAGAATTCTCGTGGAAAATCAGATTAAAATTCTTCTTAATCTGCCCACGATTACTGTTGAAAGTAGTGAATCTCTCTGCTATAAAGGCTCAAGACGTACCAATAGGCGAATGGGACCCCTTCATTATAATCCTATGCTCGCGTAAACTCCCAAAAGAAACTCTCTCCTTATGGGAACAGTCCTTAGAGTCACACCGCAATCTCGTCAAATGGGGAAAAATGGATAAATTTCTTTCCCATAGATGCGAAGTTGTAGAAAGATTGGAATCTCGCAATATGGACTCACAGAAAAGGATCCAATATTAAAATGGGTTCGGTAAAAACATTTATATCGAAAAAACTTCAGCAACAACTCAGACTTCCTACTGAAGCAAAACTCTTTCAAATTGGTATTGGGGGTGAGACGGTAGCAAATTCTAATGCTTTACGCAGCTTAAACTTGTACTCGGGAAAATATGATCGTCTTATTTCAATCCAGGCAATCGTCGTACCCAAAATAACCCGAATGTTGCCCAGCTGTAATCTATCAAGATCCAAATTACCCTTAGCGGACTTAAAAGAAATTGAACTAGCAGATTCAGACTTTCACCTACCCAGTCACGTAGACTATTAATTGGTAGTACTGTCCTTCCTCAGATTCTTCTCGAAGGGCACCTTTCGTAATGCCAAAGAGCGATATGTAGCAAAGCGCCCTTTTAAGCCAGAATTTTCTCATAGTATGTGCCTTGGTGTCTCTCGAACGGCTGCTATGGCTCAATACCTCCAGCTAGAACAGTCCCTCAGAAAAAAGGAAGGCTTGGCCAACCTCTATCATAATTGTTTGGAAGAATACATTTCAATGAATCATATCGAACCAACAATCTCATCAGAAGCAATAGGTTTGGTAGTTTTCAACGCATCAAAAAAAACTAGTTCAGGACTTTCTCTTAATTTACATTATTTTGGTTTTGTTTATATTTCACTTAATCATGCACAGTCTTTTTAAGGTTTCCTTGAGAGGTTCTGCATAAGAAAAATTTAATTTCACAATATTATGAAATTCAATTAAATTTCATTTGATATTTTCATAAAAATTGAAATCTCGCAATATGGACTCACAACTAAACTCTCAAAGAAAGGACCCAATATGAAAATGAATACTTTCAAATCAGCATGTACTCAGTACCCATGCAAGATTTGTAAGGCTAACCATCCTCTTAAAAACTGCTCTCAATTCTTAGTTTTTGATCCCCAAACAAGAAATCATTTTGTGTCCAATAATAAGATCTGCCTCAACTGCCTAGCCTACAGCCATCTACGGAAAGATTGCCCAAGTAAATATTCTTGTTCCCATTGTCAAAAGAATCATGATACTCTGTTACACTTCTCTAAATCTAAAAATAACAACATAAACCAAAACCACCCTGACCATGAAAATCCCTCGACTTCCAAGCAAGCTAGGGAAAGGCTTTCCTTACCCACAGCATCGCACATTCTTCACGCAAAGAATGGGTTCTCTGCTAAAGACACTCTTCTCCCCACAGCAGTAGTACAGATCAACCATGAGAGGGAGAATTTCAAGGCACGAGCCTTCCTCGATTAGGGTTCGGAAAAAACATTTATATCGAAAAAACATCAGCAACAACTCAGACTTCCTACTGAAGCAAAACTCTTTCAAATTCATGGTATTGGGGGTGAGACGGTAGCAAATTCTAATGCTTTATGCAGGTTAAATTTGTACTCCGGAAAATATGATCGTCTTCCCAATCAAAGCAATCGTCGTACCCAAAATAACCCGAATGTTGCCCAGCTGTAATCTATCAAGATTCAAAATACCCTTGGCGGACTTGAAAGAAATTGAACTAGCAGATCCAGACTTTCACGTACCCAGTCACGTAGACCTTTTAATTGGTAGTAATGTCCTTCCTCAGATTCTTCTCGAAGGAGTAAAAAATATCGCCCCGTCCCTTATGGCACAATGCACCATTTTTGGTTGGATAATAAGCGGTCCAATTGGGGTTGAAACCAGTTCTTCCTTCTCAATTGGCGTCACTGAAACTTCAAACGAGACTCTTAACAATCAGTTGAAAAATTGTTGGGAAGAAGAAGAAGTCCCCAGTCAAGTTTCGACCTCAGAAGAAGACGAATTTTGCGAGAGGCTTTACCAGAAGAGCACCTTTCGTAATGCCAAAGGGCGATATGTAGTAAAGCTCCCTTTTAAGCCAGAATTTTCTCATAGTATGTGCCTTGGTGTCTCTCGAACGGCTGCTATGGCTCAATACCTCCAGCTAGAACAGTCCCTCAGGAAAAAGGAAGGCTTGGCCAACCTCTATCATAATGTTTTGGATGAATACATTTCCATGAATCATATGGAACCAACAATCTTATCAGAAGCAATAGGTTTGCATGGGTGTGACTCTATTTATCTTCCACACCACGCGGTACTCAAGCCCGAAAGTCGCAGCACGAAGGTCAGGGTAGTTTTCAACGCATCCAAAAAAACTAGTTCAGGACTTTCTCTTAATGACGTTCTCCACGTAGGCCTGACATTACAGTCTGATCTGACGACTTTAGTATTAAACTGGCGTCTTTACAAGTATGTATTCAATGGTGATATAGAGAAAATGTACCGGCAGATTCTCCTCCACGATGACGACATTCGATTTCAGCGAATTCATTTTCGTCATCGCTTGAACGACCCCGTTACAGATTTCGCACTTAAAACCGTCACCTTTGGAGTGAAATGTGCTCTGTATTTAGCCATTAGGACACTTTTTCAGTTGGCCAACGATTCTAAGGAAATGTATCCACAGGCATCCCATATTCGCACAAAAGAAACGTAAGTAGATGACATGTAGATGACATTCTCTCTGGGGCTCACGATATTCCAACTGCAATTGATTCGTTATCCCAACTTATCTTATCGCTGAAATCCTCAGGTTTCACACTAAAAAAGATTATCTCTAACTGTCCTGACATTCTCGCTTCGGTTTCAAAGAACGACCTATTGGACTCCGACTTTCTCAAGTTTAATGAAACTAGCTTGACCAAAACTCTAGGCATTCAATGGAATGCATTATCTGAATCCTTTTCGTATATGGTTGAGCTTACGCTACCAGTTAACTCCATAACAAAAAGACAGATCTTATCCCTTGTTGCCAAACTCTTTGACCCAGCCGGCTGGATCTCTCCGATTGTAATACAAGATAAAATAATTCTTCAACAGTTATGGCTGGAAGGCACTAGTTGGGATGATGCGGTAAAATCCAATACTTTGGAAAGCTGGAACAAGTTCACTCGAAATCTTCCCTTAATATCTAAAATAAAAATTCCCCGATGGATAAACTTTGATCTCTCCATGAATACACAAATTCACGGTTTCTGCGACGCATCAGAGAAAGCATATTGCGCTGCTGTATACTTCCGAACACAAGCACATTCAGTAATTAAATCGCATCTTTTTGTGTCAAAGACTAAAGTAGCCCCAATTAATCCAATTAGTCTCCCACGGCTAGAATTGTGTGGAGCTTTCATATTGTCAAACCTGGTGAAACAAATAACGAACGCTTTACCTTGTCATAAGTACGAAGTTCATCTTTGGTCCGAATCTTCCATTGTACTCAGTTGGCTAGAGAAACCCCCAAACACTTGGAAAACCTATGTTGCAAATCGAACAGCTCAGATAATCAGAAATGTGGGAAATGCCTCATGGCACCACGTTCCCTCATCCAAAAATCCCGCAGATATAGGGTCTCGTGGTCGTAACGCTGAAGAGCTAATCAACAATTCTATATGGTGGAGTGGACCAATATGGTTACAAAGGCCCCCCGAAGAATGGCCAAATTCCATAGTCCTTCGGGAAAATTCTCTGGAAAAAAGCGAAAAGTTGAAGTCCACCATCTGTTTACTAGTGACGAAATTTTAAATCGCTTCTCAAAATGGGATAAAGCAATAAGAGTTATGGCATATGTATTTCGGTTTCGTGATATCCTTTTAAAAGGAGGGCGAAATCATTCCAAATCACCGCCGATGACTGTATCGCAAGCAGGAGATTTATCAGGTATGTCAAGTAGAATCCCCAGTATTAGTCATGATGAGCTTTCAAAAACTAAGCATAGACTGATTTTCATGACTCAACTCTTACATTATAATGCTGAATTTAATTCCTTAGTTAAGTTTAAATCCGTTGAAAAAAAAAGCTCTCTCTATCCTTTGAATCCGTTTTTGGATGAAAATAACCTTTTTCGGACCAACGGCAGAATCGCCAACTCAGATTTGTCGTATAATGAACGTCATCCAATTATCCTTCCAACAAACTCTATTTTTTGCAGATTGTTTATTGAATTCTCTCATAATGTACTCATGCACGCTGAAATCAACTTAATGTTAAGAGTAATAAGATGAGAATATTTTGCCCCCGCTTAAGGTCAGCGATTCGCATTAGAAAATTACTCGTTTGTGTTCGTTATAAATAAAAGGTAAAGACTCAGATCATGGGCGCTCTCCCCATAGAGCGAAGCTCATATTCCCTCCCCTTTACAATCACCGGATTAGATTTTGCCGGTCCTTTCTCCATCAAAACGTCCATTGTGCGAAATGCACCCTTTCACAAAGGATATGTATGCATATTTGTATGTTTTAGTACACGAGCAATACACCTCGAATTATGTTCCGATCTTTCTACAAACTCTTTCCGGTCGCCCATGTCAGACGACCCTAGCGAATTGCTCGCATAGATTCCCGGTCACTTCATTCGTGGCTCTCCTCTGATAGCTTCACCCGAAACTCCCACGGGATCTATCAATTTACGAGATCGTTGGGAAAAGTTGAAAATCTTACATCACCAATTCGCACAACGGTGGAAAGATGAATATTTAAAAGAGCTTCAGAAAATATATAAATGGAAAAATCCCCAAGAAAACATATCAGTCGGTCAACTAATAGTCATAAAAGACGATTTGCTTCCTCCCAATGAGTGGAGATTAGGTCGCGTCAGCAAAGTGTATTCAGGTATAGATGGTTTTGTCCGTATCGCAGATCTTAAAACACAGAATGGTATAATCACTAGACCAATTAATAAGCTTTGTGACCTACCTATAAACACGTTAGAAAGCAGCTAAAATCCAAATCTCACATTCGCTTTCAATCCCCCTCCCGCATCTTCCTATCTACATCACGGACCACATTCCCCTCCAACTCAAATATATTTACCGCCAATCTTATTCCTACACTAATTTTAATTCTACTTACAGGGCTCCAAGAAACCCCGATGTTCATCAATGTATGGTGTGTTCTCGATACCATCCATTAAGATTTTGTAAGATCTTTGTCAAAATTAATTTAGAGAGTCGCCAACGTCAAGTACGGATCCACAATTACTGCCGAAACTGTTTGGCTAGGTCGCACATTACCGATGATTTTACGTCCGCGGATGTGTGTCAGAAATGTGGATGGGCACACCACACCTTACTGCATCAATCGCCACGTAATAGCTCCGCATCACGCCAAACCAAAATCCGCACTGTCGACTATGCCGCTCCTCGTCGCGGTAAAGTGCAGGATAGGTTTGGTCCATACCGTCGTCCAGCACAAACAACACGCTCATCAGCTGGTGAATCAAACGATCGCACAAGGCGTCCATCAAGGAGAACTAATTCAAATTCTAGGCGCATTCTGTTGAAGGCTGTGCGAGACCTGGAGCGGTTAGCAAAAAAATTATAAATATTGACTATACCTGTCAAGGGGCCGCAGGATGTTCAGAGAACGGATAAGTGTATTTGAAATTTATTGAATTATTATATATATATATGTCATTTTGACTCGGATCTGTTTTTTCTCATAAATTATTATTAAATCACCAAATGCATTCTAGTTAGAAATATTCCAGTCCCTGAATACAATCATGATGAATTAATGTATGAGTAGGTCAAACTAGGCTACACTTTGTAACGACAAAAGTTGTCTTAGCACATTTTTTCTAAAACTTCGCTCTCATTCTTATAACATCACGCTCAGACAGCACACTGAACATCCTACGGCTCCTCACCATTTCCAACCGAAATACAGTTACTCTATTGTATTTTTTATATTTAAATAAAACTGTGAGTTCTACATGTAAGTAATAATATTTGGCCAGTGTTTTATTGGAAAATAAAGCATTCCCTTGAACCCAGGTAACCCCTCCTGTACTCTATCCACGTCACGCATATATCTCCATATGCTGCCCTGCTCCGATATATGAGTCACTGTTCCCAAAGTCATCTATCAATAAAAGTTAAGTACTAAAATATAGGTAAAAGAAAGAATTTATAAAAGAAAAGTTTATAAAATAAAATATTTCAAATTCAAGTATAACAATGCCAATCAATGACACCGCCATCTCTTTTATTATTTCAATGTTGCTATAGTATACAATAATAGATTATTGACTATTACTAAATAAATAACACTAAGTATGCACAATGGGTTATAATATAACTTAAGTATGTATACAACATCTCCCTTTGTTGGGATCAAAATTATACAAATTAATAATTCTAATAAAATGTTTATTTTACAATATCATTATGGACCAGTAATTATATGAATATCAATTTCTATTCTAAGATCTATAAATTTAATTTTTGTGGGTCTTTTACAATTCTACCACTTTTGGTTACATATAAATTATCATTCCTTCTCTCTTTGGTTTCAACATTTGGATCACATAAAATTTCAACATTCGGTTCCTTTTGAACCTTTAAATTTATATCATTCATTACATTTCTATCGATATAATTGGTGTTTAATAATTCATCATCGTGACTTTCAATTAATTCAGTTTCTAAAGATGGTCTGATATGTTGTTGGTTTCTCATGTATACAATTTCACTATTATTATCTTTAATTAGAAATGATCTTGGTTCCTTGCAATTCTCTACTATGCGTCCCGGAGACCAACTGCTTGTAGGCGTTTTCTTAAACATAACTTTGTCACCTTTTGTAATGGGTTTAGATTTTTTAGCTCTTTGATTGTACTGGTCAGAATATTTTTTAATGCTTGAATCTAATTTTTTTTTGTATTCTTTCTGATTAACAACTTTCGGCTCAAGATTTTTTGTAATAGATGGAATTTTTGTTCTGACCGACCTCGACATAAGCAACTCTGCAGGACTATACAAATTACCCTTAGGTGTAGTCCTGTAATACAGCAGTGCTATGTAAGGGTCTGACTTACTTTCATGAGATTTTAACAATAATTTTTTAATTATTTGAATTGAGCGTTCGGTTAAGCCATTAGATCTAGGTAGATATGGACTAGATGTCCTGTGATCAATTTCCCAATTTTCACAAAATTCTTTGAAGTCTTTAGAATTGAAGGGGGTCCATTATCTGATATTAAAATATGTGGAATTCCATGTCTTGAGAATAATGATTTTAATTTGAGTATTAGCTGTGATCTATTATACCCAGAACTTAAGGATTCAATTTCAATATACTTCGAATAATAATCAACCACCAATAAATACATATGTTTGTTAAATTCAAACAGATCACATCCTAATTTAAACCATGGTGAATCAATTATTTCATGTTGTGAAATTTCTGGTTTTGGGTTTGAATTTTGATACCGCACACAGGATTCACAGTTTGTGACAATATTTTCAATATCATTATATATGTTTGGCCAATAAATTGATTGTCGAGCTAAGTCTATGCATCTCTGAATTCCTAAATGTCCTTCATGAATTTTATTTAAAATAGATTTGCGCAAGCTATTTGGTATTAAGAGTTGATGATTTTTTAGCAAGATATCAGTTAAAACAGATATGTCATCCTTAATTTTAAAGTAAGGCATTACATCCTTTTCTACATTTTTCTTACTGCTCGGCCAACCCAGTTTTACATACGTATATATTTTCTTAAAAGTAGCATCCCTTTTTGAATGCTCTTTTATTTTATCTATTTCTGAAAAAAGTGTTTCTAAATGTGAAATTGAAATGTAGTGCGATTTCTTTATCCATCTCTGTAAATTTAGTTCCAGTTATTGGAGCTCTTGACAGAGTATCAGCAATATGTAAATGTTTGCCTGCTTTGTAGATAACGGATAAATTATAACTTTGTAGACGTAACATGAACCTTTGCAGGCGAGCTGGAATTTTAAACAAAGATTTGCTAAATAAGCTAACAAGAGGTTTATGGTCAGTTTCCACTAAAATTTTTGAGCCATAAACAAATTGATGAAATTTTTTGCACCCAAAGAGTATAGCAAACAGTTCTTTTTCTATTTGAGCATATCTTTGTTGAGCATCAGTTAATTTCACCGATGCATATGTAATGGGATGTTTGTCATGCATGATTGTAGCACCTAGTGCGAATTTTGACGCGTCTACTGATAAAGTTATTTCTTTGTTAAGGTCAAAATATGTTAGAACTGGAGAATTAGTAATCTCACGCTTTAAATTTTCAAACTCGCAATCATGGCTAGACGACCAATGCCATTGAATTTCTTTCTTCAAAAGATCTCTCAAGCTTTTATTATTGAGGACAGATTTTCTATAAATGGTCCTAGATAAGTAATCATACCAAGGAAACGTTGTAATTCCTTAACATTATTCGGTTTAGGCATATTGACAATTGACTAAATTTTTTCCACATCTGGTCTAATACCAGATTTATCAAAAACATGTCCTAAAAACTTAATTTCAGTCTGCATTAGTTTGCATTTTGTTTTATTAAATTTTAACCCAACCTCTTTGGCCCTTTGAAAAATTTTTTCTAATATTTGGTAATGTTCTTCTTTTGTTGCCGAGTGTATTAAAAAGTCATCTATATATACTATTAGACTATTTCAGGTCACCAAATAATTTTACCATCTCGGCATAAAAAATTTCAGGAGCCGCATTTATACCAAAAGGCAATCTTAGAAATCCTTAATGACTAAATGGCGTATTAAAAGTACATAATCTAGACGATTTTTCATTTAGGAGAATCATCCAGAACCCACTGTTGGCGTATAGTGTTGAAAAATAATAGAGCTTTACAGTCCTCAATATTTGGAAATGGAAAATGTGGGCGTAGTATGGCTTTGTTTAAGTTCCTTGGATCCAAGCAAAGTCTTAGACTACCATTAGGTTTCGATACTAAGACAATTGAACTCACCCAGTCCGTTGGCTCACTAATTTGTTTAATGACATTTAAATCAGACATTCTTTTTAATTCAGCTCTTAATTTATCGTATAATTTAAACAGAATTTTGTAGGTGGGTCTACTACGGGCGAAACATTATCAAGTGTTTTCAAATTACATTTAGTTTGCAAGAGACCAAGACCATTGAAAACATCAACATATTGTTCAACTAATTTATTCACTGATATGAAATTTACATTTTTTACTAAATCTAACTGAACAGCAGATTCAAGACCAATTATGTTTTTACAATTAATATTAACAATATAAAATTGCATATTATAAGAATTGTTTTGAAAAACTACTAACAAATTTACAACACCTACAGCTTTTAGTGGCTCACCACTAAATGTAAATATTTTTACATTTGTCTTTCGAACTAAGTGGTTTACATTTAAGAGCATTACAGTTTCAAGAGAAATGATATTGGCTTGTGAGCCAGTGTCTACTTGACAAAGTATATTTTTGTTGTTTATCTTTACCTCTATCTTCCATTCAGCCACTGTTGTTGCCTTTCTGGAAAGCGCGCCAATAAACAAGTTATCTTCCTCTTCTTCTCCTTCAATTTCACCTTCATTTGTATGAACATATTTTATGTATTTTTTTTTACAAAACACATTTTTTCAAAATGGCCAATTTTTCCGCAATTGCGGCATTTTGTTTACTAATGCCGGACACTTGCTTCGATGTATTTGACCGCATGTTTTACAGTTGATCTGCGTATTTGCCTATTTCATTTTGTAATCATTTTTTCTGATGTAGTTTATAGTAGTTTCTGTTTCATCTATTGGTTGTAGCGATTTTGCATTTTCGTTGGCCGCCGCCATATTTTTTGCAATGTCATATGCTTTGTCCAGCGAAATACCACCTTCAGATAACAGCCTTTCTCTTATGTTTCCCATCTTCGTTGATAGACCACAAGTGAAGACATCTCTTACTAAGCCTTCACGTAGAGAACCGAATTCACAACTTAGACTGAGATTTTTTAAAAGCGTCACATAATCTTCAATCGTCTGTTCTGGCTGTTGCTTGCACATAAAAAATTTGTGCCTTTCCATAGCAATGTTCAGTTTTGGGGTGAAGTATGAGTCAAAATCGGACACAAGCTCTTCATATTTGACCGTATCAACTTCTTTGTTGAAGGAATAAAAAATATCCAGCGCAACGCTACCAAGGTGGTGAAGCAAAAGCGCTACCTTACGTTGATCTGAAGCATCATCAAGGTTAGACGCCCTTACAAAAATTTTAAATTGTGTCAACCACATCCTCCACTCTCTTACCATATTAGTTGCTTTAAGGTTTATTTGAGGCAGTGTAGCGTTAAATATTTGACCAGTTGTTTCATTTTTTGCACATACATCAACTTTTGTCGCCATTTTATGAACTTTTAATTTCAGTTTTATGTTGGATGTATGTATGCATATTAAAAAAAATAGTTTTTTAACTTTTCTTTATTATTTATTAATTTTTTTATATAATATAATTTTAAGTAATTCCAACAGTTCTATTTAAATTTATTTGGTTTCTTTTTTTTCAACAAATTGGATCACCCCACATCTGACACCATGTTGTATCTTCTAATTCAAGTATAACAATGCCAATCAATGACACTGCCATCTCTTTTATTATTTCAATGTTGACATAGTATACAATAATAGATTATTGACTATTTTCTATGACCCGTTTTATAAACATTTTAGTGTGAGGGATGCCAGATCACCTCATACAGTTAAAAACTTCTAAAAAACAAATATGAAAAATCAAGTCAAATTAGCCTGAATAAAATATTTAATACATGTTTACAATAGAGAAAAAAGCAAACACCTGCTTATCATAAATGCATTTCTCGCTGCAAATGTATGCATTTATGGAATTAAAATTTTTTTTAATTAAATGTTATGTACCTGCCAAATTTAATTTTGGAAATATAAACCTAATCCTTCAACTTGAAGAAGAACAATTCATGTGGTCAAAGAAAGTTTAATAAAGAAATATTATTATATAAAAACAAAAAAAAATAAAACTTACCTTCATTGAATTTTAATGTTGAATGGCTAGATATTACATATTGATATTGCAAGGAAAATCTAATTAAAGGCGAATTTTAACACACAAATATTTTTGTCGAAAATCTCGGCAAACAAATTAATTTTCAAGTTTGGAACAAATTTTTAACAAACGAAGTGTGGTCTCGCTAACCCAGGTGAACAATTTCTCTCAATTTTAAGAACTAACAAAAATTTTCCAACAAACGAAGTGTGGTCTCGCTAACCTCAGAGAACAATTTCTCTCAATTTAAAGAACTAAAACAAACAACAAACGAAGTGTGGTCTCGCTAACCCCAGCGAACAATTTCTCTCAATTTTAAGAACTAACAAAAATTTTCCAACAAACGAAGTGTGGTCTCGCTAACCCCAGCGAACAATTTCTCTCAATTTAAGGAACTAAAACAAACAACAAACGAAGTGTGGTCTCGCTAACCCCAGCGAACAATTTCTCTCAATTTTAAGAACTAACAAAAATTTTCCAACAAACGAAGTGTGGTCTCGCTAACCCCAGCGAACAATTTCTCTGAATTTAAAGAACTAAAACAAACAACAAACGAAGTGTGGTCTCGCTAACCCCAGCGAACAATTTCTCTCAATTTAAGGAACTAAAACAAACAACAAACGAAGTGTGGTCTCGCTAACCCCAGCGAACAATTTCTGTAAATTTTTTGAACTAACAAAATTTTTTTTTTCAACAAACGAAGTGTGGTCTCAATTACATATATAAAATTATTATATAAAATTATATAAAATTTTCTTCGGTTTTGCAAACAGGAGTCGAAAATTTGTTTTCATTTAAACCAAATTTTAATAAAAACCAGTTTAACAAGCAAATTGTTAGTTGTCAAAATTGTATTGGATGTTGAGAGTTTCTGCTTATTACCTCAAGCCAAATTTGAATAAAATTTTATTTTAACAAACGAGGTGCGTTCATGCTAATCCCAGCAAACAATTTATAACTAAAATAGCATCGGTGAATTTGTAAGAAAGATTTAAAAGAACATTGTGTATGCTTATTATTCCCAGAGAACAACTTATAAATCCCGAATAATATACGAGGCTTTTTCCTTAAAGTACAGTCTAAGTAGAATCACGAATCGCTAAAAACTTTACTATCTCAATTCTATTTAAATTTGTTTCACAAGTCACAATATGTGTCGCTTTTTTAATACTTTTTAAATAGTTACTCTGATTAATACAATATAACCGGCCAAATTTGGTTTCCATCCCATCGGAAATATTTGCTTCAATCCCTGCATCGTAGTTTTGCTATCCCGTTTCAAAGACGGGGAATCTGAATAAAATCGTTTATTCGTCAAAATTGAGAAAACTAGACAGTCGCTTTCAAACATGGAAGAAGAGATTATTTTCGATTCGGATGATTTAATCACATTCTGCTCAGAATTCTACAACACCCCTGATGACCAACTTACAGAAACCCTTCTCGAAGTGAACCTCCAATAACTTAACGGCCGATGGGAAAATGTGAAAAAATCATATAGATTGCTTTGTACTGAAAAGGATGCTAAACCAAAAAAAGACTTCTTAGAATCTGCCAGGGCAAAATACTCGTCATGTACCAAAGCCTTTCATAAATCAAAGTCAAAAATTTTGGATCTGCAAAAAACGTTTATATCTGATGTCTCCGCACCCATGAACTTTGCACACATCATACTGATGTCCTCTACGTTGGTTATGGAGAATGGCCGTCCTTCCGTGACATGTTCACCGCCGTATATATAGATAATCCTAAAATACCACCCGTACAAAAGTTGTACCACCTGAGACTGAAAGCTCAAGGTCAAGCAGCAAGAATTATCTGAAAATAAAAATTGAGTGCTAACAACTTCTCCCTTGCGTGGGAAGCGTTGAGAGATAGATACGAGAACCAAAGAATTCTCGTGGAAAATCAGATTAAAATTCTTCTTAATCTGCCCACGATTACTGTTGAAAGTAGTGAATCTCTCGGCTATAAAGGCTCAAGACGTACCAATAGGCGAATGGGACCCCTTCATTATAATCCTATGCTCGCGTAAACTCCCAAAAGAAACTCTCTCCTTATGGGAACAGTCCTTACAGTCACACCGCAATCTCGTCAAATGGGAAAAAATGGATAAATTTCTTTCCCATAGATGCGAAGTTGTAGAAAGATTGGAATCTCGCAATATGGACTCACAACTAAACTCTCACAGAAAAGGACCCAATATTAAAATGGGTTCGGTACAACTCAGACTTCCTACTGAAACAAAACTCTTTCAAATTGGTATTGGGGGTGAGACGGTAGCAAATTTTAATGCTTTATGCAGCTTAAACTTGTACTCGGGAAAATATGATCATCTTATTTCAATCCAGGCAATCGTCGTACCCAAAATAACCCGAATGTTGCCCAGCTGTAATCTATCAAGATGCAAAATACCCTTAGCGGACTTGACAGAAATTGAAGTAGCAGATTCAGACTTTCACCTACCCAGTCACGTAGACCTATTAATTGGTAGTACTGTCCTTCCTCAGATTCTTCTCGAAGAGCACCTTTCGTAATGCCAAAGGGCGATATGTAGTAAAGCTCCCTTTTAAGCCAGAATTTTCTCATAGTATGTGCCTTGGTGTCACTCGAACGGCTGCTATGGCTCAATACCTCCAGCTAGAACAGTCCCTCAGGAAAAAGGAAGGCTTGGCCAACCTCTATCATAATTTTTTGGAAGAATACATTTCCATGAATCATATGGAACCAACAATCTCATCAGAAGCAATAGGTTTGCATGGGTGTGACTCTATTTACCTTCCACACCACGCGGTACTCAAGCCCGAAAGTCGCAGCACGAAGGTCAGGGTAGTTTTCAACGCATCCAAAAAAACTAGTTCAGGACTTTCTCTTAATGACGTTCTCCACGTAGGCCTGACATTACAGTCTGATCTGACGACTTTAGTATTAAACTGGCGTCTTTACAAGTATGTATTCAATGGTGATATAGAGAAAATGTACCGGCAGATTCTCCTCCACGATGACGACATTCGATTTCAGCGAATTCGTTTTCGTCATCGCTTGAACGACCCCGTTACAGATTTCGCACTTAAAACCGTCACCTTTGGAGTGAAATGTGCTCTATATTTAGCCATTAGGACACTTTTTCAGTTGGCCAACGATTCTAAGGAAATGTATCCACAGGCATCCCATATCCGCACAAAAGAAACGTAAGTAGATGACATGTAGATGACATTCTCTCTGGGGCTCACGATATTCCAACTGCAATTGATTCGTTATCCCAACTTATCTTATCGCTGAAATCCGCAGGTTTCCCTCTAAAAAAGATTATCTCTAATTGTCCTGACATTCTCGCTTCGGTTTCAAAGAACGACCTATTGGACTCCGACTTTCTCAAGTTTAATGAAACTAGCTTGACCAAAACTCTAGGCATTCAATGGAATGCATTATCTGAATCCTTTTCGTATACGGTTGAGCTTACGCTACCAGTTAACTCCATAACAAAAAGACAGATCTTATCCCTTGTTGCCAAACTCTTTGACCAGCCGGCTGGATCTCTCCGATTGTAATACAAGCTAAAATAATTCTTCAACAGTTATGGCTGGAAGGCACTAGTTGGGATGATGCGGTAAAATCCAACACTTTGGAAAGCTGGAACAAGTTCACTCGAAATCTTCCCTTAATATCTAAAATAAAAATTCCCCGATGGATAAACTTTGATCTCTCCATGAATACACAAATTCACGGTTTCTGCGACGCATCGGAGAAAGCATATTGCGCTGCTGTATACTTCCGAACACAAGCACATTCAGTAATTAAATCGCATCTTTTTGTATCAAAGACTAAAGTAGCCCCAATTAATCCAATTAGTCTCCCACGGCTAGAATTGTGTGGAGCTCTCTTATTGTCAAACCTGGTGAAACAAATAACGAACGCTTTACCTTATCATAAGTACGCAGTTCATCTTTGGTCCGAATCTTCCATTGTACTCAGTTGGCTAGAGAAACCCCCAAACACTTGGAAAACCTATGTTGCAAATCGAACAGCTCAGATAATCAGAAATGTGGGAAATGCCTCATGGCACCACGTTCCCTCATCCAAAAATCCCGCAGATATAGGGTCTCGTGGTCGTAACGCTGAAGAGCTAATCAACAATTCTATATGGTGGAGTGGCCCAATATGGTTACAAAGGCCCCCCGAAGAATGGCCAAATTCCATAGTCCTTCGGGAAAATTCTCTTGAAAAAAGCGAAAAGTTGAAGTCCACCATCTGTTTACTAGTGACGAAATTTTAAGTCGCTTCTCAAAATGGGATAAAGCAATAAGAGTTATGGCATATGTATTTCGGTTTCGTGATATCCTTTTAAAAGGATGGCGAAATCATTACAAATCACCGCCGATGACTGTATCGCAAGCAGGAGATTTATCAGGTATGATAAGTAGAATCCCCAGTATTAGTTATGATGAGCTTTCAAAAACTAAGCATAGACTGATTTTCATGACTCAACTCTTACATTATAATGCTGAATTTAATTCCTTAGTTAAGTTTAAATCCGTTGACAAAAAAAGCTCTCTCTATCCTTTGAATCCGTTTTTGGATGAAAATAACCTTATTCGGACCAACGGCAGAATCGCCAACTCAGATTTGTCGTATAATGAACGTCATCCAATTATCCTTCCAACGAACTCTATTTTTTGCAGATTGTTTATTGAATTCTCTCATAATGTACTCATGCACGCTGAAATCAACTTAATGTTACGAGTAATAAAAGGAGAATATTTTGTCCCCCGCTTAAGGTCAGCGATTCGCCTGTGCATTAGAAAATGTCTCGTTTGTGTTCGTTATAAATAAAAGGTAAAGACTCAGATCATGGGCGCTCTCCCCATAGAGCGAAGCTCATATTCCCTCCCCTTTACAATCACCGGATTAGATTTTGCCGGTCCTTTCTCCATCAAAACGTCCATTGTGCGAAATGCACCCTTTCACAAAGGATATGTATGCATATTTGTATGTTTTAGTACACGAGCAATACACCTCGAATTATGTTCCGATCTTTCTACAAACTCTTTCCGAGCGGCATTCACACGATTTATTAGTCGACGAGGTCTACCAAAAAAGGTCATGTCGGACAACGGTACCAATTTCTTGGGCGCCGAACGAGCACTGCGTCTCGAATATGATCAATTTATAAGCACTGCATCGCAAGATATAGTAGAAAAATACGCAACTCACGGATTTCAATGGCATTTCATTCCCCCCAATGCTTCCCATATGATAGCTTCACCCGAAACTCCCACGGGATCTATCAATTTACGATATCGTTGGGAAAAGTTGAAAATCTTACATCACCAATTCGCACAACGGTGGAAAGATTAATATTTAAAAGAGCTTCAGAAAAGATATAAATGGAAAAATCCCCAAGAAAACATATCAGTCGGTCAACTCATAGTCATAAAAGACGATTTGCTTCCTCCCAATGAGTGGAGATTAGGTCGCGTCACCAAAGTGTATTCAGGTACAGATGGTTTTGTTCGTATCGCAGATCTTAAAACACAGAATGGTATAATCACTAGACCAATTAATAAGCTTTGTGACCTACCTATAAACACGTTAGAAAGCAGCTAAAATCCAAATCTCACATTCGCTTTCAATCCCCCTCCCGCATCTTCCTATCTACATCACGGACCACATTCCCCTCCAACTCAAATATATTTACCGCCAATCTTATTCCTACACTAATTTTAATTCTACTTACAGGGCTCCAAGAAACCCCGATGTTCATCAATGTATGGTGTGTTCTCGATACCATCCATTAAGATTTTGTAAGATCTTTGTCAAAATTAATTTAGAGAGTCGCCAACGTCAAGTACGGATCCACAATTACCGCCGAAACTGTTTGGCTAGGTCGCACATTACCGATGATTTTACGTCCGCAGATGTGTGTCAGAAATGTGGATGGGCACACCACACCTTACTGCATCAATCGCCACATAATAGCTCCGCATCACGCCAAACCAAAATCCGCACTGTCGACTATGCCATACCGTCCATACCGTCGTCCAGCACAAACAACACGCTCATCAGCTGGTGAATCAAACGATCGCACAAGGCGTCCATCCAGGAGAACTAATTCAAATTCTAGGCACATTCTGTTGAAGGCTGTGCGAGACCTGGAGCGGTTAGCAAAAAAATTATAAATATTGACTATACCTGTCAAGGGGCCGCAGGATGTTCAAAGAACGGATAAGTGCATTTGAAATTTATTGAATTATTATATATATATGTCATTTTGACTCGGATCTGTTTTTTCTCATAAATTATTATTAAATCACAAAATGCATTCTAGTTAGAAATATTCCCGTCCCTGAATACAATCATGATGAATTAATGTATGAGTAGGTCAAACTAGGCTGCACTTTGTAACGACAAAAGTTGTCTTAGCACATTTTTTCTAAAACTTCGCTCTCATTCTTATAACATCACGCTCAGACAGCACACTGAACATCCTACGGCTCCTCACCATTTCCAACCGAAATACAGTTACTCTATTGTATTTTTTATATTTAAATAAAACTGTGAGTTCTACATGTAAGTAATAATATTTGGCCAGTGTTTTATTGGAAAATAAAGCATTCCCTTGAACCCAGGTAACCCCTCCTGTACTCTATCCACGTCACGCATATATCTCCATATGCTGCCCTGCTCCGATATATAAGTCACTGTTCCCAAAGTCATCTATCAATAAAAGTTAAGTACTAAAATATAGGTAAAAGAAAGAATTTATAAAAGAAAAGTTTATAAAATAAAATATTTCAAATTCAAGTATAACAATGCCAATCAATGACACCGCCATCTCTTTTATTATTTCAATGTTGCTATAGTATACAATAATAGATTATTGACTATTACTAAATAAATAACACTAAGTATGCACAATGGGTTATAATATAACTTAAGTATGTATACAACATCTCCCTTTATTTTACAATATCATTGTGGACCAGTAATTATATGAATATCAATTTCTATTCTAAGATTTATAAATTTAATTTTTGTGGGTCTTTTACAATTCTACCACTTTTGGTTACATATAAATTATCATTCCTTCTCTCTTTGGTTTCAGCATTTGGATCACATGAAATTTCAACATTCGGTTCCTTTTGAACCTTTAAATTTATATCATTCATTACATTTCTATCGATATAATTGGTGTTTAATGATTCATCATCGTGACTTTCAATTAATTCAGTTTCTAAAGATGGTCTGATATGTTGTTGGTTTCTCATGTATAAAATTTCACTATTATTATCTTTAATTAGAAATGATCTTGGTTCCTTGCAATTCTCTACTATGCGTCCCGGAGACCAACTGCTTGTAGGCGTTTTCTTAAACATAACTTTGTCACCTTTTGTAATGGGTTTAGATTTTTTAGCTCTTTGATTGTACTGGTCAGAATATTTTTTAATGCTTGAATCTAATTTTTTTTTGTATTCTTTCTGATTAACAACTTTCGGCTCAAGATTTTTTGTAATAGATGGAATTTTTGTTCTGACCGACCTCGACATAAGCAACTCTGCAGGACTAGACAAATTACCCTTAGGTGTAGTCCTGTAATACAGCAGTGCTATGTAAGGGTCTGACTTACTTTCATGAGATTTTAACAATAATTTTTTAATTATTTGAATTGAGCGTTCGGTTAAGCCATTAGATCTAGGTAGATATGGACTAGATGTCCTGTGATCAATTTCCCAATTTTCACAAAATTCTTTGAAGTCTTTAGAATTGAAGGGGGGTCCATTATCTGATATTAAAATATGTGGAATTCCATGTCTTGAGAATAATGATTTTAATTTGAGTATTAGCTGTGTGAACTATTATACCCAGAACTTAAGGATTCAATTTCAATATATTTCGAATAAAATAAATATTTTTACATTTGTCTTTCGAACTAAGTGGTTTACATTTAAGAGCATTACAGTTTCAAGAGAAATGATATTGGCTTGTGAGCCAGTGTCTACTTGACAAAGTATATTTTTGTTGTTTATCTTTACCTCTATCTTCCATTCAGCCACTGTTGTTGCCTTTCTGGAAAGCGCGCCAATAAACAAGTTATCTTCCTCTTCTTCTCCTTCAATTTCACCTTCATTTGTATAAACATATTTTATGTATTTTTTTTACAAAACACATTTTTTCAAAATGGCCAATTTTTTCGCAATTGCGGCATTTTGTTTACTAATGCCGAACACTTGCTTCGATGTATTTGACCGAATGTTTTACAGTTGATCTGCGTATTTGCCTATTTCATTTTGTAATAATTTTTTCTGATGTAGTTTATAGTAGGTTCTGTTTCATCTATTGGTTGTAGCGATTTTGCATTTTCCTTGGCGATTTTCATATGCTTTGTCCAGCGAAATACCACTTTCAGATAACAGCCTTTCTCTTATGTTTCGCATCTTCGTTGATAGACCACAAGTGAAGACATCTCTTACTAAGCCTTCACGTAGAGAACCGAATTCACAACTTAGACTGAGATTTTTTAAAAGCGTCACATAATCTTCAATCGTCTGTTCTGGCTGTTGCTTGCACATAAAAAATTTGTGCCTTTCCATAGCAATGTTTAGTTTTGGGGTGAAGTATGAGTCAAAATCGGACACAAGCTCTTCATATTTGACCGTATCAACTTCTTTGTTGAAGGAATAAAAAATATCCACCGCAACGCTACCAAGGTGGTGAAGCAAAAGCGTTAAGGTTAGAAAGTTCAAGGTTAGACGCCCTTACAAAAATTTTAAATTGTGTCAACCACATCCTCCACTCTCTTACCATATTAGTTGCTTTAAGGTTTATTTGAGGCAGTTTAGCGTTAAATATTTGACCAGTTGTTTCATTTTTTGGACATACATCAACTTTTGTCGCCATTTTATGAACTTTTAATTTCAGTTTTATGTTGGATGTATGTATGCATATTAAAAAAAATAGTTTTTTAACTTTTCTTTATTATTTATTAATTTTTTTATATAATATAATTTTAAGTAATTCCAACAGTTCTATTTAAATTTATTTGGTTTCTTTTTTTTCAACAAATTTGATCACCCCACATCTGACACCATATTGTATCTTCTAATTCAAGTATAACAATGCCAATCAATGACACCGCCATCTCTTTTATTATTTCAATGTTGCCATATTATTGACTATTACTAAATAAATACAACTAAGTATGCACAATGGGTTATAATATAACTTAAGTATGTATACAACAAAAGAGACATTAAAAAATTAAAAGAACTGAAATAAAAAATTTATAAAAAAATACATACATACATATTTAAATATTCTAAAGAGGCATTAAAGAAATTTAAAACTACTGAAATAAAAAAATTTAAAAAAAAACTACATACATACATATTTAAATATTTAAAAGAGACATTAAAGAAAATTAAAAAACTGAAATACAAAAAGTAAAAGAGGAAATCATAAAACTAAAGTGTTGTGTAAACAAGGATCTAAAGTTTGAAGTGTCTAGATTGGAGAAGCAAAAGACCAGGCAAATTGAATCACCGTTCAACCATCAAACCCACAGGGCTACCCCATATACAACATCCATAGATACTACCTGGTATTAGGAAAGAGTTTGTAACAAAGTCAACTAATAGACCGTAAGTAAAACCTATATATTCAAACACATTTCCATATGTATGTATGTACACACCTATGTACATACATACCGCTCAAATAAACATACGTACATAAATACATATTCCCATACTTACATACATACATACATACATACCTACATACATATATCCAAGAATACATACCCTTTTATCATCACGAAAAAAAATTTAAAATTGCTTAAATTTGAAAAATTCAGAAAAAATACACTAACAAAAAGCATTCAAAATTAGTACCGCAAGCTTAATATATTTTGTTCTTGTTGAATTCAACCACTTTTCTTGCATAAATTATAAGAGACCATAACTCAAACCATTCTCTTTCACTCTTTCAATATTTAATACATCTTTACAATAGAGAAAAAAGCAAACACCTGCTTATCATAAATGCATTTCTCGCTGCAAATGTATGCATGTATGGAATTAAAATTTTTTTAATTAAATGTTATGTACCTACAAAATTTAATTTTGGAAATATAAACAAATTAAATAAATCTCTAGGACCTAATCCTTCAACTTGAAGAAGAATTTTTAGAAAATTCACAAGAAAGAAGCGAGTACGGTGTCGCTAATCCCGGCGAACAATTCATGTGGTCAAAGAAAGTTTAATAAAGAAATTTTATTATATAAAAACAAAAAAAAAATAAAACTTACCTTCATTGAATTTTAATGTTGAATGGCTAGATATTACATATTGATATTGCAAGGAAAATCTAATTAAAGGCGAATTTTAACACACAAATATTTTTGTCGAAAATCTCGGCAAACAAATTAATTTTCAAATTTGGAACAAATTTTTAACAAACGAAGTGTGGTCTCGCTAACCCAGGTGAACAATTTCTCTCAATTTTAAGAACTAACAAAAATTTTCCAACAAACGAAGTGTGGTCTCGCTAACCTCAGAGAACAATTTCTCTCAATTTAAAGAACTAAAACAAACAACAAACGAAGTGTGGTCTCGCTAACCCCAGCGAACAATTTCTCTCAATTTTAAGAACTAACAAAAATTTTCCAACAAACGAAGTGTGGTCTCGCTAACCCCAGCGAACAATTTCTCTCAATTTAAGGAACTAAAACAAACAACAAACGATGTGTGGTCTCGCTAACCCCAGCGAACAATTTCTCTCAATTTTAAGAACTAACAAAAATTTTCCAACAAACGAAGTGTGGTCTCGCTAACCCCAGCGAACAATTTCTCTGAATTTAAAGAACTAAAACAAACAACAAACGAAGTGTGGTCTCGCTAACCCCAGCGAACAATTTCTCTCAATTTTAAGAACTAACAAAAATTTTCCAACAAACGAATTGTAGTCTCGCTAACCCCAGCGAACAATTTCTCTCAATTTAAGGAACTAAAACAAACAACAAACGAAGTGTGGTCTCGCTAACCCCAGCGAACAATTTCTGTAAATTTTTTGAACTAACAAAATTTTTTTTTTCAACAAACGAAGTGTGGTCTCAATTACATATATAAAATTATTATATAAAATTATATAAAATTTTCTTCGGTTTTGCAAATAGGAGTCGAAAATTTGTTTTCATTTAAACACAAATTTTAATAAAAACCAGTTTAACAAGCAAATTGTTAGTTGTCAAAATTGTATTGGATGTTGAGAGTTTCTGCTTATTACCTCAAGCCAAATTTGAATAAAATTTTATTTTAACAAACGAGGTGCGTTCATGCTAATCCCAGCAAACAATTTATAACTAAAATAGCATTGGTGAATTTGTAAGAAAGATTTAAAAGAACATTGTGTATGCTTATTATTCCCAGAGAACAACTTATAAATCCCGAATAATATACGAGGCTTTTTCCTTAAAGTACAGTCTAAGTAGAATCACGAATCTCTAAAAACTTTACTATCTCAATTCTATTTAAATTTGTTTCACAAGTCACAACGGGTGTCTCCTTTTTAATACTTTTTAAATAGTTACTCTGATTAATTATATTGTATTAACCGGCCAAATTTGGTTTACAAATTTAAGCCAAAATACACTCGCGAATCCCATCGGAAATATTTGCTTCAATCCCTGCATCGTAATTTTGCTATCCCGTTTCAAAGACGGGGAATCTGAATAAATTCGTTTATTCGTCAAAATTGAGAAAAGTAGACAGTCGCTTTCAAATATGGAAGAAGAGATTATTTTCGATTCCGATGATTTAATCACATTCTGCTCAGAATTCTACAACACCCCTGCTGACCAACTTACAGAAACCCTTCTTACAACTTAACGGCCGATGGGAAAATGTGAAAAAATCATATAGATTGCTTTGTACTGAAAAGGATGCTAAACCAAAAAATGACTTCTTAGAATCTGCCAGGGCAAAATACTCGTCATGTACCAAAGCCTTTCATAAATAAAAGTCAAAAATTTTGGATCTGCAAAAAACGTTTATATCTGATGTCTCCGCACCCATGAACTTTGCACACATCAAAGTTCCCCCCTGTGATACTGATGTCTTCTACGGTGGTTATGAAGAATGGCCGTCCTTCCGTGACATGTTCACCGCCGTATATATAGATAATCCTAAAATACCACCCGTACAAAAGTTGTACCACCTGAGACTGAAAGCTCAAGGTCAAGCAGAAAGAATTATCCGAAAATAAAAATTGAGTGCTAACAACTTCTCCCTTGCGTGGGAAGCGTTGAGAGATAGATACGAGAACCAAAGAATTCTCGTGGAAAATCAGATTAAAATTCTTCTTAATCTGCCCACGATTACTGTTGAAAGTAGTGAATCTCTCTGCTATAAAGGCTCAAGACGTACCAATAGGCGAATGGGACCCCTTCATTTCCTATGCTCGCGTAAACTCCCAACAGAAACTCTCTCCTTATGGGAACAGTCCTTAGAGTCACACCGCAATCTCGTCAAATGAGAAAAAATGGATAAATTTCTTTCCGATAGATGCGAAGTTGTAGAAAGATTGGAATCTCGCAATTTGGACTCACAACTAAACTCTCACAGAAAAGGACCCAATATTAAAATGGGTTCGGTAAAAACATTTATATCGAAAAAACTTCAGCAACAACTCAGACTTCCTACTGAAGCAAAACTCTTTCAAATTGGTATTGGGGGTGAGACGGTAGCAAATTCTAATGCTTTATGCAGCTTAAACTTGTACTCGGGAAAATATGATCGTCTTATTTCAATCCAGGCAATCGTCGTACCCAAAATAACCCGAATGTTATCCAGCTGTAATCTGTCAAGATCCAAAATACCCTTAGCGGACTTGAAAGAAATTGAACTAGAAGATTCAGACTTTCACCTACCCAGTCACGTAGACCTACTAATTGGTAGTACTGTCCTTCCTCAGATTCTTCTCGAAGAGCACCTTTCGTAATGCCAAAGGGCGATGTGTAGTAAAGCTCCCTTTTAAGCCAGAATTTTCTCATAGTATGTGCCTTGGTGTCTCTCGAACGGCTGCTATGGCTCAATACCTCCAGCTAGAACAGTCCCTCAGGAAAAAGGAAGGCTTGGCCAACCTCTATCATAATGTTTTGGAAGAATACATTTCCATGAATCATATGGAACCAACAATCTCATCAGAAGCAATAGGTTTGGTAGTTTTCAACGCATCAAAAAAAACTAGTTCAGGACTTTCTCTTAATTTACATTATTTTGGTTTTGTTTATATTTCACTTAATCATGCACAGTCTTTTTAAGGTTTCCTTGAGAGGTTCTGCATAAGAAAAATTTAATTTCACAATATTATGAAATTCAATTAAATTTCATTTGATATTTTCATAAAAACAAACAATTTAGATTTTCGGATAAGTCCTTGAATTTTTCACTACACCCAAGATTCTGTTATTCCCTAATCGAAAAGTTGATTCCTAGTTAAGTTGATTTCCTAGTTTTGAAAAAATAATGTAAAACAAGAAATATTTTAATAATACATTTTAATTTTATTTTATTGTAATAACAATGATGGAAACATATCATAATATGAAACTATTAAATTTTCTAAAATAGCTTTTCCTAAAAAATATATAGCACACCTATAGGTGTCTGGTCCTTATTCACACTTCGGATCGTACCATGGGCAGTTTCCAAAATGCCCCTCTGTGTTGTCTTCATCTTACATTATCCCATATTCTTCATTTTCCTCCAACATATTTTGAAAAAATTTTATCAGCTCGAAATTGTCATATAGCCTGAAGCTATCAAAGTCTGATATGAATTGATTTAAAGTTCTTCTTATTTGACTCATTTTCTTATTTGCTGATGAATGAATGATGGTGATTGTTTGAAGGCCCCTTTGATACTAATTTGCTCACTAAATTTTGAAAGTAGCATCTCCTGATCTTTAAAATATATATGCTATAATATATTCCATACTTATTTTTAGCACTCTATCTCTCTATAACTATCTCTTTCTCTCTATCACTATCCCCCACTCACTATTTCACCATAAATATTTTTGAGTAGCCTTCTTGAAGTCATCATCACTACTTTTAAGATCATTTTCAATTGGACATTCAAAGTGATAAGAACTAAATAAAAAATGGCCTCCACCAAAAATCTAATATCAAGATTTAATTCTCTAAAAAACAAAACATTAATTCATATAAAGGACCTTGAAACATCAATTAAATACAATATTCAAACTGTAAAACGTGTAACAACAAAATATGAACCAACACTAAAAGTTGAAATGGAAAACAACATAATATTCCTGCCTAAACGATACAATACTTTAACTGATGATGAAATTAAGGATATCCCTAGCGGACTATATTACTTGAGTAAAGAAGGTGAACAAAACTTAATCCTCGAGTGTGAGCTGAGTGAATTTTTGATTCAAAATTCACAGTATCCTGTTTTGGGATAAAATAAATTAATACTGTATTAAATTATATATAAAAAGACATTAAAAAGTTTTGCAAAATATAAATGTTTGTGTTTTTATTTAATATTTTCAGTTATTTCATAAAGAAATTTAAGACATAAATGTCCACAGGTAATTGTATTACAATTCTGATGTTGATTATAGTTGTATTTTATATTTGTACCAAGATATTTGACTACTTCTGAAGAAGGTTGTAAGTTTCCAAAACTGTTGAAATATTCTTTTTCATTGATGTTTTTATAATATGCTACCCAATGTGTACCAGGTCCTGTTGATGCATCTAAATTGATTATTCCACATTCAATTTTCTTTGTTCGTTTTGGTAGAGTATTCAACATGAAAACTCGTCTAAAATATGGAATATTTATAGAGAAACGGTTTAGTTCCACATCAGAAAGTGGTCTGTTGGGCAGCATCTCTAAAAGTTTTTTGATTCCTCTTTATGAACTAAACCATAACCCTTTTTATATGGTTTTAAGTAAAGTCTTTTTCCAACTGCTATAGATTCCACCGCTCTATGATGTCTAGTTGCTTCATCAAGTTGATTTTTAGCATTCTTTGTTGCATTTATAGCTTTAGCTACGGCAGCACCTCCAGTTGTTAGACTACCAATTGCACCCAGAGCAGTTAAAATCGGTATTAGAGGTAAAAAACCACGTATTCACGTGGTACTATAATTTGAGACTTTCTTCCTTTTAATGACTTGTTATTAGTTTTTCGTGCAATTTTAATAGCTGAGTTAATATCTAATGGTTTTTCTTTTTTTAGTATTTTTGTTGCAGCTCTAATTGATGTTCTAATAGTGTTTTAACATTTAGTTTGTTCTTTTTAACATTTGTCTTTTTCCCCACACCCATACCTAATTTTGTTTTGGCTTTCATTGCGTTAGTAACCATATATGCAAATGATTTTTCAGCAAGGCTACTATCTTTTGATAAAACTCGATCCCAAGCGGAGTTTTCAAGTATTTTATCAGCTTTATGTCTGGTACTTAAATACCTATTTTTGAAATAAGCAATATCGTGATTTTTACATGCAGAGTCCAATAAATTAATTCCTTTATCACCTCGATTTAAACGTTTTTGTAGTTTTGTTCTAGGTCCACAGTACTGATATCCAGGAAGATGAAGTTCAACAGGTAGAGAGTTTATTATTTTGTCTACTAGACCTCTTCCAACGACGGTGTTTTTATGACTAAAAGTTTTCTGATATCGTATAACCATATTATCTAATTTTTCCTATATAAGAGGTAATATATATGAAATGCATTTAGTTACAAAAATGCAGTTAGTAAAACAACAAAAAAATATTTTAGTTCATAATATTGATGATTCAGCGAACATCAGTTCAAAAATAAAGTATAGCTCCCTCGTACCAAATTCTATTCGTGCTCTAATAGTGGGACCATCAAATTGTGGAAAGACTAATGTTATGATTGGCTTGCTAGAAAGTCCTAATGGAATCAAGTTTGAAAACATCTATTTATACATCTATTTATCTCTCTATCAACCTAAATATGAATACCTAAAGAAACGAATTTCATCAGTTAAAGGTATGGGGTATTATACATTCATCGATAATGAATCAGTTATTCCACTTGACGATATTTGGTGATGTTGCATGTGAAAAGCAGAATAATATACGTACATATTTTTGTATGGGGCGACATAGGGATGTTGATTCATTCTACCTGTGTCAAACTTATACCAGAATTCCCAAGCATTTAATAAGAGACAATGCAAATGTTATAATAGTGTTTAAACAAGACGAGACAAGCAATGATAATGTTTAAACAAGATGTGAAGCACGTGTATAGTGATCATGTTGCCAGCGATATGAGCTATGAAAAGTTTCAAGAAATTTGTCGAGAATGTTGGAAGGATAAATATAGATTTTTGAAGATAACCAAAGATAACGAATTAAACGATAGTCGCTACAGAAAGCAATTTGACTATTTCATAACTATATAAGCAACTACTCATAAAAAATTACCTTTAGTTATAAATCTAACTTTAAGCTTGATACATCTCTTTGCTATAACCTCATCTGATACCTGATAAGCTGATCTGAAAACCAGACCAGGTCCTGATAAGCTGATCTGAAAACCAGACCAGGTCCTGATAAGCTAATACCTGATCTAATAGCTGATACCTGTTATTTACTATTATTAAACATGGAAACTTCGTAGTATAAAAACTGGTGAAACAGATACACGTGAACAACTAAGAGATAAATTTAAACCTATAACAGAACCACTCAAAGAATTCATAAATAGTTCTAAAAAAAATTAAAAGCATTCCCATGAAAGAAGAAAGTAAAATGAAGACAGAAGTTGAAAATAATACAAGTTTTAAACCTGAAAAAAATATCAGTCAAGATAGAGACAAGTACACCAAAGAAACTAGCAGAAGGAACAATATTCTATAATACCATCTTATTTAATGATGCTAATACTGTGAATGATGATGACGATGATGATGATGATGATTTTTACTCACAGACTTCCAATACAGAAGATACTTATACTACTTATCAGTCTTGGAAGGAAGAAATGAATTAGATACAAACTATGGTCCACATAAAGATTTCAATAATGAATGGAAATTTGGTGATAGTAACCTCAAACTTAATGAAGATAAAATACAAGTTGGTGGTCAAATATGGGCTCTAACACCAGGACTATTTTCTCTAATGTTTCATAAAATACCAAAAAATTATGATAAATTTGAACTCGAAATCTATAAAAATTACTACTAATGTATATAGAAGGGACTATAAACCTGATGGTCAAATTAAGGGTACTAGAGGATATAAATACAAACATATTATTAAGAAATTTATTGACGAGAAAAACCAGAAGAATTTAAACGAATCAACAGGATCTAAGCCAAAAGGTAGTTATTTAGGTGATGGCATGATGGAATTTAACGCCCATAAGCCAAATTATATATACTGGGTCGATCCAAATGAGTTAGTAGATCAAAAATGTTGCAAAAGCTCTGTAGGAAAACGATGTTATCAATAATTGTTTCTGGAAACTCAAATCGAAAAACTAGAAGACAAATGATTAATATAGTTTAAGGAAGATAATAATATAATTCGAGAATATATTCAAATGCAAATCGAGGAGCTACAACGCGAAATAAAATTAGAGATAGAAGACAATTATAAAATTCAAAAAGACATTCTAAAAATTAAATCTTCTTTTGAAGAACGAATTGAACAGCTTAATGTGAAAATTTATAGATTGGAAAATTACATGTTCGTATCAATAGCTGAAAGTGCGTCAAGTAGATCACAATACTCTCCATAAAATCTGTAAAACAACTTCAAAAAAAATTTAGTAAACGAACTGCATAAGCAAGCTCGAAAAGTTTTTATGCGTCGTAGAGTTGTAATGAAAGGAATAGATGATCTTTGGCAAGCTGATGTAATTGAAATGGGGAACTATTCTAGAGAACACAGAAATTACCGATTTTTGTTAACTGTAATTGACACATTTTCAAAATTTGTGTTGTGAATCATAATTGAACAACCCTCGTACCCGTGCATTTTACTAATTTGTTGATGCAACAGTAACCAGTTCATTCACTTGGTTACTTCTTATTTTCTTTGCGCTGACAAATTGTGCAATATCGATGTGTCGTAATTGCGTCAAAAGCTAAATAATATTTATGAAATAAGTTATTGTCTAGTTAGCATAATAAAATTAATTGTAGTTAAAATATTATTGTATTCACATTTGGTATAAATAACGTAGCTTAAGAGTTGCAAGGGACAGTTGTAATGAGAGTTGTAAAGTGACAGTTGCAAGAGCTTAAATAATAAAGAATACCTGCGATTCCCAAGGGACCCTCCAGCATATATATTAAATATAAACAAACAAAAAAAAGTTTCCTTAGAAAATACACCATAATATAATAAAAACACACATAACATAATTTGGCGCAGCCGGTAAAGCTTTGCATGCTATTATTCCGCCTGTTTCTGACTTGGAAAGTTTCTGTTGGTACAGCTTTTATAGCTCGCCTTAGAAGCAGTGAAAAGCAAGTGCAGTCGGTTTAGTGGCCGCAAATTGATCTTTGCTACCATATAATTTCGTCTGTTTCTGACTTTGAAAGTCTCTGTTGGTACAGCTTTTATAGCTCGCCTTAGAGGCAGTGAAAAGAAAGTGCAGTCGACTTTGTGGACGCAAATCGATCCATATTACCATAATAATATAATAAAAATAAAAGTGTATTTCTTTCTAAGAATAAAAAATTAAACCTTGCACTGTAGAACATTTTTTAAATTTTTCTGCCACGAAACACTACAAAGTCCGGGTTTGGTCGAGTCGTAAGGATGGTAAGTATAAATTTAATTAAATGGACAGTCCACAAAAACAAACGGACAAACTAATATTACAATTAAATGACTACAACATTAACGTTGGTAGTCTTCAAGTGCATGTATGGTCAGAATTGAAAGCCTTTAATTCTGATAGAACATTCCTATGTACTCATAAGGAAATTGTAAGGAATAACAAATTTACTAAATTAGAAGAGGTAGGATATATACTAGGAGTGATAAGTGAATTGAACGGAAATAAGTCAAAGGAACTCGGAAAACGTATCGAAGAGCTAGAAAAGTCGAAATTAGGTTTGGAGAAGTTTAGCAATACAATTGAATTTTTAGAACAGCAGGTGAAAGAGAACGAAGAACTAAGATTACAGTTACGACAGAAAGGACTGAGTGAAAAGGAGATTGAAAAACACTTAAAATTAAAATACTTGATTAGCGAGAAAGACAACTCGATACAAAGATTATCGGTAGCATTGTCAAACGCAAAGAGAGAACTAAATATTGCCTACAGATCTCGTTCACCAACTCCTTCAATTAGTTTGCCAGAAAAGCCCACAGTCACAGACTCATCACATACTACCCAAGCACTTCCATCAATATTAATTCATACACAACAAGAAAGTATAGAACAAGAAGATACGAATACAACTGTTTTCGAGGAGGAAGAAGGAAATAGATTATTGAATAAAGTGAAAAATTTACTATCGAACGCGAGAAAAACTGTTAACAGAGGATACACAACAGATACTATAAAAAGAAAACTAGCAGATTTAGCAGAATACGAGAAGGAATTTAAAGAGCTGAGACTAGAAGAAGTTCAGATTAAAAAAGAATTTTATAAGTACCTACAAGAAGCTAGGAATTCACTAAAGAAGTACCCGTCATCCCCGATAACCACCGAAGAAGATTCCAGTAGCATAAATACAAAAACATACAAGATGCCTGCAATCTCGATAATTACCAAATTATTAATTAGTAAACAATATAGTCCCCAAATTTTTCGGCACCGAGGGACCAGATTTAACATCGGAAGTGTTTCGATTCATTCAAGGATGTAAACTAGTAGAATGAGAGCTGTCCTCTGAAGAAAATAGAGTCCCAACACAAGATATTATAGAATGCCTGAAACTGCGATTAATGGGGCCAGCTTACGTTCAAATAGCACCACAAACATTCGGCACCATAGATGCTTTTTGTGATTCAATAAAAAAGGTGTATTTGAAAAGGAAAACTTTAGATCAAATAAGAGAACTCATAGTTTCGTGCAAGCAAGGAAATCAAGAGTCAGCAAGCAGATTTGGTAGCCGACTCGAGGCTTTACTAAATGAAGCAGGGAGCATAGTAACAAACGAATGGAGCGAGGAAGGCAGTAGACAAACTATACTTGAAGACTTCAAAAGAATAGCAGTAAGAAGCTTTATCAAAGGTCTTAGGGACCAAGCATTAAGGACTAGATTTATTGGAGAAAACCATATTGCAATAAACACTATTACCCTGACTACTCAATGCAGTTTCTGTAAGCAACAAGGTCACAACAGAACAAATTGTGAACAGAGGCTTAACACACCATATTGCATAAAATGTGGAGAGTATGGACATGAAATTGGGCCAGCATGTGAATCAAACCGAGACACTAGAATTGACAAGTGTAATTACTGCAACAATAAGGGACATAAGGAATGCAGAAAACGTTTGAGAGCATTATTCTGTAGGGTATGCAAAACGGCCGGACACGCAGAAAATCAGTTCTGTAGAAAACCACAGCAAAGATATTCAGGTAGCCCAAACCCACCGCTGAACACAAACTGTCAAACACCAAACGGTATTTACTTTAGAAGAAATGACAATGACCATATGCGACAACATAATAACATGCAAAGTAGTCCTCAGTCTACGTCCCAAAGGTCCACAAATGCCAACAGGAATCAAATACGCCATGGGCATGTGAAGAACGAGTCACCGAAATGCTATAATTGTAATGAAATTGGACATCTAAGAACTAACTGCCCAACAAGAAATTCGGGAAACTCGAGGCGGCCCAGCCCAAACTAATGGGTTGGGATGCCGAAAATGCATGGATACACGAAAAAATTGAAATGAACTCGACAGATGAAAGTTTATTATCATTAAACCAAGTTCGGGTAGGAACTAAAAAGACTGACAAGTGTTATGTGTGTTTTTATTATATTATGGTGTATTTTCTAAGGAAACTTTTTTTTGTTTGTTTTTTTATTATATATATAACCTGGAGGGTCCCTTGGGAATCGCAGGTATTCTTTATTATTTAAGCTCTTGCAACTGTGACTTTACAACTCTCATTACAACTGTCCCTTGCAACTCTTAAGCTACGTTATTTATACCAAATGTGAATACAATAATATTTTAACTACAATTAATTTTATTATGCTAACTAGACAATAACTTATTTCATAAATATTATTTATCTTTTGACCCAATTACGACACATCGATATTGCACAATTTGTCAGCGCAAAGAAAATAAGAAGTAACCAAGTGAATGAACTGGTTACTGTTGCGTCAACAAATTAGTAAAATGCACGGGTACGAGGGTTGTTCAATTATGATTCACAACATCCCTCCCCCCTTGGTGAAAAAAACATCTAGCTATGATGTTTTCTACGTATAGTAATTAGATCAAAAATGCCTGTGTCTTAAATATAAACGATTTATTATATTTGTTAATAAAAACATACATAAGTAATATTATATCTGTTAATAAAAACATACATACTCGCAAGTAGACAATAGCGACTCCCCCTTTTGACTATCTGATTCCTGACATGATTTTGTTTATGTTCCTTTTGTGATGAAATTTGTGGCACCTTTAACTTTCTTCTTTATGCAGCGACGCCCTTGCTTGGGTCTTTAAGGCATATTTCAGCACCATCGCGAGCAATCCTATTGAGTTAAGAGACATTAAGAAATTCTTAACGCCACCATTTAGAGAAATAAGGTTGTTCTCAGTTGAGTCCAAAAACGATGATTTTACGCAATGGATGACTAGTTCAGCTGTAAACGGTTGGAGGTCGGTATCATTCATATGAGCACCCATCTTGTACACCTTCATATGAGATTTTTGCCTGTTGATTTATCCTATAAAAACATGGATAATGCACGTATCGGCTGGCTCGACATCTAATATTATAAGTTACTGAACTAAACAGCAAACGAAAAGACTGATTGTCCGTGTTAATTCAATTTGAATTTGTCTTATCTTTTAAATTTTGAGTCAATTTGCTGAGAGTTTCCCTTTTCACTATGGTTTTAATATCTTCAGAGTTGTGAGCTGCGCCAAATTATGTTATGTGTGTTTTTATTATATTATGGTGTATTTTCTAAGGAAACTTTTTTTTGTTTGTTTTTTTATTATATAGGGTGTTTTTTTTAGAGGTATAGAACTTCGAATTGAAATAAAACACAAGAAAATCGTTTTAATGTCCATCGATTTGGCTTTATTGGAAGGATAATTTTATGCCATTAACGTTTAAATATGATTTCGGGCATGTGGCCGCCGCGGCTGGCTCGAATAAAGCCAATTCTACAGGTCCAATTTTCAACCACTTTTTCGAGCATATGGGGCCGTATGTTGGCAATAACGCCACGAATGTTGGCTTCCAAGTCCCCTAACGTTTCTGGTTTGTTGGCGTAGACGAGCGACTTCACATATCCCCAAAGAAAATAATCCAATGGTGTCAAATCACACGATCTTGGTGGCCAATTGACAGGTCCATTCCATAATTGCTCTGATGGACGATTATGTCGACCATAAAATGGACGGAGCTTGCGGTAAACTTCGCGAACTGAACCATTATTTTCGAAATAAATTTGCACGATTTGCAAGCGTTGTTCTTTTGTCAACCTGTTCATGATGAAATGGCAAACCAAACTAAATATTAATCACTTGACAGCTGACAAAATGGCCACCAGTTAAAAAAGTGATGCCAACTTAAAGTTCTATACCTCAATAAAAAACACCCTATATATATAACCTGGAGGGTCACTTGGGAATCGCAGGTATTCTTTATTATTTAAGCTCTTGCAACTGTCACTTTACAACTCGCATTACAACTGTCTCTTGCAACTCTTAAGCTACGTTATTTATACCAAATGTGAATACAATAATATTTTAACTACAATTAATTTTATTATGCTAACTAGACAATAACTTATTTCATAAATATTATTTATCTTTTGACCCAATTACGAAACATCGATATTGCACAATTTGTCAACGCAAAGAAAATAGCAAGCAACCAAGTGAATGAACTGTTGCTGCTGCGTCAACAAATTAGCGCAATGTACGGGTACGAGGGTTGTTCAATTATGATTCACAACATTTGCATGGGCAGTACCACTAAAAACTAAAACTGCACTCGAAGCAACCAAGGCGATGGAAAATATTTTTGAATTAGGACGAGTACCAAAAAAGATGGTAAAGAATTTTTCAACAAACACTTTGGAAAATTAATGGATAAACACAACATTAATCACTACTCAACATATAGCAGTATGAAAGCATCAATAGTAGAACGATTTAACAGAACATTGAAAGGAATGATGTGGAAAGAATTTAGCTTTAACTTTCTTCTTTATGCAGCGACGCCCTTGCTTGGGTCTTTAAGGCATATTTCAGCACCATCGCGAGCAATCCTATTGAGTTAAGAGACATTAAGAAATTCTTAACACCACCATCTAGAGAAATAAGGTTGTTCTCAGTTGAGTCCAAAAACGATGATTTTACGCAATGGATGACTAGTTCAGCTGTAAACGGTTGGAGGTCGGTATCATTCATATGAGCACCCATCTTGTACACCTTCATATGAGATTTTTGCCTGTTGATTTATCCTATAAAAACATGGATAATGCACGTATCGGCTGGCTCGACATCTAATGTTATAAGTTACTGAACTAAACAGCAAACGAAAAGACTGATTGTCCGTGTTAATTCAATTTGAATTTGTCTTATCTTTTAAATTTTGAGTCAATTTGCTGAGAGTTTCCCTTTTCACTATGGTTTTAATATCTTCAGAGTTGTGAGCTGCGCCAAATTATGTTATGTGTGTTTTTATTATATTATGGTGTATTTTCTAAGGAAACTTTTTTTTGTTTGTTTTTTTATTATATATATAACCTGGAGGGTCCCTTGGGAATCGCAGGTATTCTTTATTATTTAAGCTCTTGCAACTGACACTTTACAACTTGCATTACAACTGTCTCTTGCAACTCTTAAGCTACGTTATTTTTACCAAATGTGAATACAATAATATTTTAACTACAATTAATTTTATTATGCTAACTAGACAATAACTTATTTCATAAATATTATTTAGCTTTTGACCCAATTACGAAACATCGATATTGCACAATTTGTCAGCGCAAAGAAAATAGCAAGCAACCAAGTGAATGAACTGTTGCTGCTGCGTCAACAAATTAGCGCAATGTACGGGTACGAGGGTTGTTCAATTATGATTCACAACATTTGCATGGGCAGTACCACTAAAAACTAAAACTGCGTTCGAAGCAACCAAGGCGATGGAAAATATTTTTGAATTAGGACGAGTACCAAAAAAGATGGTAAAAAATTTTTCAACAAACACTTTGGAAAATTAATGGATAAACACAACATTAATCACTACTCAACATATAGCAGTATGAAAGCATCAATAGTAGAACGATTTAACAGAACATTGAAAGGAATGATGTGGAAAGAATTTAGCTTTAATGGTTCATATAAGTGGATTGATATATACAAAGATTTACTTAATGCATACAATAGAAAAGTTCATCGCACCATTAAAGTCAACTCAACAAATGAGCAAAAGCTACTAAATACAGTATACAGTCATTTGAAGATGTACAAAATGTCGAAATTTAATGTTGGAGATCATGTACGCATGAGCAAATGTACGCGTACATTTGAAAAAGGTATACTTCAAATTGGACCACAGAAATTTTCACAATTACAAGAGTTCAAAATACAAATCCTACAACATTCATATTCGAAGATTATCTTGGTAATCCTATTAAAGGCGGATTCTATACTGAAGAACTTTCCAAATACAAATACATATCTAGTTGAAAAGGTGCTTAAAACTAAAGGAAAGGAGGTGTACGTTAAATGGCTGGGATTTTCTAATGAAACCAATTCTTGGATAATCAAGAATGAAATATTATAGCTGAACACCACCACCATCAACAACAATAGCAGTAATATTAAGAAAATAATGTTAATTTTAAAATAAGAAAATGAAATAAATATTTAAATCATACTTATAAACCATATGTTGTACTAAATTTTATTTATTTGTAATCAGACAGTTATAATGTCAATAGCACTTACTATGAGCTCTAACTCATCAGAGTTATATGCTAGTTACTTTCCTCCTATTGAATTACATGGTGCATATGAGTGTGGTCTAAATGATTTTCATTCATACTACAGTATTACAAATGTAGACACCTACAACAATATGTTTCATTTAGGGGAACATACAATTGAAATACCAACTGGATCTTACGAATTAAATGATATAGTTGATTTTATAGAAGAGCAATACAAACGACTCTGTCCAGAAAAAAAGATTTTTATTGAAGCCAATAACAATACAATGCAAGTTAATGTTAATAGTTCCAAAGATCCTGTATATGTTAATAAAGACAACACAATTGGAAAACTTTTAGGATTCAATAACAAAATCCTAACACCAAACAAATATTATTACTCAGATCTTCCAGTTAATATTTTTAAAGTGAATCTCTTGCGAATTGAAAGTAGTATAGCTATTAACACATATATGAATAACTCCAAGTCGCACGCACTTCATGAATTTCCGAATAATGTGCTTCCAGGCTATAAAATAGATGAGGTCCCAAGAAATCTCATCTATTTACCTGTGAACACCAGAGAGATAAGTTCACTAGAGCTGCGCGTAGTTGATCAACACGGTGCTTTAATTAATTTTCGAGGAGAGGAAATTACAATACCAATACATTTGAGGTCAACTAAATAATGCTAATATACAACACAAATACATTGAAAAATATAGCAGCAAGAACAACTACAACATTAAAGCGACCAGCTCAACAAAAATATCTAACAACATCAAATAAAAATTTTCTAAAGTCCTTGAATTTTAAATTGAAGACAAAATGAGTTCAATAATAGATGTCTTAGATAAACCCTTGTCGGGTGAGAATATAATCAAAAAGGACTATCACACATATGTACCATACTTACAATCTTACAACAACAAAGTTGAAATCAGAATTTCAATACAAAATCAAGATTTGTACGTGCTACCCAGTGAGAGCTACATTTATTTAGAAGGATTTGTTGCTGATGATAATAACTCCAAATCTTCTTCATCTTCGGAGAACTTTATATTAAAAAACAACTTTGTAGCATATCTATTTGATGAAATTCGCTATGAGCTCAATGGAATTGAAATTGATCATACAAGATATTTAGGAGCCACGAGCACCATAAAAAACTTGGTTTCTCTATCACCAACAGAAAGCAATGTGATGCGAAATGCTGGATGGAACAAAATTGACGATGTCACTCTTGCAAATAGATTTTTCAATTTCTATGTACCTCTAAAAATGCTTCTCGGATTCGCTGAAGACTACAACAAAGTTATATTAAATGGAAAACATGAATTGATACTCTTGCGCAATAAGAACGACGAAGATCTTGTACGCTCGAGTGTTTCTACTGAAAAAGCTAAACTTACAATTTCACTCATCTCATGGAGAATACCTCATGTTCAATTATCTGACCATAACAAATTGAATATTATTAAAATTATTATCATTGGTGCTTCTATACCCATGGCATTTCGCAGTTGGGATTGTCATATTAATCCACAATTAAACATAGGAACTAACCATATTTGGAATGTTAAACTGGCTGCAAATAGAGAACGCCCCCGTTTTGTGCTGATCGCTTTTCAACAAGAAAATCAGTTTGTTCATTGTGATTTGACTAATTTAAAAGTACATTTAAATTCAGTCTCATACCATTTTGATGATCTAAACATAAAATTTAAAAGTGAACGTTATGCAATTCTATATGATATGTATCTAAGATTCCAACAAAGCTACTATATGAAAGAATCTCAACCGCTTCTAACTGCATCAGAGTTTAAGACAAAAGCTCCTATTATTGAAGTAGATGTCAGTCATCAGAATGAATCACTGAATAATGGTGCGATTGATATAAAAATTGAATTTGAGACAGCAACTAATATTGCTTACTGCATTCTTATTCATGATCGTATAATAGAATATATACCCATCAAAGGACAAGTTCGAAAAGTCTTATAAATTGAATAATATGGAAAATAACATAATTTTTATAGACGTACAAGGTTTCAAAACTAGTTCAAACGATTTCACCGCAAAAGAAGTAGCGATTGTTTTCAACAATTATGAATATAACAATTTCATTATAAAACCACCATTTGATTTTAAATGCTTATCAATAAAAAAAGCAAAGATAAGCAAAGTGGCTAACAAAAAACTATCATCATCTAAGCTGGACTGCTGGATCAGTTTCATTTCAAAGCGTTTGTCATTTTTTAAAAGCCAATGCAAGATGTTCTAAAATATATGTAAAAGGTGAAGAAAACAGACGATGGTTGGAAAACATTTTACACCGAAAAATTTCTAATGTTGAGGATATAGGCTACATCAACTTTAAACAAATGGAAATCAAGTATCCAGAATATTTTTATTGTAATTATCATAAATTTGGTGTAGGCGCATTAAAATATGCTATTTTACTCACAAAAGAAATATCTTGCTTTAAATGACCTTTTTACTTTTTAAAATATGAATGTATGTATTATTATAAAATTTAAAAAAAAATTTAAACAATAAATGTATACAAAATAAAATAATGTACAAGTGTTTTCTTATTTCAAATACAAACTACATAAAGAGAATAGAAGGACGTGGGGAGGAGGAGAAGTTAACTTTTTTGCGTACTTGCAAATTTATACTTTTTGTTTCTCTGCTGATGACTGTACTTAGTTGAAAATCATCTGCTTTAAAATAATCGTAGTCAAAGAAATGACTGCGTTGCAAAATATAAATGTATTCAAATATTAAGTCTGTATTCTACAGAGCCACAAAATATTACATGCACAAATTCCCACGGTCACACATCCATATGTATGTACATACATACATACATACACATTCAAGAATTTCATAATGTTATGAAATAAATATTTCTTAAACAAATAAACAAAATATAAACTTATCTGGGACAGACAAACTCGATCACCCAACCACAAGCATTAGGGGCGTTCACATATATGAGACCATTTTACACCAGAAAATGTCGGTATGATAAATAATTTATTAGCGTAAGGAAATCGAACATACACATTCCCACAATTCATATGAGAATCGCCTAGTAATCATCAAATCTATTTTCTCTGATATTACTGATATAGTATTACGATAACAAATTTCTACAGTCTGGCAACACTGGCAATTTTCCATTTTGTATTAGGAAATAATAATCATGTTTTGCCGTCGGCATTTGAAAATAATATTCATGTTTTGCCGTAGGCATTAGGAAAAATAATCATGTTTTGCCGTCGGCATTTGAAAAAAATAATCATGCATTACAAATTTTAAAATTTTAATTGTCCCAGAACTGGGAGTTCACTATTACTATCAACTGTTAAATCAACCTACCACATTGATAATGAATTCAATTTAATGAAGAGTAAAGGTGACTATCAGTATGACAATCTTGACTCTGTAAATCGTCTCTAAGAAACACAGCTACCGCAACGTTCATGCTTCTTTAATAAACTCTTTAATGATTCGTGTAGTGTTAGTGATTATGAACATGCTGAAAACGTTTGGAATACATACAATTGTAACACTATGTTCGACTATCTGATATGTATTACATTTAAAAGTAGATATTTTATTGTTTTGTGATATATTTGAAAATTTCCGTAAAGTTTGTAAAAACATTTACAATTTAGGTCCCTGTCAATATTATACTACCCCGGGTTTATCTTGGGATGCAATGTTGAAAAGAACGAAAATAGAATGAGGATTGTTAACTGATATTAACATGTACAATTTCGTTGTACAGGGTATTAGGGGAGGTATAGTTCAATGCAGTAAGCGACATTCGATAGCAAATAACAAATACATCAGTGATTATGATCATACAAAAGAATCAAATTACCTGATGTATGTATTTAGATGTAAATAACTTATATGGTCATGGAATGTCTCAATACCTACCCTTTAAAAATTTCAAGTGGATTGAAAACTGTGAAAAATTTTATGTAAATAATTTAAAAGAATATTCAGCAGTTGGTAACATATTGGAGGTAGATATAGAATATCCATTCACATTACATTATCCTCGTTGAACCTTCATAGTGAACTGACGTGTTAGCGGTTTTTTTTATATACATGCATACTAAACAAACAAAAAATCATATAAAAAATATACATAATACATAATATTCGTAATAGATATTAACTTTGATAAATAAGCAAAGCAAATATTGCTAATATTTTTTACATAGTCAGAAACAACACAAACAAACAAAATACCGCAAACAAAGTGACATTGAGGAATACTCTATATGAGTATATTTTACTGTGAGTTTTAATGAAAACAATAAAAATAAAAAACCTGATGGTAGTCTTTTTTTAACGGCGCAGCCACTGTTTCGTCAGCGATCAACTTCGCTTTGTCCAAGCCAACTAGTGATTCGTTAATATTACAATTGCCTAGTACTTCTTCATATAAGTCAGCGATATCATCACCTTCGGGCTCGTGCTCATCAATTAACCAAGTTATCACTACAGATAACAGTAGCCCAAAATCTTCAAAAATTTCATCTGCTCCAAAGATATCTAGAGATAACAGCGCAACCTTTACTAATCGTCTAAACCGTTTTAAAATTTTGCAAGATGGCAACGACAAACCCGATGTATCCTCGAACAAAAACTCCAAACCACCACCAATCTATTTGAAAGAAAAAAATTCAAACGCCCTTATTAAAAAATTAATCTCGATCGTTGGTGAAAATAAATTTCACATTGTTCTAATTAAACGTGATAACATTGATAAAACGAAAATTCAAATTTATGAAGGAAAAGATTTTCGCAAAATGGTTACTGAATTTGAAAAATGTAAAACAAGTTTCTGCACTTACCAGCTTAAGAGTGCTAAAGGCTTACAGAATGTGTTGAAGGGCATAGATTCGTATGTTGTTCCCCAAGAAATAAAAGATGCACTCGGTAAAAAATGTATCAAACATATTAAATAGGGAGAAGATCCCCCAACCTCTATTACGCGTTGAACTTGAGCCAAATGATATAAAATTAAGAAAAAATGAGACCTATCCAATTTATAGTTTAAAATATCTTTTATACCGAAAAATAACAGTTGAAGACCCACACAAGAGTTCAGGGCCGTACAATGCCACAATTCCTAAGAATATGGCCGCACAAAAACTTACTGCAAATTACCTACAGTTTGTGTGATCTGCTGTGAATTGTACGGTACTGCTAGCTGTACTAAGCCAAAAGATCAAGCTAAAAAAAAATGCAGTAATTGTGGAGGTAATCACACTGCTAACTACAGAGGATGTCCTGTAGATTCTTTCGTTAAACAAACTATGAAACAAAAACCTAAATTAGGTCAAGCTCAATTAGCCAACGCTTACTCCACCACTTTTCCTCAAATGAGCAAACCAATTACTTCACAAGTATCGTATGCCGATGCTGTTAAGACAAATTCTGTTCCCGCACAAAAAGTATCACAACCAATTAATTCGACAAATACACACTCTAGCTTTAATTTTAATCGCCTAGAAGCTACTACTGATAATCTGATACAAACTATAAACAATTTTACAACAAATATGACTAGCTGATGCAAGAAATGCTGCGAATGCAGAATACACTGATTCAAGCATTAGTTAATAAGCCATGCACACGTTGAAAATATGTTTCTGGAACGCAAACGGCATTCTCCAACACAACAATTAACTTGAGCACTTTCTTACGGAAAAAAATGGATATATTGTTGCTTTCTAAAACTCATTCGACTTCGAGAAGCCTTTTCAAAATCAATGGCTACACGTTATATGATACAAAGGAACCGAGAGGAAGAGCATGCGGTGGATCAGCATTTCTAATAAAGTCGAGACTCAAGCACTATATACTTGATAGTATTTGTGAAGAACACCTAGAAGCAACAAATATCTGCATTGAAAATTTTTGTACAAATTTCGTGATATCGTCAATTTACTCCCCTCCCAGATTTTCAATCACTGAGGATCAATACGAAAATGTCTACAAGTCTCTTGGGCCTTGTTTCGTAGCAGCTGGCGACAACAATGCAAAACATACGTTCTGGGGTTGCCATCTTATTACGCAGAGAGGTCGGGCGTTATACAACACAATTTAAAAAATGAGCTTGGATGTTATTTCGATTGGGGAGCTCACTTACTGGCCTACGGACTTACAAAATATTCAGGATGTTATAGATTTTGGCTTCATGAAAAATATCTCTAGGGATTTAATTAATGTTGAATCTTCCCTAGATTCCTCCTCCGATCACTCTCCCACAATCGTTAGAATTTGTAGCCCACTAAGAAATGCCTTACCTCACGCATATGAGAAGAGGGTCAATCGTGTTAATTGGCTTGTGTTCAAAAAATATCTCAGTAGTCATTTTACGGATAATATTAAGCTAAGAACATCTGAAGATATTGAATTTAACGTTGCCAATCTTATTGAACGTCTTGTATGTGAAAAAAGGAGAGCTAGAAGAGAATGGCAACAACATCGATCACACCTAAATAAAATCAGACTCAAAGAATGTACTAAGCGACTCAAAGAGTTGCTATCGTTGGAAAAACTGCAACACTGGAAACATATCTGGGAGGTCTCGAGGTGACACCTCAGCATCTAATTATTCGTTATGGTGCGCCGCTAGAAATCTGAAAAGACAGGACAGGAGTATGGGCAAAAGCGATAGTGAGAAAGGTAACTTATTTGCTGAGCATTTAAAATCTGTATTCACTCCCTATTAATGGACGGGTGCTGTTGATTTGCAGAGTGTAGTTTCCCTACCCCCTCCTCCCATAAGATTTAAGCTGCGTGAAGTACAAAAAATAATTTCTGAACTCAATCCAAGTATTGATGGAATTAGTAACAATATGCTGATGCATTTTCCTCTAATTGCAATAAGAATCCTGTTATTTCTTTTTAAAGCCATTTTACGAATGCAGTATTTTCCACATAACTTGAAACTTGCTAATATCAAAATGATTCCAAAACACGGCAAAGATCCTACCAAGACTAAGTCATATAGGCATATAAGCTTACTATCAACAACCTCAAAGCTTTTCGAAAAGCTGCTCAGTTCTAAATTTTCCAAAATCTTAGCTGATAATGGGTGTATCCCTGATCGTCAATTTTGTTTTAGAAGTCAGCATAGCATAATTGAGCAAACGCATAAATTGGTTCAATTTATAAGGAAGAGATTTGAAGAAAAGAAGTATTGTTCTGCCATCTTCATTGATGTTTCTCAGGCATTTGACAAAGTCTGGCACGAAGGCCTAGTTTTAAAATTGAAAACATATCTGTCAATAAACATCCAAACACTTTTGGAAAGCTATATTACTGATAGGAAGTTCACTGTTGTAGAAGGAGACTTCATGAGTGCGGCCGAATCTATATCTTCCGGTGTCCCACAGGGTAGTATTTTGGGGCTAGTCTTATATTTAATATATACTTGTGATATGTCTTTGAGCAATAACATTCACTGATGATACAGTCTGTATAAGTATGCATGAAAACCCTTATGAAGCATCCCGAAATCTCCAGGAACATATTACACAGCTGGAAATATGGTTGAACTTATGGAGAATTTAAGTAAAACTGTGTCCAATAACTTTTACCTTAAGAAGCGATACTTGTTCTGCCATTCGAATAAACAATCAAAATATTCCTCAACATTCTCAAGTGAAATATCTTGGTATACACCTTGATCGAAGCCTTACATGGAAACATCATATTGTCTCTCAGCTAACTCAAATGAAACTTAAGTTAACTAAAATACATTGGTTGATTGGCAGAAATTTAACACTTAGCCTAGACTGCAAACTGCTAACTTACAAGTCGCTTTTGAAACCAAAATGGTGATACGGAATACAGCTATGGGGCACTGCTTCAGCTTCCGATATAGAGAAAATCCAAAACGAAGACAAAACAAAATTTTATGTTTGATAACATCGGCTCCATGGTACATAAAAAATTCAAATTTACATCGTGACTTAAATATGCCACTAGTGATTGAAGAAATTGCAAAATACTCAGGCAAGTACTTAATAAAACTCGAATCCCATCCTAATCCCCTTGCTGGTAGCTGGTAACATCTTGAATTTTACTGGACACATCGGTTTAAAAAGAGGGACACTACGGCACTAATACTCAACACTACAGATGTAGCTCCTTAAATATACTTTAATACTTTTTTTTTTTTTTTGCTTAGCACAACTTTTACGATCATTTACTATCACTAAGTTTATGTCCGATATTGGTCGGGCCTATTAATTATATTTAGATTTAAGATTTGAACACTTATTGTTAGTTCATATTTGAAGATACAATAAATAAATATATGTAAAAAAAAAAATAAAAAAATTACACCACTATCATAGTGACTTGCCATTTTGAGCAGAAAACAAGAAAATTGACAGCATGAAACAACGAAAGTAATAACAGATTTAAACGATAAAACCAGTTATATAATATATTATCGCAATCTTCAACAATGGTCTGATTTTAAAGAAAATTCATACAATTCTTAAATTTAATCAGTCGAATATATTAATATAAATAATCATCATAGAACATTAGCTAAAAAGTCCTCTGAGCAAAACTTTTTTAAAGTGTTAAACAACGCTGTATATGCTAAACTATGGAAAATATCGATAAAAGAAAGGATATAAAAATAGTCTGTGAATGGGAGAATAAAAGTAAGCGCTTAGGAGCAAGAGCTCTTATTGATATTCCTAATTTTGCCTTAAAATTTATGACGAAATGGTTGCTATTCAAATGAGTGTAGTAATAACTGAATATAATAAACCCATTTACATTGGGTTTGCTGTTTTAGAATTATCAAAATGGAAAATGTATAATTTTCATTACGATTATATGAAACCTAAATATTGTGAAAATATTAATCTTAATTGCATATATTGATACTGATTCCTTTATATATGATATCAAAATAAATGATTTATATGATGATATTAGAAATGATAGCAAAATGCATTTTGATACATCTGCAAATCCGGAAGATAATGTATTCAACTTTCCTCTGATGAATAAAAAAGTATTAGGGAAGATGATTGACGAATGCAATGGTAAGTTAGTTAAAGAGTTCATTGGTTTACTATCCAAAATATATTCTGTAAAAATAGATAAGCTAGATAAGGTAATAAAAAAATAAAAAATGTAAAGCTGTATGTTGTAGATAAGTTAAGTTTTAATGATTTTAGAAATTGTTTATTAAATAAACAGTTATTTTATGATTATATGTAAGTATTTAGGTCTAAGGTGAATAATATTTATACGCAATACATTAGTAAGTTGACATCAAGTTGTTTGAATCATGTACGTCGAAATGGTGTTGATACTTATGCGTGGGGGCATTATAGATTAAATTACCATTCATCAATATCAACACCAGAAATAGCACTAGAAACATCAAATTTAAATATGTATGAAGAATTTATGGAAGATGATGATAATATTTCTGTTAATGTACATATTAATATGTAATAAACCTAAAGTTGTTAAAATAATAAGAATCAATTGTAAAATAAAGAGATTATTGAATAAAAATTTTAAACATAAATGTCCACAATTAAATGTATTAAATATTTGTTTATAATTATATTCAATTCGTGTTTTTAAGTAATTAAATATTTTAACTGGTGAATGTAAGTTTCCAAAACTATCAAAGTATTCTTTATCATTACGATTTTATAATAGGCGTTCCAGAATAAGTAGAACCATCTAAATTAACAATACCACATTCTTCAATTAATGTCTTTTTAGGTAAATGATCACGCATAAAAACACCTCTAAAATTTTTGAGTTGCTTAGCATATTTCATTAAGTCTATATCAGTTAGTGGTCGATTGGGTAGACTATTTAAAGGTTTTTTGGAGCTGGGTTATAATAAAGGTCATATCCAGATTTGTATGGTTTAAGGTATAGACCTTTTCCCATAGCAATTGATTCCATATGTCTATTATGTCGTGTAGCCTCTGTTAGCTGTTGCTTTCCATTTTTGATATAATTTAAAACCTTAATAATAGCTGATCCAGCGGTAGCTAAAGTGCTCCAAGTGCTGATAAAGCTGTTAAGATTGGAATTAGTGCAAGAAATCCACCAATTTTTGGTATTGGTCTATCTCTTGGTATAACAATATTAACCCTTTTTTCCCTTTGAAGTTTGAAGTAGTTGAAAACAATTTTCTATCACATGATTTTCTCTTTTTACAGTTTCTCTTCTTCGATTTTTTGCACTTATAATTTTTAGTATTCTTCATACCTAATCCATTGCGTCATTACAAACCAAGCTTGTGGTCGTTGTCTTATAACACTATCTTTAGATTTTACTCGTTGCCACGCTTTTTCAGCTAGTGTTGCATGAGCTTGATGTCTTTTAATAAAATTGCTTATTTCTGAATATACAATGTCGTGTTCTCTACAACCTACATCTAATAAATTTATCCCCTTGTCTCCTCTTGCTAAACGTTTTTCAATTTTTGTTCCAGGTCCACAAAACTGATAACCAGGTAAATGTAGTTCATTAGGTAATTTGTTTATTACGTTGCTTACTAAGCTGAGTTTGCATTCGTTGAATTATTTGGCGGTGGAACATTTTGTGTGCGAATAGAACCAGTCTTAGAAGCATCAGCATACGATACACGTGAAGTAACTGGTTGGCTCATATGAGCAAAAGTGGCGGAGTTCGCGTTTACTGGTTGAGCTGGAGTTACTTTGGGGTTTTGACCCATAGCCTGCTTAACGAAAGAATATACAGGGCATCCTCTGTAGTTAGCGGTATGATTACCTCCACAATTACTGCATTTTTTTTCTGATTGATCTTTTGGCTTAGTACAGCTAGCAGTACCATGCAATTCACCGCAGATAACACAAACTGTAGGTAATTTGCAGTAAGTTTTTGTATGGCCATATTCTTGGTAATTATGGCACTGTACGGGACCTGAACGCTTACGTGGCTCTTCAACTGTGATTTTTCGGTGTAAGAGATACTTTACGCTATAAATTAAATGAGTTTAATTTTTTTTAAATTTTATGTCATTCGGCTCCAGTTCGACCCGAAATAGGGTTGGGGGACCTTTTCTCTGTTAATTATGTTGGTAACATTTTTTACCTTAAATCGTTGGTCGACAAGTGCACATTTTACTTCTTCGGGCTCAATATATGAATCTATGCCTTTTAATACTATCTGTAGGCCTTTAACACTCTTAAGTTGGTATGTGTAAAAATTTGTTTTTTTTTTCGAATTCACTAAAAAATTTTCGAAAATCTTTTTCATCATATATTTGGATTTTAGTTTCATCAATATTACCTCGTTTAATTGGAACGATGTGAAAAGTATTTTCTCCAATGGTCGACAGTAGTTTTTTAGAAGCGCGTTAGAATTTTTTTCTCTCAAATAAATAGGTGGTGGCTTAAAAGACTTTTGCGATGATGTAGCGGGCTTGTCGTTTTTGTCTTGCAATAATGAAAAACGATTTTGACGATTGGTAGAAGATGCACTGTTTTCCCTAGACATCTTTGGAGCTGATGAAATTTTAGAAGAATTTGGGCTTCGCCCACGCTTAACCACGGTTATATATCTGTCCATTCCTACTTGTACCTTTGGTTTTGAGGTATTGTTATCTGTAGTGATAACTTGAAATGGGTGAAATTTCACCCGAAGACCGTATGGGGGTAATATTAAGAGCTTCAGAACTCACAATAAAATATGAATTTCTGCCGTTTGAACTCACTTCACAATTTTTTGTTTTTGAGGTACTCATGTAGATTATTCCTCAAGGGCACTTTGCTTGCCGTTTTTGTTTGTTTTTGTTTTGTTATTTCTTGTTGTGTAAAAAAATATCACCAATATTTGCTTTGCTTATTTATCAAAGTTGCTATGTATTACGGTTATTATGTATTACGAATATTTTTTATATGATTTTGTGATTGTTTAATATGTATATGAAAAAAAACTCCGCTAAGACGTCCGTTCACTATGAAGGTTCAACGAGAACATACATACATATGTATGTTAAAGAAGAACAAACATTAACATGGTTATAAGCTATTACAAAGAAGTTAGAGACAATCAGTGTAAGATTGGTAGCGGCTAACTATAAACAACTTTACTACAAATATGATTAATATGATGCAAGAAATGCTGCGAATGCAGAATACACTGCTTCAAGCATTCGTTAACAAACCATGAACACGTTAAAAATATGTTTCTGGAACGCAAACGGCATTCGCCAACATAAAAATGAACTTGAGCACTTCCTCATGGAAAAAAATATTGATATAATGTTGGTTTCTGAGACTCATTTGACCTCAAGAAGCTTATTTAAAATAAATAGTTACACTTTATATGATACAAAGGACCCTAGAGGGAGAACATGCGGTGGATCAGCAATTCTAATTAAGTCAAGACTCAAGCACTATGTCTTTGACAACATTACTGAAGAATATATGCAAGCAACGAATATTTTCGTAGACAATTTTTGTGCGAATTTCGTGATATCATCAATTTACTCACCTCCCAGATTTTCAGTTACCGAAGATCAGTATGAGAAGTTCTACAAATCGCTTGGATCTTGTTTCGTGGCAGCTGGTGACTACAATGCAAAACATACGTACTGGGGCTCGCGTCTTGTTACACCTAGAGGTCGAGCGTTGTTTACTACAATTTCAAAAATGGGCTTAGATGTCATTTCGAGCGGGGAGCCTACTTACTGGCCTACTGACGTAAGAAAAATTCCAGATGTTATATATTTTGGCGTTACGAAAAATATTCATAGAGACTTAATTCACGTAGATGCCTCTCTAGATCTGTCCTCCGATCACTCTCTGACAATAGTTACAATTTTCAACCCACTAAGGAGTGATTTAACTAACTCATATGTGAAAATGATTAATGGTGTCAACTGGCTAGCATTAAAAAAATATCTTAGTAGTCACTGCGTAGAAAACATTCAGCTAAGATCATCTGATGATATTGAATTTAACATTGCCAATCTTAACGAAAATATTAAACAGGCTGCTGAACATGCCACTACCTCCTATCCGCAGACTGGCTTTAATAGAATTTATTCTACGGAAATTGAACGTCTTGTATGTGAAAAAAGGAGAGCTAGAAGAGAATGGCAACAACACAGATCACCCCTAAATAAAATCAGACTTAAAGAATGTACTAAACGACTCAAAGAGCTGCTATCGTCGGAAAAAAATGCATTACTGGAAAAGTAATTAGAAGGTCTTGATGTAACGTCATCATCTAATTACTCTTTATGGGGCGCTACTAAAAATCTTAAAAGACCCGTTGACCTTAAATCACCACTGCGTACTTCGACCGGAGGCTGGGCGAGAAGCGATAGTGAGAAAGGTAATTTATTTTCTGAGCATTTAAAATCTGTATTTACTCCCAATTCATGTACAGGTGCTGCCGAATTACCGAGTGTAGTTTCTCTACCCCGTCATCCCTTAAGTTGCGTGAACTACAAAAAATAATTGCTGAACTTGACCCGAAGAAAGCTCCAGGTATTGATGCCTAATATTGCAATAAGAATCTTGCTATTTATTTTTAATGCTATTTTACGAATGCAGTATTTTCCAAATAACTGGAAACTTGCCAAAATAAAAATGATTCCAAAGCCGGGCAAAGATCTTACCAAGGCTGAGTCATGTAGGCCTATAAGCTTACTATCAACAATCTCAAAGCTTTTCGAAAAGCTGCTCATGACTACATTGTCCAAAATTTTAGCTGATAATGGGTGCATCCCAGACCATCAATTTAGTTTTAGAAGTCAGCATAGCACCATTGAACAAACGCATAGATTGGTCTAAGTTGTAAGAAGAACATTTGAAGAAAAGAAGTATTGTTCTGCTCTCTTTATTGATGTTTCTCAGGCATTTGATAAAGTATGGCACGAAGGCCTAGTTTTAAAATTGAAGACGTACCTACCAATAAACATACAAAAGCTTTTGGAAAGTTATATTATTGATAGGAAGTTCACGAGTGTGCCACAGGGCAGTATTCTGGGGCCAGTGGTGTATATAATATACGCTTGTGTTATGCCTGTGAGCAATAACATCCTAACTTCTACATTTGCCGATGATACAGCCTAAATGAGTATATACAAAAACCCTGATGAGACATCCCGCAATCGCCAAGAACACGTTACCCAGCTTGAAATATGGTTGAACTTATGGAGAATTAAAGTAAATGAACAAAAGTGTGTCCACATAACGTTTACCCTAAGAAGAGATACTTGCTCTCCCATTCGAATCAACAATCAAAGTATTCCTCAACATTCTCAAGTGAAATATCTTGGCATACACCTTGATCGAAGGCTTACATGGAAATATCACATTGACGCTAAGTTAACTCAAATGAAACTTAAATTAACTCAAATATATTGGTTAATTGGCAGAAATTCAACACTCTGCAAACTTTTGATATACAAGTCGCTTTTGAAGCCAATATGGTGCTATGGAATTCAGCTATGGGGCACTGCTTCAGCTTCACGTGTTGAGAAAATCCAACGAAGGCAAAACAAAATCTTAAGTTTGATAACATCGGCTCCATGGTACATCAAAAATTCAAATATACATCGCGGTTTAAATATGCCACTAGTGACTGAAGAAATTGCAAAATACGCAGGCAAATATTTAACAAAACGCGAGACACATGCTAATCCGCTCGCTCGTAATATCTTGAACTTTACTGGACATATCCGCTTAAAAACCAAGGGCTCTTATTCTCAACACTCCAGATGGGACTTCTTGAAAATACGTTTATTTTTTTTTCCTTTTTGATTATCAGTACTTATGTATTATTTATAACTATCACTAAGTTTATGTCCGACACTGGTCGGGCCTAATAATTATATTTAGATTTAACATTTGATTACTTATTGTTAGTTCATTTTTGAAGATACAATAAATAAATATATGAAAAAAAAAATTTCAATTTTAAAGCCATATATCTTTTACAAATTTTACTTAATGCAAATGAAACTTTTTCTAATTTTCTAAATTAGTATTTTGCATTAAAAAAAACGAAAAATTTTCTTTACATAATAAATCATTTCCAAAGTATTTGAAAAATTACGTTAAAGTCCTTCGGGTGAAATTTCACCCATTAAGAAAATTGTGTAATAATTATTTTATAATGGTAACCTTTATGACAGAAATTAAATATTTCTGGCAGCACAGTCACACCACATGTTTTCCTTAATGTAAAGCTATGTTTTTTCCCGTTTTAAAAAATTAATTTGAAAACAAGTTCAGGTTGTGGTAATTTTATTTTTGAAAAACTATACTTTCTGCGTTTTGTAAGAAAATACCGAAAATGTCCATAAATAGGAAGGTAAATAAAAATATTATTGAGGAATAAAATTGTTACTGCAAAACTAAAAAATGGTGAATTTCTTAGCGCTTGTTTGATGACGAAATTGAACAGATAATGGAAAGTTGGGAAGAAAGTGATGCAGGAGAGGGCTCTGTTTCAGATTCCGAAGAAGATATTCCCGTTGAGTTTTTTGAAGAAATTTCGCATTCTTCTAGTGATGAAAGCGATGAAGAACAGTTAGATGTACGCACTCAAACAAGTATTTTATCTAAAGATAAAAAATTTACGTGGTCTACTGAGTTGTCAAGATCTGTTGGACGAGCATGTGCAGAAAATATTAGCCGCTATCGAGTTGGAATAACTAATTATGCTTCAAGTCGCATTGCTAGTATAAAAGACGCATTTTTGATATGTTTTCCAGAAACTTTACGAAAAATTATCATAAGGTATACAAATGTGGAGGGGCTTCGCGTTTATTGAAATGGTTGGCAAGATATTGATGATGTCTCATTACAATCGTATTTTGGCCTACTTGTATTGGCTGGCGTGTATAAATCACATGGTGAGTCACTAGAAAGCTTGTGGAGTGAAGAAACAGGAAGATCTTTATTTCGATCGAAACAATTCAAAAAACTGTGTCGAATTATTCGATTTGATGATAAGAACACCAGAAGTGAACGCAGAGCTCGTGATAAATTAGCTCCAATCAGAGAGCTATGGGATAAATGGGTAGATAACCAACAACGTATTTATATCCCATATGAAAACGTTACAGTTGATGAGCAACTATTGGGATTCCGAGGCAGATGTTCATTTAAGCAGTATATGCCGTCGAAACCCGCAAAATATGGCATAAAACTGTGGGTTCTGTGTGACAGTGTGACAAATTTTGCATGGAATTTGCAAATATACACTGGTAAGTCAGCTCCTGATGCAGCACCCGAAAAAAATCAAGGCCAAAGGGTGGTTCTAGACCTAATCAGAGATCTAAAAGGGCGAAATATAACATGTGATAATTTTTTTACATCATATGATCTTGCACTTGAGTTGCTAAAAAGAAAAAACACTATTTTGGGCACAGTACGGCCCAATAAAACGTTTTTGCCGCAATCAACGAAACAAGAACTTCGTAAGCGTGCAGTTTTCTCTAGCATGTTCTTTTTCAACGACAGAATTTCATTGGTGCAATACGTTCCAAAAAAGTATAAAATTGTCAACGCCCTTAGTACTCTTCATCATGACAAATCTGTATTGAATGAAGGAAATAAGTTGCCCGAGATTATATCATTTTATAATAAAACTAAAGCCGGGGTAGACACCTTAGATCAGCTGGTAAGTACTTATACGGTGAAAAGAAAAACTAATCGATGGCCCCAAGCATTGTTTTGCAATATGATTGACATATAGCAGTAAATGCGTACGTTTTGTGGCAAGAAATGAACAACTATTGTCGGCCATTGTTGAAAATACTTTTAACATCATTCCAATTAAACGAGGTAATACTGATGAAACTAAGATCCAAATATATGATAAAAAAGATTTCCTAAAAATTATTAGTGAATTTGAAAAAAAAAACAAATTTTTACACTTTTTTTTTTAGTACATATATTTATTTATTGTATCTTCAAATATGAACTAACAATAATTATTCAAATTTTAAATCTAAATATAATTAATTAGGCCCGACCAGTGTCGGACATAAACTTAGTGATAGTTATTAATAATACAGGGTGTTTTTTTAGAGGTATAGAACTTCGAATTGAAATAAAACACAAGAAAATCGTTTTAATGTCCATCAATTTGGCTTTATTGGAAGGATAATTTTATGCCATTAACGTTTAAATATGATTTCGGGCATGTGGCCGCCGCGGCTGGCTCGAATAAAGCCAATTCTACAGGTCCAATTTTCAACCACTTTTTCGAGCATATGGGGCCGTATGTTGGCAATAACGCCACGAATGTTGGCTTCCAAGTCCCCTAACGTTTCTGGTTTGTTGGCGTAGACGAGCGACTTCACATATCCCCAAAGAAAACAATCCAATGGTGTCAAATCACACGATCTTGGTGGCCAATTGACAGGTCCATTCCGCGAAATTATGCGCTCATCGAATGTTTCCTTCAATAAATCGATTGTGACGTGCGCTGTGTAGCATGTAGCGCCGTGTTGTTGGAACCACAACTCATCCACATTCATGTCATCCAATTCGGGAACAAAATAGTCGGTTATTGCTGTGCACGGTGGCGAATCGATTCATTCGGGTCCTCTTCAACACTTTGCTCTACAGCGGCAATTGTTTCTTCGGTGTTCTCTTCGCAACTGTTCGACGTCTCTGCGGATGCGTATTATCACATAGAGTAAACGTAGTGCGAAAACGATCCATGGTTAACCGAATTAATTGCTCTGATGGACGATTATGTCAACCATAAAATGGACGGAGCTTGCGGTAAACTTCGCGAACTGAACCATTATTTTCGAAATAAATTTGCACGATTTGCAAGCGTTGTTCTTTTGTCAACCTGTTCATGATGAAATGGCAAACCAAGCTAAATATTAATCACTTGACAGCTGACAAAATGGCCGCCAGTTAAAAATAAAAAAAAACCCAATACTTAAGTCGTGATAAGCAAAAACAAAAGTATTTTCAAGCAGTTTCTTCTGGAGTGTTGAGTATTAGAGCCCTTGTGTCCCTCTTTTTTAAGCGGATGTGTCCATTTAAATTCAAGATATTACGAGCAAGCGGATTAGGATGAGACTTGAGTTTTGTAAGATATTTGCCTGCGTATTTTGCAATTTCTTCAGTTACTTGTGGCATATTCAAATCACGATGTAAATTTGAATTTCTTATGTAAAAATGTATGTAAAATTTTATTTTGCCTTCGTTGAATTTTTTTCTATATTTGAAGCTAAAGCAGTACCCCATAGCTAAATTCCGTAGCACCATATAGATTTTAAAAGCGACTTGTATATCAAAAGTTTACAATCTAGACTGAGGGTTGAATTTCTACCAATCAGCCAATGTATCTGAGTTAGTTTAAGTTTCATTTGCATCAGCTTGGAGTCAATGTGGTGTTTCCATGTAAGCCTTCGATCAAGGTGTATACCAAGGTATTTCACTTGTAAATTTTGAGGAACAACTTGATTATTGATTGTAATGAAGGAACAAGTGTATTTTCGTAGGTAAATGTTACCTGAGCACACTTCTGTTCGTTTACCTTTATTCTCCACCTGTTTAACCATAGTTCTAGCTGGGTAATATGTTGCTGAAAATATCGGGAAGCCTAGTGAGTGCTTTCGTGCATACTAAGGCAGGCTGTATCGTCAGCAAATGTAGATGTGTTAATATTACTGCTCAAAGGCATATCAAAAGTATAAATCAAATACAAAACTGGCCCCAGTATACTCCCCTGTGGCACACCGGATGAGATTGTTTCAGGCAAACTCATAAAGTCTCCTTCTACAACAGTGAATTTCCGGGCAATAATGTAACTTTCCAAAAGATTTAGAATGTTTATTGGTAAGTAAGTAATTTAATTTTAAAATTAAGCCTTCCTGCCACACTTTATCAAATGCCTGAGAAACGTCAATAAACAGCGCAGAGCAATATTTCTTTTCTTCAAAGTTTTTCGTATAAATTGAACCAATCTATGAGTTTGTTCAATGCTGCTATGCTGATTCTAAAACCAAATTGATGGTCCGGTATGCACTCATTATCAGTTAGAATTGGGGACAATTTTATCATGAGTAACTTTTCAAAGAGCTTTGACATTGTTGACAGTAAACTTATTGGCCTATATGACTCGGCATTGGTAAGATCTTTGCCCGGCTTTGGAATCATTTTAACCTTGGCAAGCTTCCAGCTGTTTGGATAATATTCCAGACGTAAAATGGCATTAAAAATTAATAACAGGATTCTAATTGCAATACGAGGCAACTTCATCAGCATCTGGTTACTAATTTCATCAATACCCGGAGCTTTTTTCGGGTTGAGTTCAGCAATTAGTTTTTGTACATCACGCGTCTTAAATTTTATGGGTCGAGGGGGTAGCGCAACTACACTCGGCAAATCAACAGCACCAGTACAGTTTGGGGTAAATACGGATTTTAAATGCTCAGCAAATAATTTACCTTTTTCACAGTCGCTTCTTGCCCAATCTCCGGTAGATGTGCGCAGAGGTGGTTTAAACTCGACGGGTGTTTTAAGCTTTCTAGCAGCGCGCCACAAAGAGTAATTAGATGCTGGTGTGACATCAAGACCTTCCAGATAATTTTTAAGAGATGCAGTTTTTTCAAATGCAAGCAACTCTTGGAGTCGTTTACTGCATTCTTTAAACCTAGTTTTATGTTGAGGTGATCTTTGCTGTTGCTATTCCCTTCTACATCTTCTTTTTTCACACACGAGACGTTCAATATCAATAGAATAAATTCCATTAAACCCAGTCTGCGGATGGGAGGTAGTGGCATGTTCAGCAGCCTGTTTAATATTTTCATTAAGGTTGGTAATGTTAGATTCAATATCATCGGGTGTTCTTTGCGTAATATTTTCTGTGCAATGACCACTAAGATATTTTTTGAATCCCAGCCAATTAACACGATTTATCATCGTCATATAAGGATGAGGTAAGTCACTTCTTAATGGGCTATAAATTGAAACGATCGTGGGAGTGGTCGGACGAGAGATCTAGAAAAGCTTCAACTTGAATTAAATCCCTAGAGATATTTTTCATGACGCCAAAATCTACAACATCCGGAATTTTTTGTATGTCAGTGGGCCAGTAAGTGGGCTCCCCACTCGAAATGACGTCTAAGCCCATTTTTGAAATTGTGTTGAACAACGCCCGACCTCTAGGCGTAATAAGACGAGAATCCCAGAACGTATGTTTTGCATTGTAGTCGCCACCTGCTACGAAACAAGGCCCAAGAGATTTCTAGAAATTCTCGTATTGATCCTCAGTGGTTGAAAATCTAGGAGGGGAGTAAATTGATGATATCACGAAATTTGCACAAAAATTTTCAATGCAGATATTTGTAGCTTGTAGGTATTCTTCACAAATGTTGTCAAAAATATAGTGCTTGAGAGTGTAGCCATTCATTTTGAAAAGGGTTCTCGAAGTCAAATAAGTCTCAGAAACCAACATTATAGCAATATTTTTTTCCGTAAGGAAGAACTCGAGTTCATTTTTGTGTTGGCGAATGCCGTTTGCGTTCAAGAAACATATTTTTAACGTGCTCATGGCTTATTAACTAATGCTTGAAGAAGTGTATTCTGCATTTGCAGCATTTCTTACATCATGCTAGTCATATTTGTTGAAAAATTGTTTATAGTTTGCATCAGATTATCAATACTAGCTTCAAGGCGATTAAAATTAAAGCTAGAGTTTGTATTTGTCGAATTATTCGGCGGTGATACTTTTTGTGCGGGAATAGAATTTGTCTTAACAGCATCGGCATATGATACACGTGAAGTACTTGGTCTGCTCATTGGATAAACATTGGCGGAGAAAGCGTTTGCTGACAATGACTACTAAGATATTTTTTGACTCCCAGCCAATTAACAAGATTTATAATCTTCACGTAAGGATGAGGTAAGTCACTTCTTAATGGTCTACAAATTGAAACGATCGTGGGTGAGTGGTCGGACGAGAGATCTAGAGAAGCTTAAACTTGAACTAAATCCCTAGAGATATTTTTCATGACGCCAAAATCTACAACATTCAGAATTTTTTATATGTCAGTAGGCCAGTAAGTGGGCTCTCCACTCGAAATGACGTCCAAGTCCATTTTTTAAATTGTGTAGAACAACGCTCGACCACTGGGTGTGATAAGATGCGAACCCCAGAACATATGTTTGGCATTATAGTCCGCAGCTGCTACGAAACAAGGGCCAAGAGATTTGAAGAAATCCTCGTATTGATCTTCAGTAATTGCGAATCTGCGAAGGGAGTAAATTGATGATATTACAAAATTAGTGCAAAAGTTTTCAATACAAATATTCGTTGCTTGTAGATGTTCTCCAGAAATGTTGTCAATAATATAATGCTTGAGTCTTGACCTTATTAGAATTACTGATCCACCGCATGCTCTTCCTCGTGGGTCCTTTGAATCATATAAGGTGTAGTCAGAAATTTTAAAAAGACTTCTCGAAGTCAAATGAGTCTCTGAGACAAACATTATAGCAATATTTTTTTCCGTGAGGAAGTGCTCAAGTTCATTTTTATGGTGGCGAATGATGTTTGCGTTCCAGAAACATATTTTTAACGTGTTCATGGTTTGTTAACTAATGCTTGAAGAAGTGTATTCTGCATTCGCAGCATTTCTTGCATCATGCTAGTCATATTTGTTGTAAAATTATTAATAGTTTGCACCAGATTGCCCCTTAGTCTGTTTGACGAAAGAGTACACAGGACAACCTCTGTAGTTAGCGGTGTGATTACCTCCACAATTGTGCATTTTTTATTACTTTGATTTTTTGGCTTATTGCAACTAGCAGTGCCGTGTAATTCGCCGCACACAACACAAACAGTAGGTAAATTGCAGTAAGCTTTAGTATGACCATATTCTTGACAATTATGGCACTGTACGGGTCCAGAACGCTTATATGGTTATTTAACTGCTATTTTTTGATATAAAAGATATTCTAAATTATAAATTGGGTGCGTCTCATTTTTCTCAATTTTATATCATTTGGCTCCAGTTCAACGCGAAATAGAGGTTGGGGGATCTTTTCCTTATTTATGATGTTCAATACACTTTTTACCTTAAATCCCTGGAGGACGAGTGCATCTTTTATTTCTTCGGGAGCGACATAGGAATCTATGCCCTTCAATACGATCTGCAGACCTTTAGCACTCTTGAGCTGGTATGTGTAGAAATTTGTTTTACTTTTTTCAAATTCAGAAACCATTGGAAAAATCTTTTTCTTCATAAATTTGAATTTTCGTTTCATTAATTTTTACACTTATCAACTTAAAAGTGCTAAAGGCCTAAACATAGTATTAAAGGGTATAGATTCATATGTTTACCCCGAAGAAGTAAAATGTGCTCTTGTCGACAAAGGATTTAATGTTAAAAATTTTAATAATATAATTAACAGAGAAAAGGTCGCCAACCCCTATTTCGGGTCGAACTGGAGCCGAGTGACATACAAATGAAAAAAAAATTAAACCCATCCAATTTATAGCGTGAAGTTTTTCTTGCACCGAAAAATCACAGTTGAAGACGTAAGCGTTCAGGTCCCGTACAGTGCCACAATTGCCAAGAATATGGCCATACAAAAACTTACTGCAAATTACCTACAGTTTGTGTTATCTACGGTGAATTGCATGGTACTGCTAGCTATACGAAGCCAAAAGATCAAGCTGAAAAAAATGCAGTAATTGTGGAGGTAATCACACTGCTAACTACAGAGGATGTCCTGCATATTCCTTCGTTAAAAAGACTATGGGACAAAAGGATAAATTAGCTCCAGCTCAATCAGTAAACGCTTTCTCCGGCAATTTTCCTCCAATGAGCCAACCAAGTACTTCACGTGTATCATATGCCGATGCTGTTAAGAAAAATTCTTTTCCCACGGAGAAAGTGTCCCCATAAGTAATTCAACAAATGTTAACACAAGCCTTAATTTGAGTCACCTTGAAGCCACTATTGATAATCTGGTGCAAACTATAAACAACTTTACTACAAATATGACTAGCATGATGCAAGAAATGCTGCGAATGCAGAATACTCTGCTTCAAGCATTAATTAACAAGCCATGAACACATTAAAAATATGTTTCTGGAACGCAAACGGAATTCGCTAACACAAAAATTAGATCGAGCACTTCCTTTCGGAAAAAAATATTGATGTAATGTTAGTTTCTGAGACTCATTTGACTTCGATAAGCCTTTTTAAAATAAATGGCTACTCCTTATATGATACTAAGGACCCGAGAGGAAGAGCATGCGGTGGATCAGCAATTTTAATAAAGTCAAGACTCAGACACTATATTCTTAATAACATCTGTGCAGAACATTTACAAGCAACTAATATTTGTGTTAAAAATTTTAGTAAAAATTTCCTTATATCATCAATTTACTCCCCTCCAAGATTCTCAATCACTGAGAATGAATACGAGGATTTCTACAAATCTCTTGGGCCTTGTTTCGCAGCAGCTGGAAATTACAATGCAAAACATACGTTCTGGCATTCACGGCTTATTACACCTAGAGGAAGAGCGTTGTTCAACACAATTTCAAAAATTGGTTTGGACGTCATTTCGAGTAGAGAGCCCACTTACTGGCCTAGAAACATAAAAAAACTCTCGATGTTATGGATTTTGGAAAAATATTTCTAGAGATTTAGTTCATGTCGAAGCTTCCTTAGATCTCTCCTCCGATCACTCTCCCACTATCGTTACAATCTGTAACCCACTAAGAAGTGATTTACCTCACCCATATGTGAAGATGATCAATCGTTATAATTGGCTGAGATTCAAAAAATATCTTAGTAGTTATTGCACGGAAAACATATTGCTAAGAACATCCGATGATATTGAATCTAACATTGCGAATCTTAACGAAAATATAAAGCAGGCTTCTGAACATGCTTCTACCTCCCACCCGCAGACTGGGTTTAATAGAATTTATTCTACGGATATTGAACGTCTCGTATGTGTAAAAAGAAGAAGAAGAGCTAGACGGGAATGGCAACAGCATAAAATCAGATTTAAAGAGTGCACTAAACGACTCCAATAGTTGCTTGCATATGAAAAAACTGCCTCTCTTAAAAATTATCTGGAAAATCTCGATGTCACACCAGCATCTTATTACTCTTTGTGGCGCGCTGCGAAAAAGCTTAAAACACCCGTTGAATTTAAAACACCTCTGAACACTTTTACCGGAGGTTGGGCAAGAAGTGATACTGAAAAAGGTAACTTGTTTGCAAAGCATTTAAAATCCATATTTACCCCAAACAGATGTACTGCTGCTATTGATTTATCGCGTGTAGTTGCTCTTCCCCCTCGACCCTTAAAGTTTAAGATGCCTGACGTACAGAAACTAATTACTGAACTCAACCCGAAGAAAGCTCCAGGTATTGATGGAATTAGTAACAAGATGGTGATAAATTTGCCACGTATTGCAATTAGAATCCTTCTATTTATTTTTAATGCCATATTAAGACTAGAGTATTATCCACACCACCGGAAGCTTGCCAAGGTCAAAATGATTCCAAAGCCGGGCAAAGACCTTACCAAGGCTGAATCGTACAGGCCAATAAGTCTACTATCAACAATGTCTAAACTCTTCGAAAAACTGCTCATCATAAATTTGTCCCCAATTCTAATTGGTAGTGGGTGCATACCAGACCATCAGTTTGGTTTTAGGAGTCAGCAAAGCACCATTGAACAAACGCATAGATTGGTTCAATTTATAAGAAGAACATTTGAAGAAAATAAATATTGTTCTGCCCTCTTCATTGATGTTTCTCAGGCATTTGATAAAGTATGGCATGAAGGCCTTATTTTAAAATTGAAATCATATCTACCAATAAATTTTCTGAAGCTATTGGAAAGTTATATTACTACCCGGAAGTTCACGGTTGTTGAAGGAGACTTCATGAGTGTGCTCGAATCTATATCATCCGGTGTGCCACAGGGGAGCATATTGGGGCCAGTTTTGTATTTGATTTATACATGTGATATGCCTTTGAGCAGCAATATCCATACATCAACATTTGCTGATGATACAGCCTGCCTTAGTATGCACGAAAACCCTCACGAGGCTTCCCGATATCTATTAGAATATATTACACAGTTGGAACTATAGTTAAACTTATGGAGAATTAAAGTTAACGAACAAACGTGTGTTCAGCTAAAATTTACCCTGCGAAGAGATACTTGTTCCCCAATTCGAATCAACAATCAAGTTGTTCCTCAATATTCACATGTAAAATACCTTGGTATAGACCTTGATCGACGGCTTACATGGAAACACCATATTGACTCAAAGCTAACACAAATGAAACTTAAATTAACTCATATACATTAGCTTATTGGTAGAAATTCAACACTCAGTCTAGATTGTAAACTTTTAATATACAAGTCGCTTTTGGTGCTACGGAATACAGGTATGGGGCACTGCTTCAGCTTCCAATATAGAGAGAATCCAACGAAGGCAAAACAAGATTTTAAGACTAATAACATCGGCTCCATGGTACATCAAAAATTCAGATTTACATCGTGATTTAAATATGCAACTAGTGACTGAAGAAATTAAAAAATACGCAGGTAAATATTTAAAAAAACTCGAGTCTCATCCTAATCCACTTGCTCGTAACATATTGAATTTTAGTGGACACATCCGCTTAAAAAAGAGGGACACTATATCTCTAATACTCAATACTCCAGATGAAACAGCTTGAAAAGATGTCTGTGCTTAATACGATATTTATGTATTATTGATTACTATCACTAAGTTTATGCCTGACACTGGTTGAGCCTAATTATTATATCTAGATTTAAGATTTTAAAACTTATTGTTAGTTCATTTTTTGAAGATACAATAAATAAATATACGCATGAAAAAAAAATAATAAACAGAAATTTATGTGTTATGTGTTCCATACTAAAAATCAAAATGATGAGATTTCCGTGTATAAGATTGTATTTATAGCTAAAACATATTAGTTATCAATATGCGACTAGTAGAGCAAGCCAAACAAATTGTTATAAGATATGTTGACGTATCACAAGAACAGAAAACTAAAATTAAACATAGCACAATATTATCCAATTCAATACGAACACTAATTATAGGACCTTCACACTTGTTTCATATATTTTTAATATATGAATGTATATAAATATATATGAATATGTATGAATTCATGTATGGACATGTATGTGGTTATACATGTCAAAAGTATTATATATGACAATTTAATTATGAAGCTCTTCATATGTGGATCCTCATATAGAAATAAGATCTACTATATGGACCCATCTAAAACAAATATGTATGGAACATATATGATGTCCCATATATGGTTCATATCCGAAAATTTGGGTATATAGACATATATATTTTTTTAATTAATGAATAAAATGTCTTTTAGTTGGTTTTAAATTATTTGGCAAATTTTAGTAATTTAATTTCTTTCACATCAGTGTGCTTTTTTTAATCAAAGGAGTATGAATATGAGATTTGCATACTGTATAGGCAATATTTACACATAAATGTATGTATAAATATATATATTAATAGTATGCAAATATCATATTCATACTCACTTGATTAAAAAAAGCACACTGATGTGAAATAAATTAAATTACTAAAATTTGACAAATAATTTAAAACCAACTAAAAGACATTTTATTAGATGCTGACGTTCCATCAAAACCTTCTAAATACTTTTTCAGTAATGCAGTTTTTTCCGACGATAGCAGCTCTTTGCGTCGTTTAGTACATTCTTTAGTCTGATTTTATTTAGGGATGATCTGTGTTGTTGCCATTCTCTTCTAGCTCTCCTTTTTTCACATACAAGACGTTCAATTTCCGTAGAATAAATTCTATTAAGGCCAGTCTGCGGAGGAGGTAGAGGCATGTTCAGCAGCTTGTTTAATATTTTCGTTAAGATTGGCAATGTTAAATTCAATATCATCAGATGATCTTAGCTGAATGTTTTCTACGCAGTGACTACTAAGATATTTTTGAATCCTAGCTAGTTGACCCCATTAATCATTTTCACATATGAGTTAGTTATATCACTCCTTAGTGGATTGAAAATTTTAACTATTGTGGGAGAGTGATCGGAGGACATATCTAGAGAGGCCTCTACGTGAATTAAGTCTCTATGAATAGTTTTCGTAACGCCAAAATCTAAAACATCTGGAATTTTTCTTACATCAGTAGGCCAGTAAGTAGGCTCCCCGCTCAAAATGACATCTAAGCCCATTTTTGAAATTGTAGTAAACAACGCTCGACCTCTAGGTGTAACAAGACGCGAGCCCCAGTACGTATGTTTTGCATTGTAGTCACCAGCTGCCAGGAAACAAGATCCAAGCGATTTGTAGAACTTCTCATACTGATCTTCTGTATTTGAAAATCTGGGAGGTGAGTACATTGATGATTTCACGAAATTCGCACAATAATTGTCTACGAAAATATTCGTAGCTTGCGTATATTCTTCAGTAACGTTGTCAAAGACATAGTGCTTGAGTCTTGACTTCATTAGAATTGCTGATCCACCGCATGCTCTCCCTCTCAGGTCCCTAGTATCATATAAAGTGTAACTATTTATTTTAAATAAGCGTCTTGATGTCAAATGAGTCTCAGAAACCAACATTATATCAATATTTTTTTCCATGAGGAAATGCTCAAGTTCATTTTTATGTTGGCGAATGCCGTTTGCGTTCCAGAAACATATTTTTAACGTGTTCATGCTTTGTTAACTAATGCCTGAAGCAGTGTATTCTGCATTCGCAGCATTTCTTGCATCATATTAATCATTTTTCAGTAAAGTTGTTTATAGTTAGCACCAGATTCTCAATAGTAGCTTCAAGGCGACTAAAGTTAAAGCTTGAGTTTGCATTCGTTGAATTATTTGGCGGTGGAACATTTTGTCTGCCAATAGAACTAGTCTTAGCAGCATCAGCATACGATACTCGTGAAGTAACTGGTTGGCTCATTTGAGCAAAAGTGGCGGAGTTCGCGTTTACTGGTTGAGCTAGAGTTAATTTGGATTTTTGGCCCATACCCTGTTTAACGAAAGAATATACAGGGCATCCTCTGTAGTTAGCAGTGTGATTACCTCCATAATTACTGCATTTTTTTCTGCTTGATCTTTTGGCTTAGTACAGCTAGCAGTACCATGCAATTCACAGCAGATAACACAAACTGTAGATAATTTGCAGTAAGTTTTTGTATGGTCATATTTTTGGCAATTATGGCACTGTACGGGATCTGAACGCTTACGTGGCTCTTCAACTGTGATTTTTCGGTGTAAGAGATACTTTACGCTATAAGTTGGACGGGTTTAATTTTTTTTTAAATTTTCTGTCATTCGGCTCCAGTTCAACCCGAAATAGGGGTTGGGGGACCTTTTCTCTGCTAATTATGTTGGTAACATTTTTTACCTTAAATCCTTGGTCGACAAGTGCACATTTTACTTCTTCGGGCTCAACATATGAATCTATGCCCTTTAATACTATCTGTAGGCCTTTGTACTCTTAAGTTGGTGTTGTGTATTAATAATAACACGCGACCAATTTTATTCAAAATACTATGAGAATTTATTGATTCAATTACAATTCATGTGTGTATTTCTTAACAGCAAAAAGTATAATACAAAATAAAATGGTTGAACAAATAAAGTGATGTACATGTGAAGAGATATTGAAAAGAGAATGAATAATACAACTTAATAATACCATAATACCATAATACATAACAGTCTCCCACGGTTAATGGAGCACATGATCTCTCAGATGGACAAGTAACCTTCTGGCTCGGCTCGACCTTCTTAAAATGTCTTCTCGGTTTACTAAGGGTTCCGATTGAAGACGTGGCTGTTGAGCAGGTTCGTTCATTTGGGTTGGACTACGTTCGATAATTACTTCTTCTGTTCCTGGGGTTTTTCGTATTGGTTGTTCGGCAAACGTTACAGTCTTTTTCGGTAATCCCACCCCTGACTTATGTAGTTGGTTTATGTGTCGTTTTAGCTCATAGCCATTGTCGAGTTGAATTTGGTAATGCAGTTTTCCAAATTTTGATTTTACGATACCGAATTTCCAAGTCGGTTTACAGCTGTCGTACCACCGCACTTGGACTCTATTTCCCACGTTTAATTTACGAATTATGGGAGTAATTTTTTTATACATTGAATACTTTATTGGGCGTATGGCGTCTAGTTTGATATGAAAATCACGACCAAGGTATAATTGTGATGGACTTTTGCCGCATGCTAATGGTGTAGCTCGATAACGAGAAATTATTTTGTTGTAACTTTGTGTGTAGTGGTGTTTTATCATCCTCCATCGCCTTCAACTTCGTTTTTAAAACTTGCACGTATCTCTCAGCTAGGCCGTTCGTTGCCGGGTATCCAGGTGCTATGAATTTTTGTATAATTCCATTTTGTTCGCAATAATTTCTAAATTCTGCACTTTGGAAAATTGAAACATTGTCAGAGACAATAATTTGAGGCAGGCCATGTGTAACAAATATGTCTTGAAGTAATTCTATGGTTTTCTCAGTTGTAGGTGAACTTCTTGTAATCCGGATTTCAGGCCATTTTAATTTTGCATCTACTAGTATGAGGAAAAAATGGTTCTGGAAGGGACCAGCATAATCTATATGCACTCTCTGAAAATTTTCTTTAGGCTCTTCCAATGATGGGTTACTACTTTTGGAGGTTTTTTCTTTACCTTTGCACAACTGGAACAAGCTTTTACTACTCTTTCTATATCTGAGTCAATGCCTTTCCAGAAACATTACTTTCTGGCTAATTGCTTCATCTTAACAATGCCCATATGGGTATGATGTAGTTCGTTTAAGACTTCAGTTCGTAGACTCGCTGGGATTACAACGCGGGTACCTCTAAACAGAACATCACCCTGAATTGTATATTTGGGGCCAACTTTGTTTCCACTTATCAATGCTTCCTTCAGACTTGCTAAGTCGGGGTCACGCTCTGTCTCGTTAGAAATAATTGAAGCAGTAATTGAAAAAGTTGAAATTTCGTTGATGGTTTGATTTTGGACGTCTAGAATTTCTTTTTCTAAAAAATTTTTTACTTTTGATTTTTCCTGAATTGGTGCTCTAGATAAACAGTCCACATTAACGTTGTTTTGTGCGCTGCGATGCTTTATTTTATAATTAAACCCTTGAAGAAAAGATGCATAACGTAGGAGCCTCATTGATGTCATAGCTGGTGTTTTGGCGTTTTGATGGAAAATTCTAGATAATGGGCGGTTATCTGTTAATAACGTAAACTCTCTCCCATATAAGTACATAAACAGCGAGGCTTCTCTATCTAGCTGGCTATAGTTCTGTTCTGCCTTCGTCAATGCTCTTGAGATAAATGCGATAGTGCGTTCGCTTCTGTCTACGATATGTGATAGAACTGCAGCTATGCCTACTGGACTTGCGTCGCACGCTAAAATCACCGGTAAGCTTGGGTCATACGACACTAGAACTCAATCTTCCTGTATTTGTTGCATGAGTTTCCCGCAAGCTTCTTCGCATTTTGTTGTCCACTGGAATTTTCTGTTTGTCTTTAAAAGTTGGCGTAGTGGGAACGTTGTTGTAGACACATCTGGCAGGAATTTTGCATAATAAGTTATCATGCCGAGGAATCTTCTAACGTCCTCCATAGTTCGTGGACGTGGTAATTCAATAATTGCACGTACCTTATCTGGACATTTTGAAATCTTATTGTGGCTCACAATGTACCCAAGGTATTTAATTTGTTCCTTGAAATACTCACACTTGTTTTTGTTGATGTGTAAATTGTATTTGCTGAGCCTTTCAAAACATTTTATCAGGCGATGCTCACAGTCTGCCAAAGTTGATCCATATATGATAATATCATCGAAATACGAAATTGTTCCTTCAAGACCATGTAAAATTTGATCCAGGATGCGGTTGAACTCATTCGGCGCACTTTTAATACCGAAAGACAATCTATTAAATTGATACGTGCCTCTGTGCGTAGAGATAGTTTGAATTTGTTTGCTCTCTTCATCTACCATTACATGTAGGTACGCTTTGTATAGATCAAGCTTGCAAAAATATTTTGCATTTTTGAGTTTGTGAAAAATTTCATAGATTTTTCTTATTGGGTAATGTGCGGCCTCCAGCTAAGGATTTACCGCTACCTTATAGTCAACGCACAAATGCACATTTCCATCAGGTTTGGGTATTACAACCAAGGGTGATCCCCAGTTGCTGGTGTTCACTTTGGTAATGATGCCGTCTCTTTCCAACTCATCCAGTTCGCGTTCAACTTTTTCGGGTAGTGCGAAAGGTACCTGCCTTTCTTTTAAAAACACTGGTTTAGCATCATCGCGTAATTTTAAGCTAGTGACTAGATTTGGAATACATCCTACCTTTTCTTCAAAAATATCTGAAAATTGTTGTTTTACTTTTGAAATTAAATTTATTTTATTACCATCATGATTTCTATAGGACTCGTGTTGGTCGATTTCCGACAAATTGATTTCTAGATGACGAATCCACACTCGTCCTAATAGAGCTGAACGGTCCGAGGACACCACGTACATATCTTCTTTTGATGTTTTGTTTTTATATTTCACGTTGATTTACGACGATCTAAAGGCTATGTTTGTTTTCTGTACGGGAGCATTAATGTTTAATTTTTTAAAATCTTTTTGTGGAATTAATATGTAGCCTACACCAGAATCAACTTCAAATAATTGCTCGTTTCCTTCAATATAGACGTTTGTATAACATTTTTGCAAATCTTTTAATGGTACAGCTATTTTCTTATAAATGTCGATAACCTGATTTACCCCATAGTTGTTATCGGTTGTGTTGAATGATTCGATTGCGTTCGATGTGTTGCTGTCAGAGCTTTTTCTTTGATGACTACTTTGTTTCATTTTATCTTCGATACAAACCTTTTGTACATGCCCATACCTGCCACATAAAATACATTTTAGTTTTTTCTTGCTCGTTTTGCAATCGTTTGAAAGATGATTATTACGGCCACATCTAAGACATAATCCTTCTATGCCCAATTCTCTGTAGTTGACTCGAGTTCTTGATTTTGATTTTCTACGTCTTGAAATGCTGCTATTTATATTCCCATCAGTACGTCGACTACTAGCATGTTGATGTTGAACTTGATTTATGTTGTTGCCTGCTGTGTTGTTTTCAATTGCCTTATTATTTATTTTGGCGGCTTCTAATGCTGTTGCTTTTCCAACAATTTGTGTAAACGTTAATGTTGGGTCTTGCAATAACTGCTCACGAATACGTCCATCCCTAAGACCTCTGATAAATTGTGACCTCAAAAAGATGTCAGAAACTGACTTGCCACACTCACAATTAAGCCCGCAATCTGCTGCTCGATTTTGTAAGGTAGATACAAAGTTTGAAATAGATTCTTCACTATTTTCTATTTCTGAAAGGAATTTGTGTTGCTCTACAAAAATATTTTTTTGGACAAAAATGAGCACTTAGAAGCTCTAAAATTTCGTTGTACTTTAGCTCATTTATATTTCTGAGTGACGTTAATCTTGCTAACACAGAATATGTTGTTGACCCAATATACTGCAAGAGTAGTTTGGCGCATAAGTCTTTGTTTTCAAAGACTTTCTTTATTTGGAAATGAATTTCCAGACGATCTTTATACGTACGAAATGATTCCATTTTTGGGTCAAATGCATCGAAATTTGAGATTATATTCACACTAGTATTTGTTTGTTAAATTTGCTGCTGCTGTTGTTGCATCGTTGTCGTCATGACGGTTATTGCTTGTAGCAATTGCTGCACTTGAGCCTCCATTGCACTTTGAGGTTAAAACCGTTCTCGCACACTTTGTCGACAATTTTCAATGCAAAATAATTTTTTATATATATAATTGTACTTTAATTTATTTATTTTTTTTTGGCTTTTAATCCTCGTCGCCATTTATTGTTGTGTATTAATAATAACACGCGACCAATTTTATTCAAAATACTATGAGAATTTATTAATTCAATTACAATTCATGTGTGCATTTCTTAATAGCAAAAAGTACAATACAAAATGGTTGAACAAATAAAGTGATGTACATGTGAAGACATATTGAAAAGAGAATGAATAATACAACTTACATTCAGTGTTGTCAATACTACCATAATACATAAAAAGTTGTTATGTGTAACAATTTGTTTTATTTTTTTCGAATTCACTAACAATTTTTCGGAAATCTTTTTCATCACATATTTGGATTTTAGTTTCATCAATATTACCTCGTTTAATTGGAATGATGTGAAAAGTATTTTCACCAATGGTCGACAGTAGTTTTTTTAGAAGCGCGTTAGAATTTTTTGCTCTCAGATAAATAGGTGGTGGCCTAAAAGACTTTTGCGATGATGTAGCGGGCTTGTCGTTTTTGTCTTGCAATAATGAAAAACGATTTTGACGATTTGTAGAAGATGCGCTGTTAGCCCTAGACATCTTTGGAGATGATGAAATTTTAGAAGAATTTGGGCTTCGCCAACGCTTTACCACGGTTATATACCTGTTCATTGCGACTTGGACCTTGGGCTTAGTGCTAGAGGGTGGCGTTGGCTGAAGTAGTTAGCACGTTGACTACAAAAGCTAAGGTCCTGGGTTCGAGCCCGGTCTCCGACAGTCATTAAAAATAATAACACCACGCATTTTTCTGATGTGCATTAGTGTCCTTTGTATCAGTTGTTGTGGGAAAAGTTGTAGTGATGCAGGCATAAGGCACTGGTCACTAAAAACTACACCGGCATCATCAGGTACTAATCCTAATGTAACATCAGAGCGCCCTCCTTCGTTGTGTAGCAGAATCATTGGCGAAGTAAAATAACTAATAAAATGGCTACTAAACACAGCTTCAAAATTTAATACGCCTCATTTAACACCAGAAGGCGCTGCAACACTGCATTATCAAAAAATGCGTGCAAAAAAGCAGAGTTGTAAAAGAATGAAGCTTTCCTCCATCTTCCTTCACCACTTGTCTTCTCTATCACTATCCCTTCCCTATCACCCTCTCTGACTATCTTCTCTTCAACTAACAGGTAACACAAAGGGATCATTGTATTGGACCCAAGTGAGCTGGACTCTAAAATTTCACCTTTCCTTACCAGCAGCCTGCTAACCTAACCTAACCTTGGGCTTAGTGCTACTGTTATCTATAGTGATAACTTTGTTAACTGATGTATACGAGCCCGAAGGGGATGATATCGCTGACTTATATGAAGAGGTACTAGGCAATTGTAATGTTAACGAATCAATAGTTGGCATTGGACAAGGCGAAGTTGATCGCTATCGAAAAAGTGGCTTTGCTGTTAAGGTAGAGGTCCATAGCTCGCTTTTTGCGCGTTATGCTTTACACGCGTTTCATCCTCTTGTTTCATTCTATACTTTGTTCGCGTTGAGTTACATGCACTGCTTTTCATGCGTAATTTTATTTTTGTTTTGATCAGCTGTGTAAGTTTGTTTATAAATATTTATAAAGAAAAAATTGAGAGTGAAATCGAGTTTTTAAAAGAATTTGTGGAGTTAGTCGTAAAAGTTAGCGATAACTAATATGCAAAATTTGTTACTGGGAAAAGTGTGGTGAAAAGTTAATTAAAATACATCGCATTAATGAAAATATTCATATATTTTATTAAACAAGTTTTTTTTACTACGAAATTTTTTTTTATTGCAAAAAAGAAAAAAATTATCCACGGCAAAATAATATTTATCGAAAACGTAAGAAATAAAGTATTATTTAACATCTTTAGCATTCAAGAACAGCTGACTTTCTTTCATGGTGCTTGTAACGCGTACAAAAGTGGAAAGTAGACCTACTTTTTGCTTTGAACGCGCCTACGCGTTCTGCGCTTTTTGCAATGTAACTTGTCACATACTATTACATTGATTCTACTTTTTTGACAGATGCATAGAAAGCGTAACGCGTAAAAAGCGAGCTATGGACCTCTACCTTTAGAAAAAGACTTTTTACATCTTGCATTGGCTTTTAAAAAATGACAAATGCTTTGAAATGAAACTGATCCAGCAGTCCAGCCTAGGTGATGTTAGTTTTTGTTAACCACTTTGCTTCTCTTTGCTTTTTTATTGATAACCATTTAAAATCAAATGGTTTTATAATGAAATTGTTATATTTATAATTGTTGAAAACAATCGCTACTTCTTTTGCGATGAAATCATTGGAATTAATTTTGAAACCTTGCACGTCTATAAAAATTATGTTATTTTTCATAGTACTAATTAATTATTAATTTATAAGACTTTTCGAACTTTGATGGGTATATATTCTATTATACGAGCATGAATAAGAATGCAGTAAGCTGATGTCTTTGCTGCAATATTAGTTGCTGTTTCAAATTTAATTTTTATATCATTCGGTCCATTATTTAGTGATTCATTCTGATGACTGACATCTACTACAATAATAGGAGCATTTGTCTTAAACTCTGATGCAGTTAGAAGCGGTTGAGATTCGTTCATAAAGGAGATATACCAATACCAATTTATGGTATTGGTATATCTCGTGGTATAACAATATTAGCCCTCTTTTTCCCTTTGAAGTTTTCAAAATCATTTTTTGCAACAGCTTTGTGTTGGGTATTTAAATCTATATAACTTTTAACCATGGAGATTGTTCGAAAGTGAGAATGCGATGAATTTTCCTTAGAACTAAACCATATTCCAAACATTGTTTGAGAACTCTGTAGTGTATAACATACGAATGTTTCACAGAGAAATCGGTAATCAACTTCTTTTGTCTTGTTCCTAAAGGTCCTTTATTTTCAGGACAAAAAGGTAGATCATTATGTAAGTCGTGTAAATAAGAAGGATATTCTAAGTTTACTTCATATACATAAACATCATTTGAACTATTTTCTTATATCTAGGATTCAGATTTAGTTCTTCCCTTGTCAACCATCTAAATCCTGCATCAGGAAGATACTCCGACATAGCCGAACCGTACAGATTTGCATCCAAATATACTAAAAATTCTGAAGGTTTCTCTTTATCAAAATCTTCTAAATATTTGTTATTGGCTTTGGAATACCTTTTAATGCATTTAACAAGTCCACCACGTATGCCGTTTTTAAAGAAACTATACATATCTATATCAGTTATTAACTTTAATTCAATATTTGTATGCTTCAACATAGCATCCCATGATAGTCCTGGAGCAGTACAGTACTGACAAGGATCTAAGTTGTAAATTCCTTTGCATTCACTTAGGAAATTTTCAAATATATCAGTCAATAATAATAGTACTTCTGATTTCAAATATAATTCTAAATAATCACAGAGAGTTTTGCAATTGAAAGTATGCCAGACATCTCTGGCGTGAGCGTAATCTTCAATCGAACATTCTTTATTATTGAGTTTGTTAAAGAAGTCTTTCCTAGATGGAAGCCGAGTTTCATTGAGCTTTTCAAATGAGTAAAGATATTCATAAGGAAAAATTCCCTTTTTTCGTATGAGATCAAACTCTGGTTTGGTTTTGAACTGACTCTTAACCGAACAGAAATCATTGTCCGAAAGATTGTTAGCTAAGGATTCTAAACTGTGAGGCATAAATCGAAATGTGTCAAGAAATATGAGTTCAAGATTAAAATTATCAGGCATTTTAATAAATTGTGATAGAGATATGTACAATCCTTTATAAAGCGGAATGACTTTTAGACTATTTTAAATTTTACCTAACTCTTTTACAAAGAGGTAGGAGTCATAGCATGAGTAGTTATGGAAATATATTGGTATAAACTTAGGGACTTGATAATTTAAGTTAGAACTTTTATGCCCCGCTCCTCTAAATTTCCCACTTATGTGACAGTGATCTCTCACTCGATCACTCTTTAAATAGTTTTCAGATATATGACAAATCGGAGAATTTAGAAATGATACTAATTCTTCAGGAGCTAGAGTATCTATGGGATTTATTTCTGACAGATAATTATTATAGATTTCCTGACAGTCTATTTAAAAATTTAACGACTTTAACAGAAGCATATTTTCCTGAATAAATTTCCAGCTTATCTAACTTATTATTATGTTCGCATTTAATATAGTAACTAACTGAGCATGGAATATGTTTCTGAATATATTTAGTTTTATCACTTACACTATTTTCTATTTTTTCTAGGACGCATTCAAAGTCCATATATATAACAAAAGTAACTTCTATTTTCCTTTGATAGTCTTTGAATTTTAGTATTGAATTTTCAGGTGTCGGCATTTTCGTTACAATTTTACCACACTCCATTTTGTACTGAGCCATTGTATATTCTTGATGGGTGTATTGTAAATAACTATTACAAAATAATAGTTTACTACAATGTTTGGTTTTCTGTCTTTTCAAAAGTCTTAAAAAATAAAATCAATAAATAAATTATACAAATTTGTATATTTAAATATTTTTACTTACCCAGTAAAAAATTTTCATGTTTTTTGAAGCAATAAAGTGCATCATAATTCGCTTTAAAATATGAGCTGGTTAGAAGCAGTGAACAATGCAGGTTTTAAAGCCAGAAATTTTCCTAATGTAATCTTGAAAAGCGCTTTTTTATAAGTAAATACGTTTATATTATTAATCTTTTAAAGAGCACTTGAGATAACTGCTATATTTGCATGTTTTATTAGTAGTAGTTTTGATTTAGTACTCTAAACCGGGAACTCGCCATGCAAAAATCAGCAGCGATATCAGCAGGTTTGTCAGCTCTACTTTTACTCTCTCATAGTAAAAACCTGCTTTATTTGAAGCAAAATTTTTGCTGGGTACTTTGATATATCATTTATAAATATTTAATGAAACCACTCAGCATTTTCTAATAACATTAAGTTAACATGATTTTGTTTCTCTTCTCTTGTGTTGTAATATGGGCCAACTATTTCATCGGTTTCTTCATTATAGCCAAATAAATTTACGCTAATATTGGTATTTCTTACCTCAAATATTCTAATGTCATGTAATTTTAAGAGGAAGTTTAAGTATGAAAAATCTATTGCAATATTATTTTGTAAAGCAATTATATTGGCATTAGTATCATCGATATTATAAGAGTTGCACCGTTCTTTATGTATAATTATTGAAATAGTTACTGCTGCAATTAACGCCCACTTGAAACAGTAACTGTCAGCGTTTTCAATATTGATGCATTTGTATCGACTATCTAGCTTTGCAGGAGAACTTATCCAATATCATCCTTTTACCAATGAAGATTTATTAACATTTATTTCCATACGAACAATTTGAATTAATGTCCAACCAGAATCTCTCTCTTGGAATTCTGACATTTTGTTCCGTATTTCAACAATTTGTTTTCCCAAAACATCATTAATATTATCTCCTCTACATAATAAGTTCATTTTTACTCTATGTGAAATATTTGTTAGTTGTATATCTTCGTCAACAATTTTCATCACATTCTCGCTGAACCTTCATAGTGATAGTGATATCATCCCCTTCGGGCTCGTGTACATCACTTATCAAAGTTATCACTACAGATAACAGTAGCACTAAGCCCAAGCTTCTAAAAAACTATGTCGGCCATTGTTGAAAATACTTTTTACATCATTTCAATTAAACGAGGTAATATTGATGAAACTAAGATCCAAATATATGATGAAAAAGATTTCCGAAAAATTATTAGTGACTTTGAAAAAAAAACAGAACAAATTTTTACACTTATCAACTTAAAAGTGCTAAAGGCCTACAATTAGTATTAAAGGGCATATATTCATATATTGACCCCGAAGAAGTAAAATCTGCTGTTATCGACAAAGGATTTAAGGTTAAAAATTTTATTAATATAATTAACAGAGAAACGGTCCCCCAACCCCTATTTCGGGTCGAACTGGAACCTAATGACATACAATTGAAAAAAATGAAACCCATCCAATTTATAGCGTAAAGTTTCTCTTGCACCGCAAAATCACAGTTGGAGAGCCACGTAAGCGTTTAGGTCCCGTACAGTGCCACAATTGCCAAGAATATGGCCATACAAAAACTTACTGCAATTTGCCTGCAGTTTGTGTTATCTGCGGTGAATTGCATGGTGCTGCTGGCTGTAATAAGCCAAAAGATCAAGCTGAAAAAATGTAGTAGTTGTGGAGGTAATCACACTGCTAACTACAGAGGATGTCCTGTATATACTTTCGTTAAACAGACTATGGGACAAAAACCTAAATTAGCTCCAGCTCAATCAGCAAACGCTTTTTCCTCCAATGAGCCAACCAAGTACTTCACGTGTATCATATGCCGATGCTGTTAAGATAAATTCTTTTCCCACGCAGAAAGTGTCCCCACCAAATGGTGCAACTATAAACAACTTTAATACAAATATGACTAGCATGATGCAAGAAATGCTGCGAATGCAGAATACTCTGCTTCAAACAATAATTAACAAGCACACAACAATGAGCTCGAGCACTTCCTTTCGGTAAAAAATATTAATGTTATGTTAGTTTCTGAGACTCATTTGACTTCGAGAACCCTCTTTAAAATGTATGGCTACTCCTTATATGATACTAAGGACCCGAGAGGAAGAGCATGCGATGGATCAGCAATTTTAATAAAGTCAAAACTCAAGCACTATATTCTTGATAACATCTGTGCAGAACATTTACAAGCAACTAATATTTGTTTTGAAATTTTTTTTACAAATTTTCTTATATCATCAATTTATTCCCCTCGAAGATTCTCACCCACTGAGGATGAATACGAGGATTTCTACAAATCTCTTGGGCCTTGTTTCGCAGCAGCTGGAAATTACAATGCAAAACATACGTTCTGGCGTTCACGCCTTATTACACCTAGAGGAAGAGCGTTGTTCAACACAATTTCAAAAATAACTCCCGATGTTATGGATTTTGGAAAAATATTTCTAGAGATTTAGTTCATGTCGAAGCTTCCTAAGATCTCTCCTCCGATCACTCTCCCACTCTCGTTACAATCTGTAACCTACTAAGAAGTGATTTACCTCACCCATATGTGAAGATGATCAATCGTGTTAATTGGCTGAGATTCAAAAAATATCTTAGTAGTCATTGCACGGAAAACATATTGCTAAGAACATCCAATGATATTGAATCTAACATTGCGAATCCCACCCGCAGACTGGGTTTAATGGAATTTATTCTATGGATATTGAACGTCTTGTATGTGAAAAAAGAAGAGCTAGACGGGAATGGAAACAGCACAGATCCCTTAGCATAAAACCAGATTTAAAGAGTGCACTAACGACTCCAAGAGTTGCTTGCATATGAAAAAACTGCATCTCTTAAAATTATCTGGAAAATCTCGCTATCACATCAGCATCTAAGTACTCTTTGTGGCGCGCTGCAAAAAAGCTTAAAACACCCGTTGATTTTAAACCTCCTATGCGCACTTCTACCGGAGGTTGGGCAAGAAGTGATATTGAAAAAGGTAACTTGTTTGCAAAGCATTTAATATCTGTATTCCAAACAGATGTACTGCTGCTGTTGATTTACCGAGTGTAGTTGCTCTACCACCTCGACCCTTAAAGTTTAAGATGTGTGACGTACAGAAACTAATTACTGAACTCAACCCGAAGAAAGCTTCAGGTATTGATTGAATTAGTAACAAGATGTTGATGAATTTGCCACTTATTGTAATTAGAATCCTTCTATTTATTTTTAATGCCATATTAAGACCAGAGTATTATCCACACCTCTGGATGCTTGCCAAGGTCAAAATGATTCCAAAGCCGGGCAAAGACCTAACCAAGGCTGAATCGTATAGGCCAATAATTCTACTATCAACAATGTCTAAACTTTTCGAAAACTGCTCATGATAAAATTGTCCCCAATTCTAATTGGTAGTGGGTGCATACCAGACCATCAGTTTGGTTTCAGGAGTCAGCATAGCACCATTAAACAAACGCATAGATTGGTTCAATTTATAAGAAGAACATTTGAAGAAAAGAAATATTGTTCTGCCCTCTTCATTGATGTTTCTCAGGCATTTGATAAAGTATGGCATGAAGGCCTTATTTTAAAATTGAAATCATATCTACCAATAAATTTTTTGAAGCTATTGGAAAGTTATATTACTACCCGGAAGTTCACAGTTGTTGAAGGAGACTACATGAGTGTGCCCGAATCTATATCATCCGGTGTGCCACGGGTGAGCATATTTGGGACAGTTTTGTATTTTATTTATACCTGTGATATGCCTTTGAGCAGCAATATCCATACATCAACATTTGCTGATGATACAGCCTGCCTTAGTATGCACGAAAACCCTCACGAGGCTTCCCGATGTCTACAAGAATATATTACACAGCTGGAACTATGGTTAAAGTTATGGAGCATTAAAGTTAACGAACAAAAGTGTGTTCAGCTAACATTTACCCTGCGAAGAGATACTTGTTCCCCAATTCGAATCAACAATCAAGTTGTTCATCAATATTCACATGTAAAATACCTTGGTATAGACCTTGATCGACGGCTTACATGGAAACACCATATTGACTCAAAGCTAACACAAATGAAACTTAAATTAACTCAGATATATTGGCTGATTGGTAGAAATTCAACACTCAGTCCAGATTGTAAACTTTTAATACACAAGTCGCTTTGGTGCTACGGAATACAGCTATGGGGCACTGCTTCAGCTTCCAATATAGAGAGAATCCAACGAAGGCAAAACAAGATTTTAAGACTAATAACATCGGCTCCATGGTACATCAAAAATTCAGATTTACATCGTGATTTAAATATGCAACTAGTGACTGAAGAAATTAAAAAATACGCAGGCAAATATTTAACAAAACTCGAGTCTCATCCTAATCCACTTGCTCGTAACATCTTGAATTTTAGTGGACACATCCGCTTAAAAAAGAGGGACACTATGGCTCTAATACTCAACACTCCAGATGAAATAGCTTGAAAATATGTCTGTGCTTAATACGATATTTATGTATTATTGATTACTATCACTAAGTTTATGCCTGACACTGGTTGGGCCTAATTATTATATCTAGATTTAAGATTTGAATACTTATTGTTAGTTCATTTTTTGAAGATACAATAAATAAATATACGCATGAAAAAAAAACAATTTTCATGTATTTACCAATAAGTGTAATCATAAATTTATGATATTATGGTTAAGTAAACTGCTTTCAAGTCTTTTCTTCACAACATCTTTGTTATTATCAATAATATCTTCAAAAATAATATCACCGTTGTTATTGGGAATTCTGTAGATTGCTATTTTATTTTTGAAGGCGCTGTTTATATTATAATATCTGATCTCATTGTTTTCATATAGCTTCAGCTTGTTGTCCGTTTCTTAAAATTTCATCATCTCCATTACCATCATCATCAATATTGAAAATATCTATTTTTCTTCTTCTTCCATCTGAGTGTCCTCATTAATATTAGGGAAGGAATTTCCTTCTCTTAAACTGTTTTCATTCCGTATATTTAGATATTGTTCCTCACCTTCTTCAGAATAATTCGATGAAACGTTAAATTGATGATTATGAGCAGAAGGATTATATGTAGCATTGAACATGCTGCAGGAGTGCTGACGACGTTGAACGATTAATTTATACAGAATATTGTTGTATTTCAGTATTTCCTGTCACGTTATAATATAAGGGGGCGAATGTAGGTGAAAATATTGCATTGGTACATGTTTTTGTTGAGCTGAGATTACGTGTTGTGGAAAAGTGTATGGGTATTGCGGAAAATACTCCATCGGTACATGTTGTTGTTAAGCTGAGATTACGTGTTGTGGAAAAGTGTTTGGGTATTGTGGAAAATACTCTATCGGTACATGTTGTTGAGAAAAATGTAACATCGGCATATATATTTTTGTTCTGCAGAAATTTTATGTTGAGGAAAATAATAACCTGATGAATACATATTTGGATTGTTTTTTCTTCAAAATTTTTCAAGTATGTTTTTTTATTTTTAAAAAGGTTACTTCAAACTTTTTCAAATTTGTTTTTTTATTTTTAAAAATATGACTTCAAATTTTTTTAAATGTGTTTTTTTATTTTTCAAACACACTACTTCAAAATTTTTAAATTGTTCTAAGCAAAGGCAATCACTTCGAATTATTTATTTTAATTAGTTTTATATATTATTATATGATAGAGTTCAAATGTTGGTTTTAAGAATCTACTGGAACAAAGTTCTTCTTTAAAATACAAATAATGTACTAACAGTAAATGAAATTATGTACTTATAGCTACATATCTTCGACTTAAAAATGTCGGTAGACAAACCAAACAATCAGATCGAAAGAAATGTCAATGATGCAAAATTTTTACTGAAAAAATAATTAGTTCAACTGGAATCATGCTGAAGCAGACATATGCAGAGTGCAAAACGTAATGTAAACAAATCTAATTTATAGCTATGTATATATGTTTGAGTATCTAATAACGATATTTTAAAAAAATTAAAATAAAATTAAAAATATATAAAAAAAAACTGAGAAAAAAAATCTGGGTTCAAGTACAGACATGTTAGAGTATGCATAGTTTGGCGAACTTTATGTAAAGAACCATTGCTTTGCATGTAGTATGTATATCAAATAAACTTACTACAAATATATCGAAAGATACCGAAGGATACGTACATACATAAATACATAATAAAAAAAATCCTAACGTTGCTAAATTTTGTAGCCTTTTTTTCTATGTAGTAAACGATTTCGAAGTCAAGGAAAAATTGGGACAAGTTTTATTTTAAAAATTAATCCTATGAAGACAACACCATTTTGGACGTTAAAGAAATATAAGGAGATGCTAGAAGGTGATGAGGAGCTATTCCTCGGCATCAACCTACAGGAGGAATCAATGGAACATATGAAAGTCTCCTCGAAGTTGATGAGGAGATTTTTTTAACTATAAACACTGAACCATATCATACACCTCAACCTACAAGAGGATCAGGCAGAGAGTTAATTAAAATTCTTGAAGTTGAAGTGCTGCCAAACATATGTATATGTTGCAAGTTTTCTTGCACTCTATGAAAACATAGATGACCAGTTGCTGAAAGAGACAGCGGAGTTATTGAAAGCAACAATATTAAATAATTAATATTCAATTATATATTTATATCGTACAATATTTTTACATACACATGTACATGAGTATATATATTTATATATATATATATATATATATATATATATATATATATACATATATATATATGTATAAAATAAAATAAAATAAAAAGTTCATATAAATCTATACAAATCTTCTCTATGTGATATACATACACACATAGTAAAATAAAAATAACTTATTATCAGAAGATCTCCAAACTTCATTTAAATTGTAAAATGAATATTACAGTCAATAAAAATTTTGTTGCACAAGTGAAACTACTACTTCAAAAAACATTTCATCAATTTAATAATTATACTAAAATAAAAAGAGCACGGGAACAAATGTAAAGTGCTGGTGTTCGACATGTATACAAATATATACATACGTACATACATACATATGTACATACTAGAATACTCATAGATTTAATATGTATAAAAAATTTTATCCGCATGTCCGTAAAGCACGAACGGTCATTCAAAAATACAAAGCACACATGATCAACCGTAACAAACACACACACTCACGTACATTTGAAAAATTCTCACAGTCAAACAAATATTCAGCAACTAAATCTGATACTGTTGCTAAGTACCAACACAACCAGAAATTTAATCCATCAAACGAATATTGGTTTCTAAGGAGAATTTAAAAAACAGTATCATGTTATTACATTTGTTTGTAGATTCATATGCACGTACGAGTATGTACATATGCATGTACATATGTATGTAAGTATATCAAACAAAACTTTAAGACAAAATTGAGATGTCCAGCAGAAGCATACACAAAAAACTTTTACATAATTTCACATCAACCAAAAAAAATTTTATGTAAACAAATAACAAAAAGGTTTGAGAGACAACATAGAAGCAACCTTGAGCATGCATACTTCTCAAAATTTAATGTAAACAAATATTTATTCGTATGTCTGAATATATTTATGTATATCAAATGTGTATACATACATACATAAATATGTATATAAATGCGATCAAAAAAAAACAATTTCTTTATCAGAAGTAATTACAAAGTATTCTCTTGCAAAATCATTACTGGACAAAAATTTTTTCTTCATTTCGTTTTTGTTAATCATTAATACGAAAGCGACTAAAGGAGGCGATCTCAAGAACCACAGACGAACAAGCGTATAGCATAGATGGATGCCAGGCACACAATTAATATAAACAAAATTTATCATCAAGTATCAAACTACAGGAATTCCCACGGACAGACAAACACAAAAACTAACGCGCCACCGCCAGCCTCCAAATATAAACAATCAAACTGAAATCAATACGCATCACAGACGGACGAAACAAACATCAAATTTTTTATCACCTCATTAATTGGCTAATTAACATCATTTTTATTACCCCATTAAAATTAATGGGGGTACCTCATACAGTATACAACTACTTAACTGATTCAAGAATACATTCAAAATCAGCGTACACCACAAAAGGCACATCCGTTTGCTTTTTTAAATTCTTAAAACTTAATAAATTATTTTCTACAGTTGGCATCCTAGTTACAATTTTGTTGCATTGCTCCTTATGAATTTTTAATGATACCTCGTCATGGAAATGAATAAGGCAAGTGTTGCATATATACACAGTTCCTGTGTTTTGTTAGTTGACTTTTAAACAATCTGTAATTAAATAAAAGAAGTAGAATATTTTTTTATTAATATATTTTAGTATATATCAATATAAATATTAGTAACATACTTTGGGATATTTTTGATCCAGACATAGTGAAAACGTTCTACATATGCCAAGAGTAGTAAATTGATGTGCTTGGCTTTTTCTTCTGTAGTAAAGTCGTATGGGCCATCATCTTCTAAGCCAAACACATTTACACTTATATCAGGGTTATTGATTTCAAATTCTTTAATTTGGTTGGTCGACAGTGGGAAGTTCAACTTGTTAAAATTTAAAATAATATTGTTCTCCAATACTATAATTTCATCTCTTATGTTTGCAACTTTATATGATGTGCATCTATTTGAGTTAAGATCGAGTGGATATAATGCCTTGTTTTGCACGTTAACGCACGCAAACTTTCTTTGTATTACAGATGGTAGAGGAATGTATTGTGAACCTTTAATGAATTTGTTCTCATTAATATTAATTTCGAGGTGTGATATTTCTATTAAAGCACATCCGCTATCACGCTCTTGAAATTCGCTCATCTTGTTCAAAATAATATTGCCTTAGTCACTGTAACTTTGGTGAATATCATCGGTTGTTGAGGCTCTGCTAAGTATAGTCATTTTAGTTTGGTGTGACTTTTCGTTGATATTACATGCGTCTTGTTCTTCTTTTATCAACACTCATTCACAAAATAGTTCACAATTAAATTTTATGGAGCAATGTTTTTTTTTACCATATTCCTCAATATTCAACCAATTGGGTTTTAATTTCACTTAAAAAGGTTTCAGGTATGAAGTTGTCTCTATTGCTATTTTCGATCATATAAGAGGTGTGTTCAAAAAGTATCGCGAATTCTAAATTTTCGCGGGTTACGTATATTCGAATTTTGATTTTTTTTTGTGGCGTTATGTTTGTACTCATGTCTTTCACTTATGCTGCTTTGCTTGCACGAGTTTTTTCTCGTCTTCGATTAATTTTATTTATTATTAATTTCTCCTTTATTTTATCGATTTGAGTTTCCAGAAACAATTTACTGATATCATTGTTCTTCACCAGTGAACGATGCGGATTCTGTATGCATACATTAGTGGAAATTATATCTTTTATTTAGATTTCAAATTCAAATTTGTCATTGTTTTTTGATGTTTTATCAAACATTAAAGAAAATAAACCCGGTGTTAGAGCCCTTCTTGGACTGCCAACTTGAATTTTATCCTCATTTAGCTCATTGTTACTGCTACTCGATCGGGATAACTACCTTGTCGTGGTGTGGTGGCTTGAGTACAGACCGTGGTCTATATCTTCAACACAATACCATAGATGACCTTTTTTAACCCTCTATGGTAATGGGTGAAGATAACTGACTCTAAAGGTCTGTGGACTAAAGGTTATCCAACCCTAAACCGGGGTGTCTATGCCTATCGGATTTTTGCAGTCAGGGTTAAAAAGGAGTTTTAGAACGGAGCCTTGCTGATACCTGGGCAGCTCAGCAAGTAGACGACGTCCTCACCGCGTTATCGGGGGCTATGACATGTTGGCCTTCAAATCCCCAATACTCGTGGGACCAAAATAAAAAAAAATCTATCTAAAACAAATAACAAGACCAGGGCCGATGGACTGACGGTGCTTTCTAGCGCGGACTGAAAAAAGACCGGTTTCAGCTGTTACGGCTGGCTCGTCTGGTACGAGACGAAGACTGGCGAGGACACTAGGCAGGTAGTTGGTGCATGCAGTAGTTCGAGCTCGGCCACGCCGGCTTCGACCAAGCATGTCCGAACATCAAAAACGCGACATAACCAAAACAGGTTATGTCTGAAAATTGTAAGCACGCTGGGCGCTCAAAACACATCAAGACTGTCTGAAGAACAAAAATCCTTCCTTAAATAGGCAAAAGGTATCCTTGAAAACATGGATAGTCCTGCCTCTAGTAGTAGCGGTGCTAGCATGTCGTCAAAACCGTCTGGTAAAAGACTACGATCGCCGGACGACAAACCATTACCTAAGCGACCTAAGGCTAATAGCAATATTGGAGCTAGGTCGTTTAGTGAGGTTGCAAAAGACAACCTCGTAATGGCTGTTGTCGACAGGGGAGATATGGATGGTGCCATCCCCAGGGGCAAATGGAGTACTGTAGAAGCTAAGTTGGCAACCACGTACTACCAGGTCCTTGCGGAGAATTTAGGTATACCTCCCGTCTGTCGCGATGCACGCTAGTATCAAGGCAGGGTCAAGCTGGTAGCCTTTGGAGACCAGAGATCGGCGGACGTGTACAAGGCAGCTGTCAGCAGGATGGGAAAGAAGTAGACGGGTGCGAAAATCGATCTTGTTAACATGAGCGACATTCCATCTCGACCACGTGCGCATGTCTGGATTCCAGCATTCACAGATACGGCCACTCTAGAATACTCGATGATGAAGTTTGGGGATGGAGGATTCACCAAACCTCCCCTGCTCTACTACACGAACGTCTCTATAAAAAGTGGATACCATCCACAGAATTGTGGATGAATGGAACTCCAGGTAGAAGAAAAAGTGTTGATTTTTATACGTACGGCTCCAAAACACAAGAAGGTGTAAGTTATGGAGTCTTTTCAGGGGCTTTAGGTCTTCGTATTGCAAATTAACTTCCGCATCACTGCAGTGTCTTTCAGGCAGAGATCCTTGCTATAAAAGAAGTCGCGGATTGGTTGAAAGTGAATGTCACTTCAACGACTTTGATTAACATATACACCGATAGTCGCGCAGCTATCATGGCCCTCGAATCCCCACTTCTAAGGCCAATAACAGCCCCTAACTGCCGATCATCTCTAAATGAGATGGCAGAGCAGTTTGATATTAGGATCATCTGGATCCCGTGGTATAGACAACCCTACAAGTTCCACCAGATTTGGAATGTGTGGGTTTACCCCTACTCTCTTGCAAACTCAGGCTCAGGCGCAGGACAGAGGATGAAACAAATAGAAGGTGGGTCACAAGAAATGATTGCGTGATCACAAGGCAGTTATGGACTCCTCTAAATAGGAAAAATATGGCTTCTTTATTTTTAAAGAATTGGAAACAGATCTCGATTCTACTGTCCGTACTAACCGGACACTTTCTCATAGGTAAGCATGCACAAAGGTTAAAGGTTGAACACAATGATTTTTGCCGTAGCTGCAGGATATCGATAAAGAGGAAAGTGTAGAACATTTTCTTTGTCACTGTCCTGGACTTGCAAGAAAGAGAATGGCCAGAATTAGCGCTCTTGAGTTCAGGGAACTTTCTGACATTGCTAGTGTTGAATTGCATTGTATTAGTAGCTTTATATTTAGCTCTGGTTGGTTCGACGGTGGGGACTCCGCATAAGCAGAGTATCCGTGGTATCGCAATGGACCAAAACGGTCTAAGTGATGCCGGCCTTCTGACTGCCACCCCTACCTAACCTAACCTAAGGAAGGCTGTATCATCGGAAAATGTAGATGTGTGGATGTTATTGTTCACAGGCATATGACAAGTATAAATCAAATACGAAACTGGCCCCAGTATACTCCCCTGTGGCACACCGGATGAGATTAATTCGGGCACACTCATGAAGTCTCCTTCCACAACAATGAACTTCCGGGCAAGAATATAAGTTTGTAAAAGATTAAGAATGTTTATTGGTAAATATGTCTTCAATTTTAAAATTAGGCCTTCATGCCACACTTTATCAAATGCCTGAGAAACATCAATAAAGAGGGCAAAACAACATTTCTTTTCTTCAATGGTGCTATGCTGACTTCTAAAACCAAATTGATGATCCGGTATGCACGCATTATCAGTTAGAATTGGGGACAATTTTATCATGAATAGCTTTTTGAAGAGCTTTGACATTGTTGACAGTAAACTTATTAGCCTGTATGACTCAGCATTGGTAAGATCAATGACCGACTTTAGAATCAGTTTGACCTTGGCAAGCTTCCAGTGGTGTGGATAGTACTCAAGTCGTAAAATGCCATTAAAAATTAATAACAGGATTGTAATCGCAATATGATGCAAGCTCATCAACATCTGATTACTAATTTCATCAATACCCGCAGCTTTCTTTGGGTTGAGTTCAGCAATTAGTTTTTGTACCTCATGCATTTTAAATTTTAAGGGTCGAGGGGATAGAGCAACTACACACTGCAAATCAACAATACCCGTGCATGTGTTTGGGGTAAACACGGATTTTAAATGCTTAGCAAATATTTTTATCTTTTTCAGTATGGCTTCTTGCCCAACTTCCGGTAGAAGTGCGCAGAGGTGGTGTAAACTCAACGGGTATTTTAAGCTTTCTCGCAGAGCGCCACAAAGAGTAATTAGATGCTGGTGTTACATCGATGTTTTCCAGATAGTTTTTAAAAGATGCAGTTTTTTCAGATACAAGCAACTCCTGGAGTCGTTTAGTGCACTCTTTAAACCTGATTTTATGTTGGGGTGGGTGATCTGTGTTGTTGCCATTCCCTTCTAGCTCTTATTTTTTCACATACGAGACGTTTAATATACTCTATTAAACCCAGTCTGCAGATGGGAGGTAGTAGCATGTTCAGCAGCCTGCTTAATGTTTTCGTTAAGATTCAATATCATTGGATATTCTAAAAGTTATGTTTTCTGTGCAATTACTAATGTAGCAGATGAGACTCGAAATATTTATTAAGAATTATATTGAAATAAAATGGTCTACCAGACGGCGAAGCTTCCTAATGCACCACAGATATTTATAATAATTTTATTTATTTATAGTATGTATGAGGCATGAAGAAACAGATTGTGTGTTATATTCGCCTTCATACAAATATTTAATTTTTAGTTATGTATATCTTTCTTTATTACTATAAAAAAAGCCTTTGGTTTGCTTAGAGTAAGATGATCTTTATTTGACGACTGCTTAACATGGAATGAATCTTTATACAATTTGTTCTCTTCTTATAATCAAAATTTTTTATTATTATTGGAATGGGAAATAAACAGTTAATTATGATATTAAATAAGAAAGAGTATGCATGTTTGTTAAATAATAAAATACAAAGATTTAACGTACATATACATTCACACTTATGTTTGTGTTGATGGTTCGTTTGAGCGTAATATTTCTCTCATTATACCAGCGAATACACATTAAAATAATACATAATTATCTTTTATTGGTCTCTTCATTATTGCAAGAGCACTCGCAAATGTGCATGATTTTAAAGAACTCTGATTTAAGTGCATAGTAATATTAAATGAGAATGTACATGTTTGTTAAATAATGAAACAACAAGATTTAAATATATAACGTTAAATGAGAGAATATATATGTTTGGTAAATAAAACAACAGGATTTATATTTATAGGTATGTACACATGTAAATCGAACAGATAAACAAATATTGAATATCACTCAACATACAAAACAGTTAAGGCAAAATAATTACATCGCATATAGAGTCATGGAATATTCTGTGATAAATTAATAACAATAGTTAATTCGAACAATAATAAAATTAATAATAGCGTGCCGCTACACTACTAAGATATTTTTTGAATCTCAGCCAATTATCTCGATTGATCATCTTCACATATGAGTAAGGTAAATCACTTCTTAGTGGGTTACAAATTGTAACAATAGTGGGGGAGAGATCCAGAGAAGCTTCAACATGAACTTAATCCCTACAAATATTTTTTATGACGCCAAAATCTATAACATCCGAAATTTTTTGTACGTCAGTAGGAAAGTAAGTGGGCTCCCCACTCGAAATTTTCTTAAATTAATAAATAAATTTTTTGTTCCGTTAGTTGATGTAGTATCCGGTAATTCAAAATTGTTATAGAGCCCCCTGTATGTGAACCTACACAAACTGTGTAACAAAAGTGTACTATAGCACAACTGTGTGCCCGTCTATGTATGTGTGTGTTCGTGTGATTGTTTTGTGTACTATAAAATGCCGACCGACATTTCAATTAAGGACAGAGTTGGTTTTAGACTGTCACGCAAGTAAGATGTTTGTTAGCCAAATACTTGTAGAAAATAAAAAAAAACAATAGATTAGGTTTGATAAAGGAATCACTTGTTTTAGATTATAGTGGCTATATTTTGTGTATAAATAGTATATTAAATAAAATCATTTTGTTTTGGCGTACTATTTAGAATATATTTGCCGTTCTATTTAATGTAGTATATTAAATAGAGACTTGGCATTTAAAGTAACTTTTGTTTTTATTCAATAAATGAATTTGATTATAACGTAAAGAGAAAAAAAGTGCACGCAAGAGAGCCTAAGTAAATAAATAAATTCCATCACAACTTAAAATTAAAACTTTTGAATATTTTCTGTTAACGACTCTGGACTCCGCTGAACTACCCCAGCTTCAAAGGAAATTTTCCTCGTTGCAAGATGAAAAAAATATTAAGCATGTTGAAAGGAAAAATATGGATTTTTGATTATAAGCAAAGATACTGAATTAACTGAGTACATAGAAGTTTACTTTTTCGTATTTCATCTGATCTCATTCACCTAAATGTTATAACTGGCCGGCTACTTGTTACCTGTTCAGCTACTTTATAACCCAATCTGAACCGGATAACCTGATCTGAAAATCAGAACAGCTCCTGATGACCTAATCTGATAGCTGATCGAAGAAGTACTAGGCAATAGTAATGTTAACGAATCACTAGTTGGCATTGGACAAAGCGAAGTTGATCGCTGACGAAAAAGTGGCTTCGCCGTTAAAAAAAACACTATCAGGTTTTTTTATTATTATTATTTTCATTAAGAGCTTCAGAACTCACAGTAAAATATGCATTTCTGCCGTTAGAACTCAATTTAAATTTTTTTTATTTTTATTTAAGGTAATCATATAGAGTATTCGTCAATGTCACTTCGTTTGCGGTTTTTTGTTTGTTTTTGTTGTTTCTGACTATGTAAAAAATATTAGCAATATTGGCTTTGCTTATTTATCAAAGTCAATATGTATTACGAATATTTTTTGTACGATTTTTTGTTTGTTTAGTATGTATATAAAAAAACTCCACTAAGACGTCTGTTCACTATGAAGGTTCAACGAGAACTGATGAAAAAATAAAATGAAAAGATATCAAAAATAACACTTTCACTTTAATTCAAATTTATTTGCTGGTGGTTAAGCATTGTCTTTATATTTCATTGGTTCTTAGCCAAATCACCATAGACTTCAATCACATTTTGAACAGTCACCAAATTCTTATCTTATGCACAGGCATTCAAAAACTATTTGAAAATTCACAAATCATAATATTTTTGAAAAATCATAAATGAAACATAAGCGTAGTACGCTTAGAAATTTAAAAAAACCCAGCAAATGATTTATATTCGATTTTTATTTTTCTATTATTATTTCTATTAGAAATCCATTGCATAACAATAAAAGTGTTTATAAGCCAAAATGAAATATAAAATCTAAATTTATTATTCGTCATATTATTTTACTTGTATTACAACATTTGTAGGTCTTAAGGAAGAGCCCGCAGATTGATGCTAACATTGTTACACGTAGAAATTAATAATATACTCGAAACGGCATAGATGTGTTCCTAAAAATTTAATATGTTATATTTTTAAAAAATGCTAGAAAATGCCAAGTAAGGAATTGAAAAATGCTAATGAAACTGCTACCTGCTAAATCGAAAATTTTGCAGATAAATCAGCGAAAAAAATGCTAAATTTAGCTACAAAAATGCTAAAATGGTCACGCTGACAAACACGCAAAACAAAAGCCATGAAAACGATTGTTTAATTTGTTTTTTTTTTGATTACTTTTACTTATTTACTTTACTTTTTTACAAAAATAAACGGAAAAACAGTCGTTAAGCATCTCTGGGTTGAAGAACAGTTCTTGCGTCATCGTAATTATTTCTTAAGTGTGGTCAGGCTTTTGTGTGTTCTTTGGCCTTTGAGAGTTTTTAGTCTCGCTCGCTCTGGTTTACTGATCTTCCACAGATAACCGTATATTCTTACGGTTCTTTTTTTTACCAACAACGTTGCTATTTCCTATGTGAAGGCATGGGTTGGGTATAGTCAGTCACAAAAACTTTTATAACATACTGTTAATACCATCTTGGGCATATGGTCTAGTTACCCCGCTAATATTTCTGCAACAATACTTTGCAACTTTACTTTGTAAAGTATTTATGAAATAAATAAATATATAAATTAATTAAAATAACTGTTTATCTTCTTTTAGTTTCACATTTATTAATATTAAAGAATAAACATTGATTATTTTGTCTTTTATTTTTAGTTTCACTTATTGTAAAGTCTGAATTATATGTACAAATGCAAGTGTGCAAGTGCAAGTGTTTATTGAATTTACTTAATTTAAACCATTTGCTTACTTAAAAATTAAGCTGCAGTCATCAGTTTTATGTTATTAAAATGTTTTCTTCATTTATTGCGACATATGATTCAATTTCGCAATTGCTGATAAACAAATAAAAATAATGAAAAGAAAAGGTAAAACAACTTTTGTGTCGTCAACGTTTCAATTAATACTGATACAGCGTTTGCAATCAAAAATAATAATAAAATAATTAAGAAGAGGTTAATAACTTCTGTGTGTTTAAATTGACTGTCCTCAGTCGTTGTTTTTTCTTTTTAGAAAAATGGAATGTTATGTAACCTTGGCGGTTTATAGTTATAATATCCCCTAAGAAAATCATAATTTAATGATTATTTCATGGTTTATTGAATGAAGAATGTATGTCCACAATAAAGTGAACAAGCATTCAAATATACAAACATATAAATATATAAATATACAAACATATAAATATATAAACATACAAACATATAAATTTATAAACATACTAACATGTAAAGATCTGAACATGCATACTTACGTTGTACTTAAAACTAGTTTTGTATATATGTATATATCAACATATAAATATGCATATTTACGTACGTTGTATTTGAAACTAATTGTTCTTTCCATTTCTTTGCTATTATGCATTTTTGTCCACAGCATTGTGCACAAACATGCATACTTAAATATAAAGGTACTTTAACTTTATTGCCCTATATTTTATTGCATACTTAAATATAAATGTACTTTAACTTTATATTATATTTTATTGCCGAAATATGATTTTCCTAAGAACTCCAAAATTAATAAACTTCAAGTAGATCAATGGATATTTTTTTTATTTCAAGAAATTACGAAATGGAATATTGATAAGCATTTTTTTACATTTGATTTTGTATTTAATATTAAGAATTTTTAGTTTTTAAGTCAGTCTTAAGAAAGATTCAAAATAAAGAGTTTGACATAAAGAAAGAATAAAATTTATTTTTTTTATTTCTTCAAAAGTTAAAACACAAAAGTGGCGCAGTCGGTAGGATACCACAAAAAGGATTTTCTTAAAAGATGAAAATTTCCTTTTACTTTATTTTAATAAATTGAGTGGTATTCTGCATAACAAAAAGAGTGAGCTAAATTCAACAAAGAAGTTGAACAAGTGAACTCCTTTGTAAAATTTAACAAAGAAGTTGAACAAGTGAACTAAAATTCAACAAAGAAGCTGAACAAGTAAACTAAATCCAACAAAGAAGTTGAACAAGTGAACTTAAATTCAACAAAGAAGTTGAACAAGTGAACTAAACCCAACAAAGAAGTTAAACAAGTGAACTAAAGAAGTTAAATAAGTGAACTCATATATAAGAATCAACAAGGAACTTAAGTGATGTGCAAATGATTCTATAATTTTGGAAAACTTAAAAAAAAGAAAAAAAAAACATTAGCCTGTTCAATTCATTAAATATAGAAAAAAATGCAGTTCGAATAATAATAATTAAATTAACTAAAATTTAATAGTCATGGGCTTGTGGCAAAAATTAAATAAAAATATACTTAATAGTAACAAACCAAAAAAGTTTGTCTTAAGTAGAACAAAAAATAAGCAAATTAACTAACATGTGCATAATTAGTAATGAAAAAACGACAATGGTAAGGCTGTTGTAAATTTAGTGATGGTAAATTTGGGCCTTCATTACAAAAACATTTCAGCAAATTGAAATACGATAAATCAAACCAATTCACATATTAAATTTGCAGAAAAGTTTCGTATATAAGGCAGAAATCTACATTAACTGACACCACACACAGTGGACCAAACACAGAAGAACGCTGATGATGAAGGTTTAGTTACCTTCGAAAACGGCTGGCTGTTCCGTTCAACTATGTGTTGTCAGAATATTTACAACTAACTTTGATGTTATTTGTTCATTAATAATTAACACATGTAATTTGGCTTAAAAGGCGATACGAACATAGCCTGTTCAATTCATTAAATATAGAAGCAAATGCAGTTCGAATAATAATAATTAAATTAACTAAAATTTAATAGTCATGGGCTTGGGGCAAAAATTAAATAAAAATATACTTAATAGTAACAAACCAAAAAAGTTTGTCTTAAGTAGAACAAAAATAAGCAAATTAACTAACATGTGCATAATTAGTAATGAAAAAACGACAATGGTAAGGCTGTTGTAAATTTAGTGATGGTAAATTTGGGCCTTCATTACAAAACACATTTCAGCAAATTGAAATACGATGAATCAAACCAATTCACATATTCCATTTGCAGAAAAGTTTCGTATATAAGGCAGAAATCTACATCAACTGACACCACACACAGTGGACCAAACACAGAAGAACGCTGATGATGAAGGTTTAGTGGCCTTCGAAAACGGCTGGCTGTTCCGTTTAACTATGTGTTGTCAGAATATTTACAACTAACTTTGATGTTATTTGTTCATTAATAATTATCACATGTAATTTGGCTTAAAAGGCGATACGAACATTAGCCTGTTCAATTCATTAAATATAGAAACAAATGCAGTTCGAATAATAATAATTAAATTAACTAAAATTTAATAGTCATGGGCTTGTGGCAAAAATTAAATAAAAATATACTTAATAGTAACAAATCAAAAAAGTTTGTCGTAAGTAGAACAAAAATAAGCAAATTAACTAACATGTGCATAATTAATAATGAAAAAACGACAATGGTAAGGCTGTTGTAAATTTAGTGATGGTAAATTTGGGCCTTCATTACAAAAAACATTTCAGCAAATTGAAATACGATGAATCAAACCAATTCACATATTCCATTTGCAGAAAAATTTCGTATATAAGGCAGAAATCTACATCAACTGAAGAAAATATATTGCATACATTATAATAAACAATAAAAAAGAGACATTAATTAAAAGTTGCAACAAAAGAAACCGATCAAAGTAATCAAACCAACAAATATTGATCTGAAAGACGAATTTTTTTTACTCAACACATGAGAAGCAAAACAGCCCAAGAAGACTTTCATCCCCATATACAAGGATATCCAAGTAAAATTAAACGTAAGATTTTTTTTAAAATCAGTTGCTCGTTTTAAGTATAAATATAAAGAATATATATATATGTATATATATATATATAATTGTTGATATCTATCAATATGGCTAAGCCACAAGGAAATGTTGTTACAATTAACCCCCTAAAATATCTAAATAATCTACCCGAATTTAACTGAGAAAGACGAGACTTACAAAATTTTTTAACCTTAGATAGAATACACCCTCTTTTACAGACATATGACCAGTTATCACAATTGCTTTTTTCGGACGTGATTAAGAGTAAGTTTAAAGGAAAAGCTAGACAAGCCATTGAAATTAATTACCACGCAACATCCTGGCAAGAGATTAAAGGTTTTCTCCTTAATAATTTTGGAGATAGGTCATCTATTGATGAAATTTATGGCGAACTTAGGGCTGTAAAATTTAGAGTAAACACGTTAGAGTTTTATAATGAGATCAAAGAAAAATTGCACAGACTTAACAATAAAACACTTAATATTCTTGGCCCAGCTACAAATCAGAGTGCAGAAAACAACAAACGCACGGCCTTGAATCTTTTCAAAAGTAAGATTCCAGAGCCTATGAAAACAATTTTGTTTTGTAGAAATCCCGATAGTCTAGAAAGCGCCATGGAAATATTGTTCCAAGCAGGTCAAGCATACACAGGATACGACAACACTTGCAAAAGAAACCCGACAAGACATAACAGTAATGAACAAAATGCACGTTTTCAAAATGCACAATATCAACAACAGGACAATTTTCCACAAAATTCTCGTTACTCACCACAACGTTTTCAAAACACACGACACCAACAACAAGACAATTTTCAACTAAATTCCCGATACTCACCACAACGTTTTCAAAATTCACAAAATTCACGACAACGGTTCCAAACTTCACAAAACCAACAGCTAAGGTTTCCACAACAAGCACAAAATGCAGGAAATGCTTTACAAAATACACGATACCCGACCCAACAACAATACCAAAACTTCCAAAACCCACAACAACGACAACAAATAAAATCTTGAGCCAATGGACATAAACAAGCACGAACTAACAGTGGAAAATTTTCCGCCATCAGCCTCGGATACCTTCCACATATAGAAATTAAAACTAAGTTAGGACATATAAAACTAATTATCGACACCGGTGCAAAACACTCAATTCTGAACCCAGGCATTTGCCACCCTAAATGGTTATACAAAACAAACCCTATCCTTGTGAAAACTTTACTTAATACAACGCAATTGAATGAAAAAGCTAGAATAAAAACTTTCCATGAATTCGGTAAAAAACTTGACTTTATTGAATTTTTTGTAGGAAAAGACCTACTAATACCACTAGAAGCCTGTATAAACTATAAAAATAAAACTATCCAGTTTGGGGACGTTATTCTGCCTCTCTTAGAAGGAAATTGTAAAAACAAACAAAGAGAACATCAAAAGAAAGACGAAGAAGGTCATGAAAATCAAGAAAGAGAGAACAAAAGGGAAGACGATATTATCGATGAAAGTAAAGAAGAAGAAAACCAAAACGTAGAAACTATCTATTTTCAGGAATTGTTAAAAGATAAAGAAATACCATTAGAAAAACAAATACGCATTGATCACTTGAACTGCGAAGAAAAGGCATGTCTACTAAAGCTTATAAAAAAATATTCAGATATATTTTATCAAGAAAATTCAAAACTTACCTTTACATCCGCTATAAAACATAATATACGTACTATTAATAATGTCCCAATATTTACCAAATCTTATCGATATCCATATATACATAAGCAAGAAGTAAAAGAACAAATTCAACAACTGCTTAAAGATAAAATAATCAGACCCAGCAAATCTACTCAGCACCTATATGGATCGTACCTAAGAAGGCCGATGCCAGTAACAAAGCCAAGTGGAGACTTGTTATAGATTACCGCAAACTAAACGAAGTAACGGTGGATGACAGGTACCCAATTCCGAACATTGATGAAATAATAGATAAGCTGGGCAGATGCCAGTATTTCACTACCCTTGACTTAGCCAAGGGATTTCATCAAATTGAAATTGCGGAAGAAGATATTCACAAAACTGCTTTCAATGTGGAAGGCGGACACTATGAGTTTTTAAGAATACCGTTTGGACTAAAGACAGCTCCGGCGACATTCCAGAGGCTTAAGAATAAAGTCCTAAGTGAATACATAAATAAGATATGTCTAATTTGAAGATCCAATTGGATAAATCCGAATTTTTAAAAAAGGAAACAGAATTTCTGGGACATATTGTGACTCGAGACGGGATAAAACCAAACCCTAAAAAAATTGAATGTGTAAAGAACGTTCCCATTCCGAAGACCCCAAAACAGATAAAACAATTCCTTGTCCTAACTGGGTATTATAGGAAGTTTATTAAAGACTATTCTCTGATAGCAAAACCAATGACTAGGTTATTAAAAAAAGACGCTAAAATAAACACATCTGATCCGCAATACCAATAAAGTTTTAATGCCCTTAAGACTTTACTAATAAATGAACCCATTTTAACATACCCAGATTTCTGAAAAAAATTTACCGTTACTACAGACGCCAGTAACTTCGCCCTAGGCGCAGTTCTATCACAAGATAATCATCCGATCTGTTTTGCAAGCCGTACACCAAACGAACGCGAATGCAATTACAGCACCATAGAAAAGGAACTTTTGGCGATTAATTGGGCCACCAAATACTTCAGACCCTATATTTTCGGGCGAAAATTTATAATAGAAACCGACCACAAACCATTGACCTGGTTGTTTTCAATTAAAGAATCTAATTCAAAGCTTGTCAGATGGAGGCTTAAGCTTTCCGAATTTGACTATGAAATCAAGTACAAAAAAGGAACGAAAAATAGTAACGCGGACGCTCTATCAAGAACCTGCATCGATTAATATAAATATCCTGGAACACAATCCAATCACTATAAAAGAAACTTCCAATCCAATAAATATTTTCAAAAATTAAATAATATAAAGCAAATTACGTCCGGATCTTTGATAATAAAAAATAAATCAGTTTTGAAAAATAATAGAAAAATTATCTATCTTAAAAAATTAGATAGAGAAACATCAATTACATTACTAAAGAACCATTTCAACGCTACACAGTTGAATGCGATTTTTTAAATGACGAGTTTTACGATGTTCTGAGGGACACCTATGAAACATTGTTTTCTAATAACGAAAAATTTAGGATCATAAGATGCTTCAACTTGTTGGAGGACATAGAAGATGAAAATAATCTAACTGAATGCATAGAGAAAGAACATTTTGATAAAAACCATAGGGGTATTCAGTCGGTATATGAAGAAATAAAAACGCAAATTTACAACCCAAAATTGAAATTGAGAATTACACAATTTATTAATAATTGTGAGATCTGTATTGTTGCGAAATATGACAGGAAACCACCGGAATTGCCATACAAAATTACCGAATCACCTTCGAAACCTCGTGAAATAATTCACATAGATGTCTTTTATACATTGGAAAAACAACTATTTATGACATTTATCGACAAGTTTACTAAATTTGCAGTTGCTTACAGAATTAATGGACGTACATGGATGGAGTTCAAAAGTAAGCTGCTTCAATACATCAATTCATATGGAAAAATTGAAAAAATAATAGTGGACAACGAATTGGGATTTAAAGCTATACCAATTCAACAATTTTTGAATGAGGAAAACATTACCATACACTACACATCAAACAGTAATCATAACTCCAACGCAGATATTGAGCGACTCCATAATACAATAAATGAGCACATGCGACTTCTAAGACATGACAAAAAGAGTAAAACTGAAACCGTTGAAGAAAAAATATTAAGAATAATGGGTTTTTATAATAACACCATACATAGTGCGACGAAAATTAAGCCCATTGTTTTTTGAATGGAAAAATACATGAAGACAATTAAGACCGACGAGAAAAAGGTGATTGAACGTTACAACAAAATATTACACTTTGTAAATCTAACATCCTATGGCGACACATTATCATTATTACATAGCAACATACTTTCACTAAATTTTAGTACAACAGAAAACAAGCCACTATTGGACAGTGTATATAAAAATTACTCTATAGTCGAAGGAAAAATAGAAAACTTAAATCCGCATTTTAGACGAAAACGAGGACTAGTAAACATTTTAGGGAAAGGACTGAAAATCGTCGCTGGAACCATGGACAACGACGACGAAATAGAAATTAGAAACTCTTTAAAAACAATTTATGAAAACGAAAAGACTCTAACAAACACCATTAAGAACTTTACAATAGTAAACGACTTAATCTCTTCTCAAATCCAGAACATTACTAACCACATAAACAAAAAATAAATAGAAATAGGACCTTATATAAATAAGTTGAAGGATTTTTTACAAAATAAGATAACAAATATCAGAGATTGTCGAAGGAATACTTATATTTAAAAATTTCTATTCAAAGATAGAACATAATTGTAACAAAATAAATATTAAATTGAAAGGAAGTTTTTTGATAAAGTTTGAAAATTGCGAAATGAGAACACTTAACAAAACATTTTCTAATGTAAAAATAAAAACTTATGACAAATTTACTTTACCAAATTTCATTTCAAAAATAAAAGAAAAAACTCTGAAAAACGACAATGTGGCTAACTTAAAGTTGGAAACTTTGTATGTAGAACAAGTTAAACATGCAAATTCAATTCAAAAAATTATTAATCAAAGTATGTACTCAAAATTATTAAATGTAAGCGTTAATACAATAATTATAATTACAATAGTTTTATTAACAATATTTTTCCTACGTAACATAAGAAGTAAAATGTCCATATTATATGTTTCGTAGGAGCCTCACTCTAACGATGGGGGAGCTATAATAACCCCTAAGAAAATCATAATTGAATGATTATTTCATGGTTTATTGAATGAAGAATGTTTGTCCACAATAAAGTGAACAAGCATTCAAATATACAAACATATAAATATACAAACATATAAATATATAAACATACAAACATATAAATTTATAAACATACTTACATGTAAAGATATGACCATGCATACTTACGTTGTACTTAAAACTAGTTTTGTATATCAACATATAAATATGCATATTTACGTACGTTGTACTTGAAACTAATTGTTCTTTCCACTTTTTGTCCACAGCATTGTGCACAAACATGCATACTTAAATATAAATGTACTTTAACTTTATTGCCCTATATTTTATTGCCGAAATATGATTTTCCTAAGAACTCCAAAATTAATAAAGAGTTTGTCGTAAAGAAAGAATAAAATTTATTTTTTTTATTTCTTCAAAAGTTAAAACACAAAAGTGTTTATCTGGAGCGACCTAAGTAATATTTGCAATTTGTGGTAAATTGTCTAGTTCAAAAGCTTTATCAACTTTGGGGATCTGGGGTTCCCATACTGTAATTTTGTCTACAGGTTTGGTAAAGAGTTTGAGAAAAATTATAAAAATAATGATTAGTCAAAGTGCTCCATAGATGGTCCATTCTCCTATTATTAGACGCTTTTTCACTGTTGTGATAACATCTGTTGTGGTAACATCTGTTGTGATAACATCTGTCCAATTCTTATTGATTTGGAGCTCGTATAGTGTCTCCAAGGATAACAGGTTAATTCGGTTTTTTTCAAACGGAGTAGGTTGCATTAGGGCTGGCATGGTTTGCAGAGGTGAAGCGTGCCAGTTGCTAAAAGTTCTATTATGAATTGTAATCGTTGAATTATGGAATTTTATAAGGAATTTTCGCGAAATATTATGTATTTCATCATTTGCAAATATCGGACCATTATAATCGTTTAAAAGTATCATTCCCGAGTCTATTTCTTCTATTAACGGAACTTGATGACTATTGCTTAAAGTGCAGGATGAGTTAAGATTATTAATTAAATTAGGGATACAATCGCTTCCTATAATATTGACTAAATTTTTTTCATTACAAATAGTGATATCATTATAACTTTAACATTTCTGTTTAATAGAAAATATTTCCTTTTGATTAAACATAATTTCCTTAAATCTAAATGTATTATTTTATTGTTTTTCTTTATTGGTCTTATTATCAGATTTTTTTGTTTCCTTTTTTGTCAGAGGAATTTTAAGTAAATAAAATATTTCTTTTTATGTTATTCATTACCGATATCTTTGAAAATTCTAATGCCTCTTCTGGGCTTAAACATTTTATATTTTCCTCTACTAGTGTTTTCATAACATAATAATAATAGATTAAACCTTGCCCATAAAATGGCTCGTTCAATATTTACTAATTCTTCCTTAACCAATCTTATTTTAGTCTGTAAATTAATTACAATTAATTTTTCAATATAAACATCTTTTCTTATATTATTTGCCATTGCATTAAACATTTCAGTTAAATTATTCAATCTTTTATTAAAGGCTTCATTTATAAAGACTTGCTTATTATTGTTATTATTTAAGTCGGCAATATTGCTGGCTAATACCTGGAATTCATTATGATCAGGGGTTCCTGCTATGTACTTCCATACAGTTCCTATAGCATCAATTGATCTTCTTTGATGGTTATCAGGAGTAGATGTAGTGTCTTCTAGGATATTAATGGTTTGCTTTAATTAATGGATCAGGAGAGGATAATTGCTGTGGGTTCTTGGGATGTTATTTTCAATGAAAACTTGTACATTGTTTATGAATTCTTCATAATCTTTAATTTTAATAACGTGTACTATGGTAAATGTTCCTTGTTCTATTTTAGCTGTGCCTTCTTGTGATAAGACTGCACCAATTGCACATTCGGAGGCGTCTGTCGTCAAATCAAAGTCTATCTCAAAGTCTGGATGTGAAAGAATAATATCTTTTGAAGTAAGTGATTTTTTATCTTCTGGAAAGAATCTATTGCATCTTGACTTGGCAATATATTTTTATTTTTGGATGCGTTTTTCGAAATGCGTCCCCTCTTAAAAGTGTTATCAGAGGCTTAGCTAGTTTCGCATAGTCTGGTATGAAACGACGGTAATATCCTGACATACCTAGGAAACTTATTGAATTTTTCAAGGTCCTGGGTGGGGGTATATTATCTATTGCTTTTACTTTATCAGGATTGGCTTTAATACCATTAACGCCCACGATAAAGCCCAAAAATTCTATTGCTCGTTTTGCGAATTCCCATTTGTCAAGCTGAACTTTAAAATTTGCGGACTCTAATGTTTGGAAAACTTCACTTAAATTTTGAAAGTAATCGTTCTCGTTTTTCCCAAATATAATTATGTCGTCGATATAGACATATAATCAATAATTTTATTAAACAACAAACAAACTCAGTAAATATTTTGTTTAATTATAAACTGTGTGAAATTAATCTCGAATTTGGATACTTTATTTATACAGAAACACACAAAATTAATCTTGTAATGTAATAAAATTAAAGCTAAGAAAAGAAATAACTCTCACTCTTGTGTAAACAAAATCTACAAAACTAACAACAAAATGTAAGAACCACAAATTCAACAAGAAAAACAACTAAAACTTTAACGTTTAACAAAATTAAGTACATATGTGCATGCATACACATAAGTAATAATAAAAGAAAAATGTCAAAACAACATAATTAAACAAAGTAAAAATAACAATTTTAATAGCATTTTATTTCAATGTATACTTCTAAACTGAGAAGTCAAAACAATAGTGAAAAGATTAACAAACAACAAAAAAAACAGAGAAAGCAACAAATAACATCAAATATTATGGATAATTCATTAGCAGCTCCTGCGCCAAAACGATTAAGAGAAGTTGTCAAAACTTCACTTGTTGAGAATACACCGAATACCCCCCGTAACCATACAAACTCGGAATCTCTTTACTCTTACAATACTGGCTCACCGCTCAAGCTAATGCAAATTATGGATAAACGTTTTGAAAAATTATCTGAGAAATTACAAACATCCATACAAACTATGTTTCGCGAGTGTGAAAATCATTTATTAAGTGAGATAGATAGAAGCTTTAATAGCAAAAAAATTGGAAACAGTAGCGCCTAACATAATAAGTATGCTGAACGAAATAAAAACCTTAAAATCTAAAATTAAACAGCAAGAAAACTCAAACATTGCTTGTGAGCTAAGAATAAATGAAATTCTTTACAAGCCTAATGAAAACTTATTAGACATTTTTGATAAAATCTGTCATTAAAACGATTTATAATCTACAAAATCACAATAAGAAACACACATCAGACTCAAGAGATGCAGTAATAATTATAAAATGCTGGTCCCCTTATGACAAAAACTATTTTATGAAAACTCTTTCTAATTGGCGTAAAAGTAATCCAAGGTTTTTTTTCTCACTGAGGCATATTGGTGAAAATTCTGATAATAAATTTTATGTAAATGAAAATATTACGTCTACAAATTCTAAAATTTTATGCGCCGCTACTCGCCTTAAAAAAGAAAAACGCATACATAGTGCTTTTACAATGCGTGGTTTAGTTTACGTCAAAGCGTCTGCTAATTAACAAGCAACACTTATTGATGAGTTGGAGCAACTCAAAAACTTATTTCGAAACGAATCTTTCTCTGCTGCTAGCGGCTCTCGTGACGTTGGTGATTAAAAGGCATCTTAATACATCAATTATATATCTGAGCTGTTGTCTTTGGTTTTTATTTGAACTATTTAACACATTTTTTATACACGTTTTACTCTTTATATCATCGTTATGTTAGCTATTATTTTATATACACATAATTCTATATTCATTATTTGTTTTACTTACAAACTTACCATATTATATAGAAATGAGAATATAATATACTTCCCGTGCATTACCTTATCTTAACTTACAATAAACTTTTATAAATAGTTTAAATAGTAATAGGGCTCATTCTAGAGGCGGTATTGGGACAATGATAAAATTGTTGGCCACTCAGAGAAATGGCATTAAAATCTGTCATATCAATGCACAAAGCTTGAGACCTAAAATTGAAGAATTTAGATTTATTTTTGAGAACTCTGGCATTGATTTGATATGTGTATCTGAGACATAGTTTAAACCTGATTTTTCTGATTCATCAATTTCTTTGTATGGTTATAATAGCAGGAGGGTTGATAGAAATGGGAATGGAGGTGTGGCGATTTATGTAAAAAAAGGCATTGCAATTAAAGTTCTCAGTAAATCTGCAGATAATGATATGGTAGTAACTGGTTCCGAGAGATCTGAAAATTTAGTAGAATATTTATTTCTTGAAGTAAGTTATGAGGGAAGGAAACTACTCTTAGGATGTGTATATAGACCTAATGATCATATTTGCATGACGAGATTTATGTATACCCTAGAAGCATATACTGTCACATACGAAGATGTTATTATTACAGGCGATTTTAATTCAAATATTCTAGTAAACAATAATTTAACTAACAACATGCTTACGCTTGGTCTTAATTCAAATAACACAAATATTGCTACACATTTTACGAGTACCAGCAATACACTTCTTGATTTTTTCTTTGTTAGTGCTATTTCCAAGGTATTGCGTTATGACCAACTGTCTGCATCCTGTTTTTCACGTCATGACCTAATTTTTATGACATATAACTTTCAGTTAAACCTGCCCGAAACATTTTTTAGATATCGGAATTTTAAAAATATTGATTACTTAAGGCTAGATGAAGAATTTTACAGTACTGATTGGAGTGTGTGCTATATTTTAATTTCAGCAACATAACCTAAATAATTTATAAAATCTGGTGGTTCCTGTAAGAACAAAAATTATTAATAGACATAACATGCCCTGGTTCACTCATGAGATAGAACAAGCGATTAACAAGCGAAACGTTTCAAAACCACAGAATTGCATGAAGTATATCGGTTATCACTTAACATAACCAACAATTTAATTAAAAAAGCTAAGTCTGACTTTTATGTTTCAAAGTTCTCTGCTGCTATAGACTCGAAGAAAACATGGCAAATGATTCGAGAAATTGGAGTTGGCAAACGTTGTAGTCAAGAGCCCTGTGCTGTTGATGCTAACATCTTAAATAACCAATTTTTAAATATTCCAAATGTTCAACCGAATTCTCATTATTATAGTTTCTCTCATGATATTATAAGCAACAATTTCAACTTTTCAAACGTAAGTCAGTCTGATGTCTTATCTAGCCTGCTGTCAATTAAATCCAATGCAATTGGTCTGGATGGGTTAGTTCCAAGGTTTTTAAAAATACTTATTCCAAAACTTCTTCCTTTTATAACATTTGTTTTTAACAAGATCTTTACTACCAACCGCTATTCTAAAATTTGGAAACTTGCTAAGATTATTCCTATACCTAAGTCTAATTCTGATTATCGGCCCATATCAACCTTACCATTTTTATCTAAAGCCTTTGAAAGATTAATTCATATCCAATTTACACAGTATCTTGAAATCAATAATATGCTCACTGACCGGCAATCTGGTTTTCGTAAAAATCATGGTTGTACAATGACCCTTGTAGATGTTGCTGAAGATATAAGACAACAGGTAGACTGCGGTAAAGTTACATTTTTAGTTCTCTTGGATCATTCTACAGCGTTTGATACTGTTGACCATAACACGTTGTGTCGGATTTGCATCAACTGCCACAGATCTCATATATTCATATCTAATTGATCGATGTCAACATGTTGAAACACCTACCTCTGTTTCTAGCACTTTACCATTAATTCGGGGTGTTCCACAGGGCTCGATCTTAGGCCCTCTACTTTTTTAGATATACGTGAACGATCTTCAAGGGAAACTCGAGCAAAGTAAGCATAGATTATATGCAGATGATGTTTAGCTTTACATTAGTTGTAGCAGCACTGGGGTTGATGAATGTGTAAGGACTTTAAACCAGGAGCTTGATCGTGTTTATGAGTGGGCCACCGCGAATGGGCTAGTAGTTAATCCTACTAAGTCCAAGTACTTGATTATTAAAAAGGAGATATTAAAACTTGATTGCAATCCTATTATAATTTTAAATAACCAGTCCATAGATATTATAAACTCAGTAAAAAATCTCGGCATATACTTTAACAATACCTTCACTTGGTCTAACCACGTTAACTTTGCATGTGGCCGAACGTTCTCAATGTTAAGAAATCTCTGGCAAACGCAATATTGTACTCCAATTAAATTTAGAATACTTTTTGCTAAATCGTATTTAATACCTATCTTGTTGTATGGCTGTGAACTATTTGCCAGCTGCGATAGTGAAAGCAAAAGAAAACTTAATGTAGCATTTAATAATATTATTCGGCATGTATATTTCTCCCTATGTAATAATGCTTTACGGCATTAGTTTTGATGATTATCTAAGAGAGCGTTTTTTATTGTTTATGCAAAAAGTTATATATACACAACAGCCCGCATATCTCTATGAACGTTTAAACTTCCCTACACTTAATAGAGGCAAAAGAATTTTATCATTTGGAATCCCCTATAGATTGCAAATCTTGAATAACGCACGTCAATTTATGAAAAATATTTTTTCTCATTTTTCAAGTTGAATATATAGAAATTCTGATTGAATAACAACGTACTATGTATGCTTTTAACTTTTCAGGTTACATATTTTATGGTTTTAAATTGTTTTTGGTAACTTTTCGCTAGCTTTATAATATTAAATTTTATTTTAAAATTTTAATATATATTTTATTAAAATTACCTACAATTTATGTCAACATTACTTAATTAAATCTTATATTTTTTTTTATTGTATCTGATTTATTGTATTTGCATATGCTCAGTTCCATACTGCAATATAAGACTTAAGTCTTGTGTATGGGACATCGAAAAGAAATAAAATAAAAATAAATACATTTGAAATATGGATATCTGACAAATTTTCCGTTTGTATACCGTCTTCTTCATCCTCTTGTTACAAGTAACTTTGCATGTAATCCTGAATATTTTCGTCTTGAATGAATGGTTTGTAATTACTTTCGTAACTATTAGGATAATCAGTCTGGTCATGATAATTATTACCAGAAGGAAGTCCTTCATCGATTTCGATGTGAAAATTTCTTTGTAATTTGGAATGTGGCATTGTAGTATGTAGTGATTGAGGTACAGGCCTTTACCCATAAAATTGATTAGTTTGACGAGGTCTGTTCTGGTAATTAATATATTTGGTCCGAATAGAATTATCAATGTCCATTGGCACAGACCTTTGTGGCTTTGGGGCAATAGGTCTTGGTGGTATGTTTTGTTGAAAATACGGATTTTGTGACTAGAAGTGTTGTCGACGCTGATTGTGTAATTGAAAATTTTGCTTGAGAGTAGGTTGTTGACATGATCTTTGGTTATTCTGATATTGTAATGTGTTCTTAGGCTGTTGTATGGTAAATTCAGGATAAAAAGGTAGTCTGCTTGAATTATAAGTATTTTTTTGTATAAATGGTGGCACTTCTTTCCGTGGTCTTATATATGGTAGTTATGAGCATATTCTATTTTGTAATTTTGGTTTTCTAATTTCAGACATAAGTGCAATGCTTGCGGTAGGTCTGATGGTTCGAGGATTGCTAAAAGTTTAGGTAAGTCTCCGTTGATACCTCTTATAAAAGTATCACGATAAGTTTGTATTCTATTTGATTTAATATCAATGAAAGCTGAGAATAAACCTCGATAAAAATATTGTATTCTATTTCTATCCTGAATTAACGATGTCATTTGGTACTCTAAGGTACCCAAATCAGGTTTGTCACCATAATGAAGTGTTAAACATTTTACAATGTTTTTCCAATTGGGCGGGGTATTGTATGACTCTAGCGCAGCGTCTGCACTACCTATAATTTTGTTACGGATTACACTCAATATGCCGAAATATTTTGCAGATCCTCTAGTATTATCGTAAATATCTAGGACTCTTTCTACGCTTTTACGCCAAGAGCTGAATTCTGCAGGATTACCTGAGAATTCCCTTAGACTTCGGACAATATCCGGAATTTTATCTAGTTCACTAAGATTATTTCTATGCCCTTCTTCTATTACTATGTCTGATCCGTTAGTTATGTTATCATCTGAATTATGCAACAATTGAATTGTTGCTCTGAAAGTAAAGTTGCTATTTGCTGTTGTAGTGAAGAATTCATTTGAAATTGGCCTTGTGGAATTAAGGACAGATCGTGTTATTAGGTTTGAAGGATTTGACATGATTACGGGATTTAGTGTTGGTTAATTTCTTGTTCTGTAGTATTAATTAAGCCTTGCAATATTGTGTTCCGAAATATAACCGAAAGAAAATCGTTTTTTCGTTTAAATTTTCACAATTATATTAATGCTAAAAATATTATAGCAAACAAGTTAATAATTAACATATTTATTTTTAATAAAAGATCAATTGCTGACACATTTCCATTTAATTGCAATTAATTAATTATTTTACTTACTTTAATAAAGTTCAATCTCCTCTGTCGCAATTCAATTGCTGACACATTTCCATTTAAATTTTAATTCACGAATTTTTTTTGTTACAACATTTATTTAAAGTGCTGACGACCTATTTGCACTGAATGCAATTGGAACAGCTCACGTTGCATTTCAAGGTGATGATTGCTGTTCGACAATTCTTAAGTTTATATAAAGTTTAATATTAAGTTTAAATAATAATAATAGTATTAGTCAATAATAAGAAGTCCGAATAAGAAGACATAGTCTTCCGGCAAATTAAATAATTAGAAATAATAAAAGGATAAAGAAGACATAGTCTTCTCCTCTAAATAAATATAAATTTAAAAAAAAAATTTAAATAATAAAGAATTTTATTTACTGGCGCCCGAGCAGCATCCGGTACAAAAATAGTGTACTAAAAGAACCCTAAAATAAAAAATAATATTAATTAAGCCTGTAAGTGTCCGTCCGCAGGCGACCGTCCGTATAAAGTGTCATAAATAAGTGAATCCTTAGTAGAAGTACGAAAAGGACAAAATTCGCGTGATCGGGACGGTATAGTTTAATAAGTTTACAATTTAAAATAAGAAAATAGACACAACAAATAAAAAGAACAGTGAACAAATAAAAGGAACAGTGAACAAATTAAAAATTATGTTATAAAAAGAAAAACTATATTAATCAAAAGTCTTTAGAAAAGACCTAAAAACATAATATTCAACAACAGCTTTGTCCTTGCCATTGAAAGCTGCACCGTAGAAGACAACCAATTAAATATCTGGCCGACATCGATAACTGCAACAAGATCAACAGAATAACATGAGTCAGTCAACACAATGTGTCCAATTCATCTTATACTGTAAGTCATTATATTTCAGAATATTTTTAAGTTATTTCATAAGTGACAAAGACCACCCTTATAAAAAAAAGAAGAAGAGAAAATAAAACAAAGTAAGAAATCTTTTATTTACTGTGAATATCAAAAGTACCCATCTTTATAAATCATAAAATAGAACTTTTTTTATCTCACAAAAATTGTTCCCAAAATTTGCGAAAAATCATGGCTAACCCCAATAACCTAGTAAGACCTTCCGTTCTTAACACTCCAAATTCTATTCCTATTCCCATCCCAAATCCAGCAGCGCAACTCAACGAAGAAGTAGAAAACAGAATAGTCGCTATTTGCGCGCAACAATGCAGAAACATAGTTCAATCTTTGATGAATCCAAATAATGACCTTAACCACGGGATAGACCAAAACATTGAAGACAGATATAGAAATGACTTAAGTGAATTAGATAAAATACCCGACATAGTAAGAAGTCTTAGAGATTTCTCGGGTAACCCCATTGAATTTAACTCATGGAAAAAAGCGTGGACAGAGTGTTGCAAATTTACGATTCTCGCAAAGGCACACCTAAATATTACGGTATTTTAAGCGTCATCCGAAACAAAATAACAGGCAACGCTGACATTGCCTTAGAATCCTACAATACTCCATTAAATTGGAGTTGCATTGTACAATGCCTATCTATGCATTACGCAGACAAACGAGATATAGGAACGCTTGAGTATCAAATGAGTTCTTTCATTCAAGGAAGAAATACCATCCAAACATTTTATCAAGAAGTTTACACGCATTTGTCCCTTATACTAAATAAAATTGGTTGCATGGAAATGGGCCAAGAGTCCTTGCGACTTTTAACGCAAACCTATAGGGACAAAGCCTTAGATACTTTTGTTAGAGGCCTAAATGGAGATCTATCAAGACTCCTTGGCATCCGTAAACCTGCGGATCTCCCGCAAGCATTACATCTCTGCTTAAAGCTAGAGAATCAAAACTACAGAACAGAATACGCGAATAAACATCAAAATCATAGACAACGTCAACCACCACCCCTTCCAATACGAAATGCAAATACAATTCATAGACAACCCTTTTATCCAGAATTGACATTTCAAAATTTTAACCAATACCATAGACCAATGAATAATATGCAGCAAAATGCATTCCAAAATCGTCAAACCATCCCCAACATAGACTTCCGACAAAATCCCCAACCGCGTTTTCAATCGCACCAACCTTTTCAACAAAATTTACAACCACAAAGACCAGTTGCACCGAAACCTCAAAAGCCTCAACCTATGGAAGTTGACGAATCAATTCAAACAAGAAACGTAAATTATCAAAACAGATCACGTCCTTTTAATCAACCCCAATTTAATAACAAAAGACCTCCATCCCTAAGCTACGTTCCACTACCACATAAACAACAACGCAATTTTCATATAGAAAGTAGACAAGATCTTTCCACGGTACCGAATTACCAGGACGAACAAGTCGGAAATTATAATGAAACTGAATACGAGCAATTAATCCAAAACCAAGGAATTGACGAGTACGCCGAATCCTATTATCAAGATCAACAAGATGAAATACCCACTCAAAATTTCACAGATATCCATTTTTTAGGTTAACAAATTCTTCGCTCCCGTATTTTGAGTGCAAAGCGAAGAATAGTAAAATTCTTATAGACACTGGATCTAACAAAAACTACATTCAACTATGCCTCTTTAGCAATCCTATCAAAAACGAAAACACCTTTTTTGCAAACTCAGTGTCTGGAGACATTAAAATTACGCACCACATATTCGCAACTTTATTCAATTTACCCGACCACCATATAAAATTCTTCATCCTACCTTCTTTGAAATCGTTTGATGGCATCCTTGGTCATGATAGTTTAAAAGAACTAAATGCAACTATCCATATTAAGAAAGAATATTTGTTAATAAACAATACAACTAGAATAAAAATTCATCAACACACTTCCCAATCAGTTAATAAAATGGAATTCAGAACAAATCATATGAACGAAACTCAAAAATTTCAGTTAGATCAAACTATAAACGAGTATCCCAACCTATTCACTGATCCCAACAAGAAACTTACATTCACTTCTCGAGTTCAAGGAGAAATCCGAACACATTCAGATTCACCAATTTATTCTAAATCATACCCCTATCCCATGGCATTGAAAAGTGAAGTAGAAAAACAGATTAATGAACTCTTAAATGAAGGAATTATCAGACCCTCCAGATCTCCGTATAATGCTCCCGTTTGGATCGTTCCGAAAAAATTGGATGCATCCGGGGAAAAAAATATAGAATGGTCATCGATTACAGAAAACTGAATGCAGTAACTGTGGCCGATAGGTATCCCATTCCAGAAATTAATGAAGTTCTAGCAAATCTAGGTAAAAACAAGTACTTTACAGTTATTGACTTAAAGAGTGGTTTTCACCAGATTCCTTTAAAGGAATCTGACGTAGAAAAAACCGCCTTTTCAGTTAACAACGGGAAATTTGAGTTTGTACGACTCCCATTCGGATTAAAAAATGCTCCCGCAATATTCCAACGTACTTTGGACGATGTCTTGAGAGACCACATAGGGAAAATCTGTTACGTCTACATAGACGATATTGTCATCTTTTCAAAAACTGAGAAAGAACACTTCGAAAACCTCGGAAAAATATTCAAAACACTAGAATCGGCAAATTTCAAAATTCAACTAGACAAGTGTGAATTTCTCAAAACAGAAGTTGAATTTCTGGGATTTATCGTAGGAGCCGCAGGAATTAAAGCCAACCAAAATAAAATAGAAGCAATAGCCAAAATACCACCACCGAAAACCCTAAAAGACCTGAAAAGTTTTCTAGGCATGTCAGGTTATTACCGTGGCTTCATCAAGGATTATGCGAAGCTTGCCAAGCCCCTGACATCCCTTTTAAGAGGGGAGGAAGGACGCATTTCGAAAAACGCGTCCAGAAATTTAAAAATTACTTTAGATCAAAATGCTTTGGACGCATTCCAGAAATTAAAAAATTCACTCATCTACGGCGATGTCATGTTATCTCACCCTGATTTTGAAAAAGGCTTCGATCTGACAACATATGCCTCTGATTATGCGATAGGCGCAGTACTTTCGCAAAACAGGAAACCCATTACCTTTCTTTCAAGAACGCTCAGCAAAACTGAAGAAAATTACGCTACCAATGAAAAAGAAATGCTAGCGATAATATGGGCCCTCAATTCGTTGAGAAATTACCTGTACGGTTCTAGGAAAGTAAACATTTATACGGACCACCAACCTTTGACGTATGCCCTCAGTAGCAAGAACACAAACAGCAAGATGAAAAGATGGAAGTCCATCTTAGAGGAGTATAATTACGAACTCAAGTATCAGCCAGGCAGAACAAACGTAGTTGCAGATTCACTATCTAGACCACCACAGATAAATTCGATGACAGCAACGCAACATAGCGATGAAAGTTCCTCAGATAATATGATCCCCGCAATAGAATGTCCAATTAACGTCTTTAAGAACCAACTCCATATCTTAGTTAGTAACGAAGACAACTACAAATTCGAAATTCCATTCCCAACTTACCATGGGCACATTATTAAAAAACCTTTTTACACTAAAGACACCTTAATATCAATTTTTAAGAAAATATCTTAACCCCAGCGTAATCAACGGTTTATTTACTACCGAAGCAATTATGTGGGTAATTCAAGAATTCTATCCCGAACACTTTAAACACTTCAAGGTAAGATTTTCTCAGTTACAAGTCAAAGATATCGTAAATGAAACAGAGCAAGAAGAAATATTGATTAATGAACACCGAAAAGCTCATAGAAATGCCAACGAAAACAAAAATCAGGTAATACAAAAGTACTACTTCCCCAAAATGATGGAAAAATCCAAAAGGATAGTAAAAAATTGTCAAACCTGTAAAGAACAAAAATATGATCGTCGACCCAACAAACCGCAATTTCAGCCTACACCAATTCCAAAAAATCCTGGAGAGATTATTCACATTGACATCTATTCAACTGAAGGAAACCTAGTACTTACAGCAATAGATAAATTTTCCAAATACGCCTTAGGAAAAATTCTGAAATCAAAGGCAGCCGTAACGATAAACTTCCTTCTTAAAGATCAATTCGGCACACAAACCTACACTACACCTCCTTACGCTAGTACCGTCAACGGCCAAGTAGAGAGACTTCACTCTACTCTTTCCGAGATGATGAGATGTCTTAAGTCAGACAAACTTCACAATTCATTCCATGCCTTACTCACCAAAACATTATACGAATACAATAAATCAATCCATTCTACCACTGGTAAAAGACCGATTGACATATTTTTTAATAAAAACTTTAATAGTGACCCAGGAAAAATAATTTTGGAAAGACAAGAAATAATAAATCGCTTGACTGAAAAACAAAAACAGGACCTGGACTACCATAACAAAAATAGACAAGCACCCAAAACTTATTTACCAGGAGAGAACATTTTCGTTAGGATCAACAAGAGATTAGGTTCAAAATTAACCCCAAAATATAAAAAAGAAATAGTCAAAGAAGACCGAAATACAACTGTATTAACAATGTCAGGCAGAACTGTTTATAAAAGTAACATTAAAAGACAATAACCTATTTTTTCCAGATTATTCTTATCCTACGCGCTGACGGAAATCTAAATCATGGATTACACGTCCTCCTACGTTGTCACCATAAATAAGGGTACAGCAAAAATTCAGCAGGGAACCTTCACTATCATTCATCCAATAGATCTGGAACAATACGCAACATCCATAGCCAACACCCACACCTTTATCCAACAAAACATCCCAAATAACCACAATCTATACCCTATCCTCAATCATGAACTCACCCAAATTAACAACATCCTAGAGAATCTAACACCCCTAACAAGAAATAAAAGAGCCATAAACACTTTAGGAACAATTTAGAAATACGTCGCAGGGTCTCCGGATCATGACGACTTTGAAATATTAACTAATAACGTTTACGAATTAAATAAAAATAACAATAAACAATTTTATGTTAATGAAGCTTTCAATAAAAGAATAAACAGCTTAACCGAAATTATTAATAGAATGTCAAATTTTGTAAGAAAGAATGTTTACTTAGAAAATGAAATAGTTATTAATTTACAAAATAGAATAAGATTAGTCAAGGAAGAGTTAGTAAATATTGAAAATGGAATAGAATGGGCAAAAATTGGAATTGTAAACCCATTAATACTAAATAAAAAAGAAATAGAAGTAGCTATGAAAAAAATCGAAGAAGAAAACATTCCTTTTGTAAACCCAGAGGAGGCACTTCAATTTGCCAAAGTGTCAGTTTTGTATAACAAAAATAATTATAATGAAATATTTTACATGGTTAAAGTACCATTGACAAAAAAGGAAATGTATGAAAATGTAATTTTAAGACCAGTAAAAAAGAAAACATATGTAATCAAACTTGAATTCCTAGAAATTTTAAAAAATGAAAAAACAATTTATGCTATTAAAGAAAAATGTGAAGAATATAACGATATTATGATTTGTAAAGAAAATCAAATAATTGACATAACAAATAATACTTGTATCCCTAATATTATTAGTAATAGAAACTCTTCATGTGTAACGAGCAATAATCATCACATTTCACCAATTGAGGAAATTGAGTCTGGCATGATCTTACTGAATGGTTACAATGGATCCATTTACATAGATGAAACATATCGATCTTTATCTGGAACCTTTCTCATTAAATTTCACAACAGTACCATAAAAGCTAACAATAGAACTTTTAGTAATATGGAGGCTTCTCCTCTAAAACTGATACCCGCATTACTACAGCCAACTCCTTTCGAAATTGACCATATCAATCTCTTATCGCTCGAAGCTCTAAACGAACTTCAAATCAACAACACTGAGACAATCTCAACTATCAAAAAAACCTAGAAATCGGAGGTTGGTCAATATCAACGATACTTTGCCTAATAATCATATTAATTGCGTGTCTGGGTTTTTTCTTTAAACGCACCCGAAAAGTAGTAATTTGGGAACACCAAACCCACTCACTAGTAGCAAGTTAACCCCAAATGTACTCAGTTTACAAACTATTCGCGACCCTCAAACCCCAATAGAGCTTGAAGCTCCAGTCAAACCTCCTAGATTGAACAATATCCCATTTTTCTGAATGATTGGGGACAATCAAATTAAGAAGGGAGGAGTTAATAATTAACATATTTATTTTTAATAAAAGATCAATTGCTGACACATTTCCATTTAATTGCAATTAATAATTATTTTACTTACTTTAATAAAGTTCAATCTCCTCTGTCGCAATTCAATTGCTGACACATTTCCATTTAAATTTTAATTCACGAATTTTTTTTGTTACAACATTTATTTAAAGTGCTGACGACCTATTTGCACTGAATGCAATTGGAACAGCTCACGTTGCATTTCAAGGTGATGATTGCTGTTCGACAATTCTTAAGTTTATATAAAGTTTAATATTAAGTTTAAATAATAATAATAGTATTAGTCAATAATAAGAAGTCCGAATAAGAAGACATAGATAGTCTTCCGGCAAATTAAATAATTAGAAATAATAAAAGGATAAAGAAGACATAGTCTTCTCCTCTAAATAAATAAAAATTTAAAAAACAAAATTTAAATAATAAAGAATTTTATTTACTAACACACAGATTTTAAAAAATAAATAGTATAGAGAGCACAAAGTTCTGAAATTTACGTTTTCTAAATTTTTGTTTTTGTAACTTATAGAAATTATTTAAGTATGATTCTTATTTTTCTTTTTTAAACTATTTTGAATTTATATTATTATTATTATTATATGTTTTCATACTACAGCTCGATGCAATTAAATTCCTTTTTAGATTTATTTCGTTCTTGCAAATTATTCTCAAAAATGAAACTTTGTTTTTTTAGATAAATCACTTGTTTAATTTTAAACTTGTTTTTTTTTTAATTTATATTTTTAAATTACTTATATTAGTATGATGATACCATCTTTACTACCGATAGATCCAGATTGTTCCTTTTGTCCTTGTTGAACTACTTGTAGTCCTTCACTATACCAGTTGTAGTAATCGCTGTCTTGAGAAATTCAACGATTATGTGTCCAGATGTGAGCTACTTTAGGTCGGGCTGGAATAGCTTTTAATCGTGTGTCCAATGCTGAGCTACTTAAAGTCGTGCTTGAAACAATTTATTAGCTAAAGGTATCCGTTTTCTTTTGCTCGGGCGCCAATTAATTAAAATAACTGTTTATCTTCTTTTAGTTTCACATTTAATAATATTAAAGAATAAACATTGATTATTTTGCCTTTTATTTTTAGTTTCACTTATTGTAAAGTCTGAATTGCAAGTACAAATGCAAGTGTGCAAGTGCAAGTATTTATTGAATTTACTTAATTTAAACCATTTGTTTACTTAAAAATTAAGCAGCAGTCATCAGTTTTATTTTATTAAAATATTTTCTTCATTTTTTGCGACATATGATCCAATTTCGCAATTGCTGATAAACAAGTAAAAAGAATGAAAAGAAAAGGTAAAAGAACTTTTGTGTCGTCAACCTTTCAATTAATGCTGATACAACGTTTGCAATCCAAAATAATTAAAAAGAGGTTAACAACTTCTGTGTCGTTAACTTATATATAAATAAACGAAACAAATTGCAGAAATGCCAACTTAGTCCTTTTCGGGCTAGATTTAGCCCGTTTTCAGTCACTCAAAACGCGAAAAAAAATTTTGGCCCCAAACTGAATATATGAATGTATATACTATTTAATCAACGTACGTACCTTATTGAAGTAATATGAAATATAAATGAAATATGTACCTTATTGCAGAGGAATATCTCAAGCTATGTACATGGTTGGGTGGCATAAAGCCATGGTGGGCTGGCATAAAGCCATAGGACATAAAGGCATATGGCGTCAAGTCCGATTCTATTGAGACAAAAGCGCATATGCTATTAAATCTCAATATAATAGGACTTAACTCCATAAATTGTTTTCCCAAAATGAGACATAAAGCCATATTTTTGATAACGATTGCATATCACCCTATGTTTTTAATATTAGGAAAAACCCAAATTCTAGTTCCAGAATTAAGAATAAAAATATTGCACACTTCAAGTGTTAGGTTGGACAATTTTATTTTATTTTTATTAATGGACAAGTGTCTGACCTCTATTAATCCTTGAACAAGAATGAATCTTTTCAATACTTAGATTATATTAAAACCAATATGAAAAAATGTGATCAGCTAACAAGACAAATGTTAAGAAGCTACCGTTAATTTTACTCTCGATCTCTTTATATATTTTAGATATGTACATAGCTTGCGAATAATTAAATTAATTAATATAAATTTATGAGAGACTTTAGGGAGAAAAAGAGTAAATGGTACTGATGTAAAACCAGTAATTATGATCATTTATATGTATGTAACTATTTAACAATTTGATAAACTTTATATACATATGTATGTACATATGTAGAAGTTGAAAATAATCGATAATATTAAATGTAATCGTAAGGTAGTACAGTTATACTAACAATAATTTATTTTTAGCTACAGTGATAATAAATCAACATAAATAATTAATCGTTGATTTAAGATTTTAACTAATTTTTCTCAACACCCTATTTCATGTAAAAATGCATTGTTATTTCATGTCGCCCTGTTTTATATCAAAAATGCATTGTTGTTTCATGTCGCCCTGTTTTATGTCAAAAATGCATTTGTCTGTCAAAATGTTGTTGGTAATCAATAAAATTCCGAAATTGCAGGTGGTCCACGTGTTTACAGATTTAACTGATATGGAAAATTCAGAAGATATTTTTGAATATAATATAATATCCTGATTTAGGAAGAATAACAAGTTGGTATACTTAGAAAAAGAACAGCAAGTTTATAAATATAAATACAAATATAATAATTTTGATTATTATTATTGTTATGAAAAGAACTGTAATATTTCAGTTCTAATTGAGGTCAACAGTGCGTTATATTGTTGTAGAATTGGTAAACAGGACAAGGTACATAATCATGGGCCGCAAAGTAATCTTTTTGAAAAATTAAAAGTAATAAATTTAATTAAAAACGATGTTAAAACTGCAAGTTTGAAGAGATCAAGTGTACGCGAATTGTTTGACGATAACTGTAAAAAGCATAAACCCCTGCTTTATGGATGTTAATTGAATATGGTAAAATGCGTTGGAATTTGCTACGAATCAAACAAGAAAAATTACCTAAAGCACCTACGAATTTTGAAGAAATTATTGAACTTTTCAAAAATCAAGAAATTAATAAAGAATTTGGAATGTCTCGATATGATGCTGGAAAATAATTTTATATAGACACTATAATTGAATTAAATTTTGCGTACACATTATTTATTTCGCCCACAAATTCGAAATCTATACGAGAAAAGAGTAATTTAGAGAGATGTAATTATATTGTTGATGGTACGTTCAATATTATACCCGTTTCAAATAAATTTAAACAATTAGTTATAATCCACATAATGCACAGCTACCATGTAAGTAGCTTTAAATTTGTATGTTTTTATATAAACCAACATAACATAACTTAAACATGTCTATTTCATCTTCCAGGCTTATTCATTTATATTTGTACTGATGTCACATAAAACAGAGGAAGCGTACATACACATTTTATAATATATAAAATCAAATATAATAGATATGAATCCGAAAAATGTGATCAGTGATTTCGAATGCGGCATACGCAATGCCTTTAAATACGTATATCCAGAAGTAAAAGTGATCAGCTGTTGGTTCCATTACACCAACGCCCTTTGTAGGAAATCATCTAAAAAAAAGCTTATATTCAAAATTTGTATACCTACCATTGCTGAAACATTCGCATATTACTGAAGCTTACCATCTTTTAAGAAAAGAAGCCATGGATGGAAAATTTATTAGTGGACAATCGCGAGAAAGTTTCTTTAAATCCTTTATAAGTATTTTCAGTATCAGTGGAGAAAAAAGTAAATGAATATTTATATGTTTTTATTGAAATTTATAAAATGAACTTGTATATTTTACCATTTAAGAATTTTTAGGAGCAACCTGTCAACTTTACAGTTTATAAACAACCCGTACGAACAAGTAATTCTGCTGAAGGCTTTCACAGTAAATTAAGTATGCAGCTTCCTAAGCTTGGAATTATTGTTAAGGGTTTGAACGTTTTACTAGATATCGATTCAAATAAATCTATGGATTATTTAAAAGCAATGTCTAGTAACGCTGCATTATGTAAACCCAGAGAACGTAGTTATGAACAACGCGACAATTTTATTAAGAAACGTATTCGCTTACTAAATCAAAATAAATTGTCATTGATGGAAACTCTCACACAGTTTTCAAAAATTGAAAACTGCATGATTGCAGAACAACATTAATGAAATCCATACATCCGATGATGAGTTTGAAAATGAAAATGAAGAAAATCTAGAAGCAAATTGTACGGAAAACAATAATAACCATAAAGAAACTCTATTATGCGTAATTTGCTGCGATAAGGAAATGCAATTAGTATTTAATCCATGTAAGGATTTTAAGGTTTGCCAGGCTTGCTATCAGCAAATAAATGAAGCAAGTAAATCAAAAGGAAATAAAACGTTATGCCCAATTTGTCGGACAGTAATGAAGTATGTTCTATTAATTTTTTCTTAAGAGTTATATATAATTCATTTAATTAATACATTATTACTTTGTTTTTGTTAACATTCTTTTAAAGGAAAAATTTAATTTAATTTTTTGTTGCTAATTTTATTTATAAGAATTATGCCTAAGTTCCAAAAACAATAATAAAAAGAAAATTGTATAATCTTAAAGCTTTATATTTTATTTTATAGAATTAAAGATTCTGTAAAATGGAAAATTATAGTGGAAAATTATTAATTTTTCCTTTTACAAAATGTTCGCAGCTTTAATTCCTGGAGCCTAACATAGATAAATAGGCATATTAAGTGAAATAAAGCATTTGTAACGCAAAACATCACATGGGACATAAGACCATAATAGCTTTATGTCCCATTCAATTAAAATTGATATGCGACTTAAGGCCATATTAAAATTATGGCTTTATGTCCGTTTGAATTGAGACATAAAGCCATTATGGCTTAATGTCATATGTCCTATGTACATATGTGTTGATCTCATGTTAGTGATTTATTTTCTAATAAATTACGTTACAAAAATCTGTTTGTTGTTTTGATTTTCAACAGAAATATTTTAAAACTAGCCCCTTTTCGTGCTTATTCCAAACATTTTACTTCATTTTGCGCTAAACTTATATTTTTTCCATTTTTATTGAAATTGATTTTGTTTTGTTTCGTTTTTTGAAGTGAGAGAAACAAAATCAATTAGAGCGATTTCTCAATTTGTTTTTGTTTTGTGTTTGCACATGAGCACAAACAAGAGAACACGGCCGATCAGCTGTAAGCCGGCTAACTGGCGCCACCGGCCACAAACAATATATTAATTTAATTGTACGCCGCTAGAAATGAAAATAATGGGAAATAGATGGAAACGTTTTGAAATATTTGCAGAGAACTTGATAATATAATTTTGTTGAGTTGTTATTTCATGAAATTTGTTTTATATAACTACGCAGCAAAGTTATAACCGGGTGTCCTAGGGTGTCATAACCAGTTGCTCTAAGACAAGTGCGGTCGTTTCAGTCCAAGCTCTTGTTTGGGAGCTTCAAAAAACGCATTTCAAGCCCCCATATAAAATCCGTACAGACAGGCGGACAGACGCACATGTCTTTTTTTCATCTCCTATTCATAAGGATCCAAAATAACTAACTTTGTGTGGCCGTGAATATTGTAGAAATTACTCGTACACAAATCTGAACAAACCTACATATATATACCCTTTACCACTTTTGGTGAAGGGTATAATGATGAACAATATTTGCAAATATGATTATAAACATAAAAAATATACCAGTTTAAGCATGGTGTAGTTATTAGATACACCTTGAGTTTAAGGACCCAGCATCTCATTGTAAAAAAAGGTGAGTGTCAATGTATAGTTGGAAGTGAAATATGTATGAATATATTCCTAAAATACTGCAAGCAGAGTATAATACAGAATGGACGGGAGTAGCACCAACAACACGTTTAATCCATCGTCGGCTTATAATCAAGCAAACTACTAAGTCGGAAAGAGCCATCTGTCGAATTGAGAGCAAATGTTGTGGAAGGATATATACATAAGTATGTCATTCAAACAAATGTAGAATATTATGATAAATGGGTATGTATGTGTGTATGTTTGTAGAGCAAAACAAATAAAATAAACAAACAAAAATTAATAATTTATTTTCCATTTTCATAAATATAAATTTATATTTAAAAATTTTGTGTTTATGTACATTATGTAACTATCGATAGAAGCATGCTAAGGCATGCATGCTTACAAAATATATAAATCTGGTAGAAGGTGATGAGAAACTTGTTTCTAATCATTAATCTGAAGACAGCAATTGTATCTGGATCATCTCAACTCATGAATGAAATGTATACAGATATGGTTGCTGGTGATGAGGACCTTTTTTAAGTAAGAAATTATTACATCTGAATGTGATACAACCCAGCCTACGTCAACAATAACTTCAAGGGGGTCAACCAGCAAACATCATGTAGAAATATTTGAAACAAAAATTCCTTCAAACGTAGATATTCCAATGTTTCTGATACTATATGAAAACACCTAGGCTGAATTCATGGTGGAGGTGACTGAGTTCTTGAAGATCGATTTGGTGCAGTACATGTTTATTAAACATGTATTTCTTTGTATGTAAACTAATTTCTACATACATACATATATTCACATATATGTATGTAGATATGAATACATTTGCATATGTACACACTCAAATATGTATATATTTTCATTAAAATAATGGAATTAAAAATTATATTAATGTTCTCTATTTCAAGTAGTAAAATCAAAAAAGTAGTGATACATCAGAAGAAAAAAATAAATCAAACAAGAGACTTTCTGAGAGAAACAAAAAATATATAATCTAGATCATCAAATAAAAGGCATAGGTGATCACCCTTCATAAAATAAAGATATACTGTCTTATGCAAAAACATTTGTTAAAGTTAAAGCATGTGTTAAAACCGGTTTTGCCATACAAAATTCGTTTGTTAAACCAACTTTAACTTTAATAATCGTTTTTGCATAAGGGGGATAGCCTATTAATGTAAGCATAGTAACATTATCAAGTAACATATTTTGGGCAATTAAAATTTTAACATTTAATTACCCATAACGCCGACAAAGGACAGCCAGAAATTCCGACATGCAAAGTCATCTTGTATACTAGAGGAACCGTCGAGAGGATAGACCTAAATTCACAGAAAACGACTTCGTTTTCTGTTGATCGCTTTTCAAGAAGAAAATAAGTTTGTTCATTGTGATTTGACTAATTTAAAACTACATTTAAATTCAGTCTCATACCCGTATAATGATCTAAACATAAAATTTAAAAATGATCGTTATGCAATTCTATATGACATGTATCTACGATTCCAACAAAGCTACTATATGAAAGAATCTCAACCGCTTCTAACTGCATCAGAGTTTAAGACAAAAGCTCCTATTATTGTAGTAGATGTCAGTCATCAGAATGAATCACTCAATAATAGACCGATTGATATAAAAATATAATTTGAAGCAGCAACTAATATTGCAGCAAAGACATCAGCTTACTGCATTCTTATTCATAATCATATAATAGAATATATACCCATCAAAGGACAAGTTCGAAAAGTCTTGTAAATTAAGTAATATGGAAAATAACATAATTTTTTTAGACCTTCAAGGTTTCAAAACTAATTCAAACGATTTTATCGCAAAAGAAGTAGCGATTGTTTTCAACAATTACGAATATAACAATTTCATTATAAAACCACCATTTGATTTTAAATGCTTATCAATAAAAAAGCAAAGATAAGCAAAGTGGATAACAAAAAACTATCATCACCTAAGCTGGACTGCTGGATCAGTTTCATTTCAAAGCGTTTGTCATTTTTTAAAAGCAAGATGTTTTAAAATATATGTAAAAGATGAAGAAAAAAGATGATAGTTGGAAAAAATTTTACACCGCAAAATTTCTAACGTTGACTATATTGGCTACATCAACTTTAAACAAATGGAAATAAAATATATTAAATATTTCTACTATAGTTACTATAACTAGAGAGGAATTCAATTTTACTTAAAACAGAAACTCCTCTCAAACTTTTAAGTAAATACATCCAAAAATTAAAAGAACGTTTTTTTAATTTCAAATAAAAAAACTATGGATATTTCACATCTATACATAAAAGACCAGGCGAATATTTAACAGCAACAACAAAAGACTGCACATGACAATAAAATGTATTTAAACAGGGAGCACCAGACTTATTTATATGTACATACAAACATACATAAAATCAATTTGTACACATATTATCAAATTTCTTATCCATGCTCAAGTATTTATTGGATTTTAACAATTACACTTACATACATATCTACATCATGAAAACATACAAACCGTTCTCCAAGCTATTGACGCTTGAAGACGAAAGTCGAAGAAGACAAATGTGCTTAAATAAACAAACTTATCACAGACCACTCAAACTCTATCGTGCATACACACAAAATCACCACGATCGTACACAAGAATTTTGCAAAATCTGAAATTAATATTTATACAAATATAAACAAATTTCTGACCGACAGACTTTAACACTGGACAAATTTAAGCTTGATAAAATATAAAGCAATCTCATCCTCCAATATGAAAAACATACTAGGATTAGGGAGGTTCAGATATATGATAATATTTTCTAGCAAAAAATTTTCATATGAGAAATAATTTATATCTACGTATATATAAATGCTAGGGTGAGAAAATCACATACACAAACACATACTAAAATTCATCTACGAAAAATTAAACCTATTTCAACAACGCCCTTCCCCTCACAAATCACAGTCAGCCTAAAGTTCTTACAGATATATATACACAAAATCTCAAGGTAACATACAATCTATCAATCTCAATAACCTAAATCAAGATCAGCCTTAAACTCATATAGACATACATACACACAAATACGGATATATATACATGAACACCTTCACCTCACCTCTCATTAGTCATGATCAGCCTTAAACTCCTACAGATATTCACACAAATTGCGCGGTTATATATTACATGAACACTTCGCCCCTCATAAGCCTTAAATTTCCTACAGATATACATACACAAATTCTCAAGGTCACATACAATCGATCAATCTTAACAATCCAAATCACGATCAGCCTTAAACTTCTACAGACATACATGCACAAAAATTCCTACAGACATATACAATAACACGCCCCGCCTACCTCAAATCAAGAACAGCCTTAAACTGCTACATATACATACATACATACACACACACATACGCACATTCTATCTATCTATCACAACAACACCCTCCCCCACCTCAAATCACAATCAGCCTTAAACTCCTACGAACATACATATACACAGATTCCCATGGATACGTATTACATGAAGACTCTCATCTCGCCCTTCATAAATCACAGACAGCCTTAAACTCTTACAGACATACATACATACATTTACACAGATTCCCACGGATACATATTACAACAACTCCCCGCCCTCCACCAGTCGATCTACCTGAAATACACCCCGCCCTCCACCAAGCACAGCTTGGCTTAAATTCAAACAAGCATAAACGCCACCGAATTCCCACGGTTACATATTACAAAACACTCTCACCTACCCAAATCACGTTCAGCCTTAAGGTCTCACAATCTAGACACACCCCGCCCTCCACCAAACACAGCCAGACTTCAATTCCTACAGCTAGACACCCCCCCCCCCCCAAATTTTCCTTCGGCATTAGGAAAAATCATTTCCATGATTTTCCCGTCGGCATTTGAAAAAAATAAACATGTTTTTCCGTCGGCATTTAAAAAAAATAATCATGTTTTTCCGTCGGCATTCGAAAAAAATAAACATGTTTTCCGGTCGGCATTTGAAAAAAATAAAGATGTTATCCCGTCGGCATTAGACAATCATATGCATATAAAGGCTTCAAACCTATAAACGCCCTTAATGTATTCCCACAAAATATTCCGCACACAAGTTTCCACGGTCATACATACATACATACATACAAACATACATACACTTAATATAAATAAAAAACAGTTAATGTAAACAAAAAACACTTAATGTAAACAAAAAAACATCAAAGCGCACCGAAAACACAATTTCTCAAATTTCAAACAAATTTTAGCAAAATTTTAAAGAATTCTTGGAAATTTCACCCAAATTTCACAATTTTAATTGTCCCAGAATGCCCAGTTCCCTACTACTGATCATGACGAAAACTTGTTTAAAGTGTTAAATAGAATCCAAGAATACGGATTTAAATTAAAATTTGGAAAATGCAGATTCTCAACCAAAGAAATAGATTATTTGGGTCACAAAATTAACCGAGATGGGTTGAAGCCAAATGCTGTACGAGTAACAGCAATCAGCAATATGCCGGAGCCTAGTAACATTTCGGAATTGCGTTCGTTTTTGAGTGCTATAAATTTCTACGGGAAATTTGTGGATAAAATGCACATATTACTCGGCCCACTGGACGAGTTATTAAAAGCTAGTGTGCCATGGGAATGGAACTCAAAACGTCGTAGTAGTTTTATGAGACTAAAAGAAATTATAATGTCAGATCTACTGTTAACACATTATGACAATACCAAAAAAAAATTTTGTTGCAGCTGACGATTCAAATTATGGCGTAGGAGCCTGTATACTTCACGAGTTCGAAGATGGATCACTTAAAGCTATTGCACATGCATCGAGAGTACTCACTTCAGCAGAAAAATCATACAGCCAAATTGAAAACGAAGCCCTATCTCTTATTTTCGCAACAACAAAGTTCCACAAAATGATCTTCGGCAGACGGTTCAAGTTAAAAACAGGCCACAAACCCCTATTAGGTATTTTTGGTAAAAAAAACCGGCATAAGTACACATCAAGCAAATCGGCTACAAAGATGGGCAACAAAATTATTAGCGTATGATTTTGAAATCAGCTTTGAGTCAACTAGCAGCTTTCGTTAAGCGGATGTATTATCACGTCTAATTAACAAGCAAAACAGCGAATCTGAACGAAGTCAATCAAGTTTTGGTTACTAATATCAAGAAACTTCCTATAACACACAAAATGATAAAAGACGAGTCGTCCAGAGACCCTACCTTGACTTTAGTAAAAGACTTCTGCCAAAATGGCTGCCCAATAAACATCGAACAAAATAGTCAGCTTCATGCTTTCAGTCAACGCAAAAAAAAAATATAATTAGTATTGTCAAAGACTGTATCATGGTAGGCGAACGTGTGGTTGTACTAAAAATTTATCGCAATCGTCTTCTGAAAGATCTTCACAAAGGTCACCCAGGCATTGAACGTACGAAATCAATTGCCCGAAGCTATGTATACTGGCCCAGAATTGACCAAGACATCAAAAAATTTGTACAAGAGTGCAACCAATGCGCGTAGGCAGAAAAATGCCAGTAAAAACTACACTCAGTCCTAGGCCAACACCAAACAACGTCTGGGAATGCATTCACATAGACTACGCTGGTCCGATAGATGGATTTTACTTCTTGATTGTAGTCGATGCTCTGTCAAAATGGCCAGAAATTGCCCCAACAAAAACAATAAATGCTCAACAAACCTTGGATATTTTTAATGAAATATTTAGTAGACACGGATTGCATAACACTATAGTTTCCGACAATGGAACCCAATTCCAGAGTTCACTTTGCAAAGAATTTGCAGCAGAAAGAGGAATTAAACACGTCTTCTCCAGCCCATATTACCCGATGTCAAATGGCCAAGCTAAACGGTTTGTGGACACATTAAAGAGAGCATTAAAAAAACTCAAAGACGAAGGTAGTATCGTCAACAACTTACAAACGTTCTTACAGTGTTACCGCTCAACACCAAATTGTTACTGCGTACATAATAAATGACCTGCAGAAGTTCTGTACAATAGAAAAATGCGAATTCATCTGGACCTCTTACATCCACCACCAGAACAACAACACAGCAGAGAGTTAAGCAGTTATGTCCAAAGAATGAAGAATCAATTTGATAAGAAGCATGGTGCCTTAAAAAAGAACTTAGTGTTGTATGCCAGCATTTATGGGTCCAACAACAAATTTATGTAGAAACCTGGCAAAATAGTCGAACGTAGAGGTAGCGTAATGTACAATGTCGTGCTTGACAACGGTAGACTGATTCGTGCTCACAAAAATTAACTACACCAGCGAAGTTGTGAAAACTCATCACCACCATCATTCAAGCCAAGGATTGCACTTCGGGATCTTTTAGAAACTGGAATACCCATAGAAGAGCAGATCACCGAGACAACACAGGTTGATATTCCTGACGGCGAGGCACTACCAGTGCAAAGGGAAGCCTTAGTCAATAATGTCCCAAACACTCCAACACTTCGCCGATCATATAGGCAACGAAAACCTGTGCAAAGGTACACTCCGCCGATGAACTAAATAGGAATGGAAGGTGTTGGCAACAATACATATTATATATATAGGTATTGTTGCCAACACGTATGTATATATATATATTGATGGCAACTTTACCGGTAAAGAATAAGAAGAGAATAAAGTGTGAAATTTTTAAGTCATTCCTAAATAAGATATATTTTGAATAAACTTAAAATATACTTAAAATCATAACATATAGGGCACAGTGGAAGCGTTCAAGGAAGTTTCCCGAATATTTCTAACAATCTCATCATGCTGGTACTTAAATGTCTGAAATAAATTTTCGAGCTCCAATGTAAGAGCTTCTATATAGCCACGTGTTTCGATAAAAACCGATCATAAAGTCGTGTAACTATAGCCATTAGACCACGTTGAATTTCTATTAAAAAGTTCAATTCAGCCATTTTGAAATATGTATACAAGTATCGAATGTCGGAACTATTACTACTTATGTATAAAAAAGATATTACGATGACGATGATTCACCTTTTATTAGCTTTAGAATGTTTTGAGATTCGAGCGATGATCAAAAGGAAAGAAATTTTAAATTAGGAAGGGCTCCCAAAGAAAATTTGATCACTTTTACGAGGATCCGAATTCCAAATTATGTTAAATTTGCGGTCTATTTGCCTCAAATTAACAAACTAATTGTAAAGAACTTTTATAAGAAAAGAAAAAACTCTGATCATTTATAGCACTTCAACAAAATTTAATAACTAATATTTAGATTACCATTTTACTTTTCACAGCAAGTCACCATTATTAACTTACCAAACGTTATCAAATTGCAAAATAATCTTAGCTTTTCCTCTGTAGAAAATAATGGGGATTATGATTCAAGTGTTAGGTTGGACAATTTTATTTTATTTTTATTAATTGACAAGTGTCTGACCCCTATTAATCCTTAAACAAGAATGAATTATATTAAAACCAATATGAAAAAATGTGATCAGCTAACAAGACAAATGTTAAGAAGCTACCGTTAATTTTACTCTCGATCTCGTTATATATTTTAGATTTGTACATAGCATGGGAATAATTAAATTAATTAATATAAATTTATGAGAGACTTTAGGGAGAAAAAGAGTAAATGGTACTGATGTAAAACAAGTAATTATGATCATTTATATGTATGTAACTATTTAACAATGTGATAAACTTTATATACATATGTATGTACATATGTAGAAGTTTATTTATATTAAATGTAATACTAAGGTAGTACAATTATACTAACAATAATTTATTTTTAGCTACAGTGATAATAAATCAACATAAATAATTAATCGTTGATTTAAGATTTTAACTAATTTTTCTCAACACCCTATTTCATGTAAAAATGCATTGTTGTTTCATGTCGCCCTGTTTTATATCAAAAATGCATTGTTGTTTCATGTCGGCCTGTTTTATGTCAAACATGCATTTGTCTGTCAAAATGTTGTTGGTAATCAATCAAATTCCGAAATTGCAGGTGGTCACGTGTTTACAGATTTAACTGATTATAATAATTTTAGTTAATTTAATTATTATTATTCGAACTGCATTTGTTTCTATATTTAATGAATTGAACAGGCTAATGTTCGTATCGCCTTTTAAGCCATTGGCTTGTGGCAAAAATTAAATAAAAAATATACTTAATAGTAACAAGCCAAAAAAAAAAAGTTTGTCTTAAGTAGAACAAAAATAAGCAAATTAACTAACATGTGCATATTTAGTAATGAAAAAACGACAATGGTAAGACTGTTGTAAATTTAGAGATGGTGAATTTGGGCCTTCATTACAAAACACATTTCAGCAAATTGAAATACGATGAATCAAAACAATTCATATTTTCCATTTGCGAGAAAGTTTCGTATATAAGGCAGAAATCTACATCAACTGACACCACACACAGTGGACCAAACACAGAAGAACGCTGATGATGAAAGTTTAGTGGCCTTCGAAAACGGCTGGCTGTTCCGTTCAACTATGTGTCGTCAGAATATGTACAACTAACTTTGATGTTATTTGTTCATTAATAATTATCACATGTAATTTTGCTTAAAAGGCGATACGAACATTAGCCTGTTCAATTCATTAAATATAATAATTTTGATTATTATTATTGTTATGAAAAGAACTGTAATATGGCAGTTCTAATTGAGGTCAACAGTGCGTTATATTGTTGTAGAATTGGTAAACAGGACAAGGTACATAATCATGGGCCGCAAAGTAATCTTTTTGAAAAATTAAAAGTAATAAATTTAATTAAAAACGATGTTAAAACTGCAAGTTTGAAGAGATCAAGTGTACGCGAATTGTTTGACGATAACTGTAAAAAGCATAAACCCCTGCTTTATGGATGTTAATTGAATATGGTAAAATGCGTTGGAATTTGCTACGAATCAAACAAGAAAAATTACCTAAAGCACCTACGAATTTTGAAGAAATTATTGAACTTTTCAAAAATCAAGAAATTAATAAAGAATTTGGAATGTCTCGATATGATGCTGGAAAATAATTTTATATAGACACTATAATTGAATTAAATTTTGCGTACACATTATTTATTTCGCCCACAATTTCGAAATCTATACGAGAAAAGAGTAATTTAGAGAGATGTAATTATATTGTTGATGGTACGTTCAATATTATACCCGTTTCAAATAAATTTAAACAATTAGTTATAATCCACATAATGCACAGCTACCATGTAAGTAGCTTTAAATTTGTATGTTTTTATATAAACCAACATATCATAACTTAAACATGTCTATTTCATCTTCCAGGCTTATTCATTTATATTTGTACTGATGTCACATAAAACAGAGGAAGCGTACATACACATTTTATAATATATAAAATCAAATATAATAGATATGAATCCGAAAAATGTGATCAGTGATTTCGAATGCGGCATACGCAATGCCTTTAAATACGTATATCCAGAAGTAAAAGTGATCAGCTGTTGGTTCCATTACACCAACGCCCTTTGTAGGAAATCATCTAAAAAAAAGCTTATATTCAAAATTTGTATACCTACCATTGCTGAAACATTCGCATATTACTGAAGCTTACCATCTTTTAAGAAAAGAAGCCATGGATGGAAAATTTATTAGTGGACAATCGCGAGAAAGTTTCTTTAAATCCTTTATAAGTATTTTCAGTATCAGTGGATAAAAAAGTAAATGAATATTTATATGTTTTTATTGAAATTTATAAAATGAACTTGTATATTTTACCATTTTTAGAATTTTTAGGAGCAACCTTTCAACTTTACAGTTTATAAACAACCCGTACGAACAAGTAATTCTGCTGAAGGCTTTCACAGTAAATTAAGTATGCAGCTTCCTAAACGTGGAAATATTGTTAAGGGTTTGAACGTTTTACTAGATATCGATTCAAATAAATCTATGGATTATTTAAAAGCAATGTCTCGTAATGCTGCGTTATGTAAACCCAGAAAACGTAGTTATGAACAACGCGACAATTTTATTAAGAAACGTATTCGCTTACTAAATCAAAATAAATTGTCATTGATGGAAACTCTCACACAGTTTTCAAAAATTGAAAACTGCATGATTGCAGAACAACATTAATGAAATCCATACATCCGATGATGAGTTTGAAAATGAAAATGAAGAAAATCTAGAAGCAAATTGTACGGAAAACAATAATAACCATAAAGAAACTCTATTATGCGTAATTTGCTGCGATAAGGAAATGCAATTAGTATTTAATCCATGTAAGGATTTTAAGGTTTGCCAGGCTTGCTATCAGCAAATAAATGAAGCAAGTAAATCAAAAGGAAATAAAACGTTATGCCCAATTTGTCGGACAGTAATGAAGTATGTTCTATTAATTTTTTCTTAAGAGTTATATATAATTCATTTAATTAATACATTATTACTTTGTTTTTGTTAACATTCTTTTAAAGGAAAAATTTAATTTAATTTTTTGTTGCTAATTTTATTTATAAGAATTATGCCTAAGTTCCAAAAACAATAATAAAAAGAAAATTGTATAATCTTAAAGCTTTATATTTTATTTTATAGAATTAAAGATTCTGTAAAATGGAAAATTATAGTGGAAAATTATTAATTTTTCCTTTTACAAAATGTTCGCAGCTTTAATTCCTGGAGCCTAACATAGATAAATAGGCATATTAAGTGAAATAAAGCATTTGTAACGCAAAACATCACATGGGACATAAGACCATAATAGCTTTATGTCCCATTCAATTAAAATTGATATGCGACTTAAGGCCATATTAAAATTATGGCTTTATGTCCGTTTGAATTGAGACATAAAGCCATTATGGCTTAATGTCATATGTCCTATGTACATATGTGTTGATCTCATGTTAGTGATTTATTTTCTAATAAATTACGTTACAAAAATCTGTTTGTTGTTTTGATTTCCAACAGAAATATTTTAAAACTAGCCCCTTTTCGTGCTTATTCCAAACATTTTACTTCATTTTGCGCTCAACTTATATTTTTTCCATTTTTATTGAAATTGATTTTGTTTTGTTTCGTTTTTTGAAATGAGAGAAACAAAAACAATTAGAGCGATTTCTCAATTTGTTTTTGTTTTGTGTTTGCACATGAGCACAAACCAGAGAACACGGCCGATCAGCTGTAAGCCGGCTAACTGGCGCCACCGGCCACAAACAATATATTAATTTAATTGTACGCCGCTAGAAATGAAAATAATGGGAAATAGATGGAAACGTTTTGAAATATTTGCAGAGAACTTGATAATATAATTTTGTTGAGTTGTTATTTCATGAAATTTGTTTTATATAACTACGCAGCAAAGTTATAACCGGGTGTCCTAGGGTGTCATAATCAGTTGCTCTAAGACAAGTGCGGTCGTTTCAGTCCAAGCTCTTGATTGGGAGCTTCAAAAAACGCATTTCAAGCCCCCATATAAAATCCGTACAGACAGGCGGACAGACGCACATGTCTTTTTTTCATCTCCTATTCATAAGGATCCAAAATAACTAACTTTGTGTGGCCGTGAATATTGTAGAAATTACTCGTACAAAAATCTGAACAAACCTACATATATATACCCTTTACCACTTTTGGTGAAGGGTATAATGATGAACAATATTTGCAAATATGATTATAAACATAAAAAATATACCAGTTTAAGCATGGTGTAGTTATTAGATACACCTTGAGTTTAAGGACCCAGCATCTCATTGTAAAAAAAGGTAAGTGTCAATGTATAGTTGGAAGTGAAATATGTATGAATATATTCCTAAAATACTGCAAGCAGAGTATAATACAGAATGGACGGGAGTAGCACCAACAACACGTTTAATCCATCGTCGGCTTATAATCAAGCAAACTACTAAGTCGGAAAGAGCCATCTGTCGAATTGAGAGCAAATGTTGTGGAAGGATATATACATAAGTATGTCATTCAAACAAAAGTAGAATATTATGATAAATAGGTATGTATGTGTGTATGTTTGTAGAGCAAAATTAATAAAATAAACAAAAAAAATTAATAATTTATTTTCCATTTTCATAAATATAAATTTATATTTAAAAATTTTGTGTTTATGTACATGAATGTGTCCCTTTTTGTTTTGTCGACAAGAATAGCGCAAGTGACTAATTTTGACATTTGACGTTGCTTGACTTTTGATAGTGGGTACCAAACTTTAATGAATTCGAGTTGTCGTGCTAAGAAAGTTTAGTGGGTCCAAATTCAGCTGTTTGTCGTTAAAACTGATTGTGAAGAACAACATTCGATATCATGGGCTCGGCTCTTAGTCGATTCCTTTCGTAAATAAAAAATAAGCACCATTAATAATCACATATTTTTTGAGAAGTGAAATAAATATTGTAATTTAGCTCGGAACATTTTCAACTTGAATTGTTTTAATTATAATTTTTATCTGGAGAAAGTTGAAATGACATGCCACATCATATGCACGAATGTATATCGTGTGCAACGGTTTGACAAAAAATCTGTTATTTTTATATTTAATGAATTGAACAGGCTAATGTTCGTATCGCCGTTTAAGCCAAATTACATGTGATAATTATTAATGAACATATAACATCAAAGTTATTTGTAAATATTCTGACAACACATAGTTGAACGGAACAGCCAGCCGTTTTCGAAGGCCACTAAACCTTCATCATCAGCGTTCTTCTGTGTTTGGTCCACTGTGTGTGGTGTCAGTTGATGTAGATTTCTGCCTTATATACGAAACTTTCTTGCAAATGGAATATGTGAATTGGTTTGATTCATCGTATTTCAATTTGCTGAAATGTGTTTTGTAATGAAGGCCCAAATTTACCATCTCTAAATTTACAACAGTCTTACCATTGTCGTTTTTTCATTACTAATTATGCACATGTTAGTTAATTTGCTTATTTTTGTTCTACTTAAGACAAACTTTTTTGGTTTGTTACTATTAAGTATATTTTTATTTAATTTTTGCCACGAGCCCATGACTATTAATTTTAGTTAATTTAATTATTATTATTCAAACTGCATTTGTTTCTATATTTAATGAATTGAACAGGCTAATGTTCGTATCGCCTTTTAAGCCAAATTACATGTGATAATTATTAATGAACAAATAACATCAAAGTTAGTTAGTTCGTATATAAGGCAGAAATCTACATCAACTGACACCACACACAGTGGACCAAACACAGAAGAACGCTGATGATGAAGGTTCAGTGGCCTTCGAAAACGGCTGGCTGTTCCGTTCAACTATGTGTTGTCAGAATATTTACAACTGACTTTGATGTTATTTGTTCATTAATAATTATCACATGTAATTTGGCTTAAAAGGCGATACGAACATTAGCCTGTTCAATTCATTAAATATAGAAACAAATTCATTTCGAATAATAATAATTAAATTAACTGTTATTTTTTAGTTTTTTCATTGCTAATATTTGGGTTTTTTTATTCAAAAGCTATTAACACAAAAAATATATTTTTTTCTTTTCTTTTTTTTGGGAGGAAGCGAAATATCCTTTTTTACCCCTCCCTACATACACCCAATAAGACGAAGAAACGAAGCATTTAAACTTCGGTTTTTCGGGATCATGCACTTCAAAATTTCGGGACATACAATGAAAAATAGAACTGAAAAAAGTAAATTAAAAAATATCTTAATGCAAAAAGTATATTTTCACTATCTTTCATTAAAAATATATAAAATAAAAGTGTAAAATTATTTTATGTATTTAATTTTTATATGAAAACTACCAACAAATATAATAAAAAGTTACAATATACAAGAATTCTGCAATTTTATTTTGCATGAATGTTCTTGAACTGTTGTTTTTATTTTTCAAACAACTTTTTTTATTCAAATTGTAGCATCTTGCATTATTGAATTACTTATTTTAAATATATTTTTAAACTTAAGGTATGGTTGAATAGAACTCCGTTCTTATTTTATATACAACCCTGTACATATTTTTAAATTTAACGTTTGTCTCAAGTACGACTCTATATAATTACATACCTATTTTTACTACTCTTTTATACAACTACTAAAATGTAAACACATGGAGTTGCTATAAAAGCAGAGATATTTGCATGAAGAATTCGATTGGCATTCGATTGGATTCAATCAGTGAACATCTTTGTCTAGGCTTTTTTATAAGTTCCAGACTTGAGCTCACTGCTGAAATTTTCTAAACCCAATAAAGTGTTTTTTTCAAGTGAATAAATTTTATTGTTTTTATTCAATGATAAAATTCTCATACAATCTTCGAAATAGGATTGTTTCATTAGCGCCCAACTCAGTGGCTGCGAAAATTCACGAAGAAGAATCCGAAGCTAATAAATCGACATCATCTGAAGGAAGTGAAACTGACGAAGAGTTTTTTTTACCTAACGAAGACATCCAAGAAGATAACATGACAACATTTTTAACGGAACAATTTCAGCAAATTTTAGCGGCTATGAACAGCAACAATAGAGGTGGCTCATTCACGCAGTGTACAGCACGTTACAAAGGGCAGAGAGAACTTGCTGCAGTTGAAGAATTTTTAGCTGCCATCAGCGTATACAGGGACATTGAAAAGATTTCTGACGAAGATGTAGTACGTCGGATGCCCTTCTGCTTGAGGATTATGCAGCCACATGGTGGATTGGTGTAAAAAGTACAGTGAGTGGTTTTGAAGAAACAAAAGCACTCATTCGTGCAACGTTTTCACCTCCAGTACCTGACTGGCGAATTTTTGCTAATATCTTTGAAGCAAAACAACAAAAGAGAGAACCAACAGGCAGCTTTATATGCAAAAAGAGGTTGTTGTTCTCTCAACTGAAAGTTCCTGTCACAGAAGAGATTCAACTCAACATTCTTTATAGGGAAGCAGAAATTTTTACAACTGAATCTCAGCCAGTCATAAAAAACACAGTAATCAAAGAAGAGCCGTTTAAAAGGCCACAGTATTGAGAACTGCTTTAAGAAGAACAAACGAGATGAGCAGAGAACCAAGGAAGGGGAACATCAGGTGAACGAACAAAAGCAACTGAATCAACCAAACCCCATCACACAAAAGAAACCAACGTTCTCATGCTATGGATGTGGCACCCCAGGGGTATATCGTTCCAATTGTACTACGTGTAGTACACACCCTAAAGAAAGTCCTCAGTATCTAGCTTTTAATTACATCTTTTCTACAATCATGACCAAGAAATCTGCAACCCACATTTTTTTGGTCTAAAAGAAGAGGCAGTTTTTGATTCTGGCGCAAAAACTAGTGTATCCAGTCTTAATTTAAAGAACATTTTGGTGGAAAATAGAGCACACTATATGTGATGTCGTCATTGGCGATAGAGTGCGCAAAATACGCCTCATTTATTTTCCAAATGCTGAAAAACGCTGTACACTACTGGGAGCAGATTTTCTGGAATTAGCAGGAATTATTCTCAATATGGCACAAAGATGCTGGTATTTTGAGGACACACCAAAAACCAGATTCCTGTTCACGAATCCCCTTGAAATAGGAGTTTTTCATGTTCCAACTCTGTGAACTTCAGTTCATAAGCTTTGTTGAAAACAACAAACTTATTTCACCATTCGCAAATACTCCGAAAAGGTTGAATGACTATTCCCGACATGGGATTCAAAATATTTTCAGAGACGCAATACCTACTACAGAGACAACACCTGATAAGATATCAACACTTTTTGCACCTTTAATGAAAATCCGAAAATGTCACCGTGATACTTACTTGAATGACATCTTTATACCGTTATATATATTGGATATCCACATTTTAAAACATTCCGATGGTATTCGACTGACAAAAACAGAGCGTGTAAAATTGGACAAATAGCTGACATCTTACAAGGAAGTTTTTTCAGATTCTGTTAAAGCTACTCCGTACACTGTACACCGCATCCACACTGAAGAGCATGACCCAATTGCTGTTCCTCCATACCGCTTATCGCCTAGCAGAAAAATAGCACTCAGAGAAGAAAGATCCAAGATGCTTAAACAAGGTATCATTGTCGAATGTCTGTCACCATGGGTCGCTCCCGTTGTCCTCATACAAAATAAAACTGGTGGAATCAGAGTATGTATAGACTATCGCGAATTAAATAATATCACCAAACCCGACCGCTATCCATTACCAAGGGTGGATGATATTATACATAAAGCTAAAGCTACAAGCTTTATGTCTACTCTTGATCTTTAATGTGGCTATTGGCAGATTGGAGTTCATCCGAATGACCAAGACAAAACAGCATTTGTTACTCCCTTCGGTATGTACAAATTTACAAGGATGCCATTTGGTTTACGAAATGCCCCAGCAATATTCCAGCGTCTTATTGATCGTATAAAAACTTCTTTGGGAGAAACGATTCTACTGGCATACCTAGATGACATTATCTCTTGCTCATCCATGTTTGAACAACACTTACTGGACCTAGAACGAATTTTTCAACGCCTTCAAGAGTTTGATCTAAAAGCTAATTTCGAAAAATGTCGATTTGCTTATGACGAAGTACAGTATCTTGGCCATATACTTATTCCTAAAGGGATTATGACGGAGCCAGAAAAGGTATCAGCATTACGACAACGCAAAGAACCCCGAAATGTTAAAGAGCTGCTTTGATTTTTGCAAGCATGTTCTTGATATCGTCGCTTTATACCCTCTTTCGCTAACGTGTCCAAACAACTATCCGCTCTATCAAGAAAGAATGCCATATGGAATTGGACGTCAGAACAATAGAGTGCTTTCAATGGTCTTAAAATATTGCTAACATCTGCGCCTATTTTAAGACAAGCTATAGACTTGGTGCAATTTTGCTTCAGGGGGAGGGTGCAGACTAACACCCAATATAATATGCCAGCAGACTTTTATCAAAAGCAGAACAGAACTACTCCACTATAGAGCGAGAAGCTCTAGCCATCATGTGGGCCGTTCAGAAACTCCGTGGGTATATTGAGGGTGCATCCGTGAAACTAATAACAGATCATCAACTACTTAAATAAATAAATTTCTACGGGAAATTTGTGGATAAAATGCACATATTACTCGGCCCACTGGACGAGTTATTAAAAGCTAATGTGCCATGGGAATGGAACTCAAAACGTCCTAGTAGTTTTATGAGACTAAAAGAAATTATAATGTCAGATCTACTGTTAACACATTATGACAATACCAAAAAAAAAAATTTTGTTGCAGCTGACGCTTCAAATTATGGCGTAGGAGCCTGTATACTTCACGAGTTCGAAGATGGATCACTTAAAGCTATTGCACATGCATCGAGAGTACTCACTTCAGCAGAAAAATCATACAGCCAACAAAGTTCCACAAAATGATCTTCGGCAGGCGGTTCAAGTTAAAAACCGACCACAAACCCCTATTAGCTATTTTTGGTAAAAAAAAATCGGCTACAAAGATGGGCAACAAAATTATTATCGTATGGTTTTGAAATCAGCTTTGAGTCAACTAGCAGCTTTCGTTAAGCGGATGTATTATCACGTCTAATTAACAAGCAAAACAGCGAATCTGAAGAATTTGTAATTGCTGCAATTCAAATTGAAAACGAAGTCAATCAAGTTTTGGTTACTAATATCAAGAAACTTCCTATAACACACAAAATGATAAAAGACGAGTTGTCCAGAGACCCTACCTTGACTTTAGTAAAAGACTTCTGCCAAAATGGCTGCCCAATAAACATCGAACAAAATAGTCAGCTTCATGCTTTCAGTCAACGCAAAAAAAAATATAATTAGTATTGTCAAAGGCTGTATCATGGTAGGCGAACGTGTGGTTGTACTAAAAATTTATCGCAATCGTCTTCTGAAAGATCTTCACAAAGGTCACCCAGGCATTGAACATACGAAATCAATTGCCCGAAGCTATGTATACTGGCCCAGAATTGACCAAGACATCAAAAAATTTGTACAAGAGTGCAACCAATGCGCGTAGGCAGAAAAATGCCAGTAAAAACTACACTCAGTCCTAGGCCAACACCAAACAACGTCTGGGAATGCATTCACATAGACTACGCTGGTCCGATAGATGGATTTTACTTCTTGATTGTAGTCGATGCTCTGTCAAAATGGCCAGAAATTGCCCCAACAAAAACAATAAATGCTCAACAAACCTTGGATATTTTTAATGAAATATTTAGTAGACACGGATTGCATAACACTATAGTTTCCGACAATGGAACCCAATTCCAGAGTTCACTTTGCAAAGAATTTGCAGCAGAAAGAGGAATTAAACACGTCTTCTCCAGCCCATATTACCCGATGTCAAATGGCCAAGCTGAACGCTTTGTGGACACATTAAAGAGAGCATTAAAAAAACTCAAAGACGAAGGTAGTATCGTCAACAACTTACAAACGTTCTTACAGTGTTACCGCTCAACACCAAATTGTTACTGCGTACATAATAAATGACCTGCAGAAGTTCTGTACAATAGAAAAATGCGAATTCATCTGGACCTCTTACATCCACCACCAGAACAACAACACAGCAGAGAGTTAAGCAGTTATGTCCAAAGAATGAAGAATCAATTTGATAAGAAGCATGGTGCCTTAAAAAAGAACTTAGTGTTGTATGCCAGCATTTATGGGTCCAACAACAAATTTATGTAGAAACCTGGCAAAATAGTCGAACGTAGAGGTAGCGTAATGTACAATGTCGTGCTTGACAACGGTAGACTGATTCGTGCTCACAAAAATTAACTACACCAGCGAAGTTGTGAAAACTCATCACCACCATCATTCAAGCCAAGGATTGCACTTCGTTATATTTTAGAAACTGGAATACCCATAGAAGAGCAGATCACCGAGACAACACAGGTTGATATTCCTGACGGCGAGGCACTACCAGTGCAAAGGGAAGCCTTAGTCAATAATGTCCCAAACACTCCAACACTTCGCCGATCATATAGGCAACGAAAACCTGTGCAAAGGTACACTCCGCCGATGAACTAAATAGGAAGGGAAGGTGTTGGCAACAATACATATTATATATATAGGTATTGTTGCCAACACGTATGTATATATATATATTGATGGCAATTTTACCGGTAAAGAATAAGAAGAGAATAAAGTGTGAAATTTTTAAGTCATTCCTAAATAAGATATATTTTGAATAAACTTAAAATATACTTAAAATCATAACATATAGGGCACAGTGGAAGCGTTCAAGGAAGTTTCCCGAATATTTCTAACAATCTCATCATGCTGGTACTTAAATGTCTGAAATAAATTTTCGAGCTCCAATGTAAGAGCTTCTATATAGCCACGTGTTTCGATAAAAACCGATCATAAAGTCGTGTAACTATAGCCATTAGACCACGTTGAATTTCTATTAAAAAGTTCAATTCAGCCATTTTGAAATATGTATACAAGTATCGAATGTCGGAACTATTACTACTTATGTATAAAAAAGATATTACGATGACGATGATTCACCTTTTATTAGCTTTAGAATGTTTTGAGATTCGAGCGATGATCAAAAGGAAAGAAATTTTAAATTAGGAAGGGCTCCCAAAGAAAATTTGATCACTTTTACGAGGATCCGAATTCCAAATTACGTTAAATTTGCGGTCTATTTGCCTCAAATTAACAAACTAATTGTAAAGAACTTTTATAAGAAAAGAAAAAACTCTGATCATTTATAGCACTTCAACAAAATTTAATAACTAATATTTAGATTACCATTTTACTTTTCACAGCAAGTCACCATTATTAACTTACCAAACGTTATCAAATTGCAAAATAATCTTAGCTTTTCCTCTGTAGAAAATAATGGGGATTATGATTCAAGTGTTAGGTTGGACAATTTTATTTTATTTTTATTAATTGACAAGTGTCTGACCCCTATTAATCCTTAAACAAGAATGAATTATATTAAAACCAATAAGAAAAAATGTGATCACCTAACAAGACAAATGTTAAGAAGCTACCGTTAATTTTACTCTCGATCTCGTTATATATTTTAGATTTGTACATAGCTTGGGAATAATTAAATTAATTAATATAAATTTATGAGAGACTTTAGGGAGAAAAAGAGTAAATGGTACTGATGTAAAACAAGTAATTATGATCACTTATATGTATGTAACTATTTAACAATGTGATAAACTTTATATACATATGTATGTACATATGTAGAAGTTTATTTATATTAAATGTAATACTAAGGTAGTACAATTATACTAACAATAATTTATTTTTAGCTACAGTGATAATAAATCAACATAAATAATTAATCGTTGATTTAAGATTTTAACTAATTTTTCTCAACACCCTATTTCATGTAAAAATGCATTGTTGTTTCATGTCGCCCTGTTTTATATCAAAAATGCATTGTTGTTTCATGTCGGCCTGTTTTATGTCAAAAATGCATTTGTCTGTCAAAATGTTGTTGGTAATCAATCAAATTCCGAAATTGCAGGTGGTCACGTGTTTACAGATTTAACTGATTATAATAATTTTAGTTAATTTAATTATTATTATTCGAACTGCATTTGTTTCTATATTTAATGAATTGAACAGGCTAATGTTCGTATCGCCTTTTAAGCCATTGGCTTGTGGCAAAAATTAAATAAAAAATATACTTAATAGTAACAAGCCAAAAAAAAAAAAGTTTGTCTTAAGTAGAACAAAAATAAGCAAATTAACTAACATGTGCATATTTAGTAATGAAAAAACGACAATGGTAAGACTGTTGTAAATTTAGAGATGGTGAATTTGGGCCTTCATTACAAAACATATTTCAGCAAATTGAAATACGATGAATCAAAACAATTCATATTTTCCATTTGCGAGAAAGTTTCGTATATAAGGCAGAAATCTACATCAACTGACACCACACACAGTGGACCAAACACAGAAGAACGCTGATGATGAAAGTTTAGTGGCCTTCGAAAACGGCTGGCTGTTCCGTTCAACTATGTGTCGTCAGAATATGTACAACTAACTTTGATGTTATTTGTTCATTAATAATTATCACATGTAATTTTGCTTAAAAGGCGATACGAACATTAGCCTGTTCAATTCATTAAATATAATAATTTTGATTATTATTATTGTTATGAAAAGAACTGTAATATGGCAGTTCTAATTGAGGTCAACAGTGCGTTATATTGTTGTAGAATTGGTAAACAGGACAAGGTACATAATCATGGGCCGCAAAGTAATCTTTTTGAAAAATTAAAAGTAATAAATTTAATTAAAAACGATGTTAAAACTGCAAGTTTGAAGAGATCAAGTGTACGCGAATTGTTTGACGATAACTGTAAAAAGCATAAACCCCTGCTTTATGGATGTTAATTGAATATGGTAAAATGCGTTGGAATTTGCTACGAATCAAACAAGAAAAATTACCTAAAGCACCTACGAATTTTGAAGAAATTATTGAACTTTTCAAAAATCAAGAAATTAATAAAGAATTTGGAATGTCTCGATATGATGCTGGAAAATAATTTTATATAGACACTATAATTGAATTAAATTTTGCGTACACATTATTTATTTCGCCCACAAATTCGAAATCTATACGAGAAAAGAGTAATTTAGAGAGATGTAATTATATTGTTGATGGTACGTTCAATATTATACCCGTTTCAAATAAATTTAAACAATTAGTTATAATCCACATAATGCACAGCTACCATGTAAGTAGCTTTAAATTTGTATGTTTTTATATAAACCAACATAACATAACTTAAACATGTCTATTTCATCTTCCAGGCTTATTCATTTATATTTGTACTGATGTCACATAAAACAGAGGAAGCGTACATACACATTTTATAATATATAAAATCAAATATAATAGATATGAATCCGAAAAATGTGATCAGTGATTTCGAATGCGGCATACGCAATGCCTTTAAATACGTATATCCAGAAGTAAAAGTGATCAGCTGTTGGTTCCATTACACCAACGCCCTTTGTAGGAAATCATCTAAAAAAAAGCTTATATTCAAAATTTGTATACCTACCATTGCTGAAACATTCGCATATTACTGAAGCTTACCATCTTTTAAGAAAAGAAGCCATGGATGGAAAATTTATTAGTGGACAATCGCGAGAAAGTTTCTTTAAATCCTTTATAAGTATTTTCAGTATCAGTGGAGAAAAAAGTAAATGAATATTTATATGTTTTTATTGAAATTTATAAAATGAACTTGTATATTTTACCATTTAAGAATTTTTAGGAGCAACCTGTCAACTTTACAGTTTATAAACAACCCGTACGAACAAGTAATTCTGCTGAAGGCTTTCACAGTAAATTAAGTATGCAGCTTCCTAAGCTTGGAATTATTGTTAAGGGTTTGAACGTTTTACTAGATATCGATTCAAATAAATCTATGGATTATTTAAAAGCAATGTCTAGTAACGCTGCATTATGTAAACCCAGAAAACGTAGTTATGAACAACGCGACAATTTTATTAAGAAACGTATTCGCTTACTAAATCAAAATAAATTGTCATTGATGGAAACTCTCACACAGTTTTCAAAAATTGAAAACTGCATGATTGCAGAACAACATTAATGAAATCCATACATCCGATGATGAGTTTGAAAATGAAAATGAAGAAAATCTAGAAGCAAATTGTACGGAAAACAATAATAACCATAAAGAAACTCTATTATGCGTAATTTGCTGCGATAAGGAAATGCAATTAGTATTTAATCCATGTAAGGATTTTAAGGTTTGCCAGGCTTGCTATCAGCAAATAAATGAAGCAAGTAAATCAAAAGGAAATAAAACGTTATGCCCAATTTGTCGGACAGTAATGAAGTATGTTCTATTAATTTTTTCTTAAGAGTTATATATAATTCATTTAATTAATACATTATTACTTTGTTTTTGTTAACATTCTTTTAAAGGAAAAATTTAATTTAATTTTTTGTTGCTAATTTTATTTATAAGAATTATGCCTAAGTTCCAAAAACAATAATAAAAAGAAAATTGTATAATCTTAAAGCTTTATATTTTATTTTATAGAATTAAAGATTCTGTAAAATGGAAAATTATAGTGGAAAATTATTAATTTTTCCTTTTACAAAATGTTCGCAGCTTTAATTCCTGGAGCCTAACATAGATAAATAGGCATATTAAGTGAAATAAAGCATTTGTAACGCAAAACATCACATGGGACATAAGACCATAATAGCTTTATGTCCCATTCAATTAAAATTGATATGCGACTTAAGGCCATATTAAAATTATGGCTTTATGTCCGTTTGAATTGAGACATAAAGCCATTATGGCTTAATGTCATATGTCCTATGTACATATGTGTTGATCTCATGTTAGTGATTTATTTTCTAATAAATTACGTTACAAAAATCTGTTTGTTGTTTTGATTTTCAACAGAAATATTTTAAAACTAGCCCCTTTTCGTGCTTATTCCAAACATTTTACTTCATTTTGCGCTAAAATATATATTTTTTCCATTTTTATTGAAATTGATTTTGTTTTGTTTCGTTTTTTGAAGTGAGAGAAACAAAAACAATTAGAGCGATTTCTCAATTTGTTTTTGTTTTGTGTTTGCACATGAGCACAAACCAGAGAACACGGCCGATCAGCTGTAAGCCGGCTAACTGGCGCCACCGGCCACAAACAATATATTAATTTAATTGTACGCCGCTAGAAATGAAAATAATGGGAAATAGATGGAAACGTTTTGAAATATTTGCAGAGAACTTGATAATATAATTTTGTTGAGTTGTTATTTCATGAAATTTGTTTTATATAACTACGCAGCAAAGTTATAACCGGGTGTCCTAGGGTGTCATAACCAGTTGCTCTAAGACAAGTGCGGTCGTTTCAGTCCAAGCTCTTAATTGGGAGCTTCAAAAAACGCATTTGAAGCCCCCATATAAAATCCGTACAGACAGGCGGACAGACGCACATGTCTTTTTTTCATCTCCTATTCATAAGGATCCAAAATAACTAACTTTGTGTGGCCGTGAATATTGTAGAAATAACTCGTACAAAAATCTGAACAAACCTACATATATATACCCTTTACCACTTTTGGTGAAGGGTATAATGATGAACAATATTTGCAAATATGATTATAAACATAAAAAATATACCAGTTTAAGCATGGTGTAGTTATTAGATACACCTTGAGTTTAAGGACCCAGCATCTCATTGTAAAAAAAGGTAAGTGTCAATGTATAGTTGGAAGTGAAATATGTATGAATATATTCCTAAAATACTGCAAGCAGAGTATAATACAGAATGGACGGGAGTAGCACCAACAACACGTTTAATCCATCGTCGGCTTATAATCTAACTTTTTTTTTTTTTTTTTTTAAACTACTAAGTCGGAAAGAGCCATCTGTCGAATTGAGAGCAAATGTTTTGGAAGGATATATACATAAGTATGTCATTCAAACAAAAGTAGAATATTATGATAAATAGGTATGTATGTGTGTATGTTTGTAGAGCAAAATTAATAAAATAAACAAAAAAAATTAATAATTTATTTTCCATTTTCATAAATATAAATTTATATTTAAAAATTTTGTGTTTATGTACATGAATGTGTCCCTTTTTATTTTGTCGACAAGAATAGCGCAAGTGACTAATTTTGACATTTGACGTTGCTTGACTTTTGATAGTGGGTACCAAACTTTAATGAATTCGAGTTGTCGTGCTAAAGAAGTTTAGTGGGTCCAAATTCAGCTGTTTGTCGTTAAAACTGATTGTGAAGAACAACATTTGATATCATGGGCTCGGCTCTTAGTCGATTCCTTTCGTAAATAAAAAATAAGCACCATTAATAATCACATATTTTTTGAGAAGTGAAATAAATATTGTAATTTAGCTCGGAACATTTTCAACTTGAATTGTTTTAATTATAATTTTTATCTGGAGAAAGTTGAAATGACATGCCACATCATATGCACGAATGTATATCGTGTGCAACGGTTTGACAAAAAATCTGTTATTTTTATATTTAATGAATTGAACAGGCTAATGTTCGTATCGCCCTTTAAGCCAAATTACATGTGATAATTATTAATGAACAAATAACATCAAAGTTAGTTGTAAATATTCTGACAACACATAGATGAACGGAACAGCCAGCCGTTTTCGAAGGCCACTAAACCTTCATCATCAGCGTTCTTCTGTGTTTGGTCCACTGTGTGTGGTGTCAGTTGATGTAGATTTCTGCCTTATATACGAAACTTTCTTGCAAATGGAATATGTGAATTGGTTTGATTCATCGTATTTCAATTTGCTGAAATGTGTTTTGTAATGAAGGCCCAAATTTACCATCTCTAAATTTACAACAGTCTTACCATTGTCGTTTTTTCATTACTAATTATGCACATGTTAGTTAATTTGCTTATTTTTGTTCTACTTAAGACAAACTCTTTTGGTTTGTTACTATTAAGTATATTTTTATTTAATTTTTGCCACGAGCCCATGACTATTAATTTTAGTTAATTTAATTATTATTATTCAAACTGCATTTGTTTCTATATTTAATGAATTGAACAGGCTAATGTTCGTATCGCCTTTTAAGCCAAATTACATGTGATAATTATTAATGAACAAATAACATCAAAGTTTGTTAGTTCGTATATAAGGCAGAAATCTACATCAACTGACACCACACACAGTGGACCAAACACAGAAGAACGCTGATGATGAAGGTTCAGTGGCCTGTGTGTTGTCAGAATATTTACAACTGACTTTGATGTTATTTGTTCATTAATAATTATCACATGTAATTTGGCTTAAAAGGCGATACGAACATTAGCCTGTTCAATTCATTAAATATAGAAACAAATTCATTTCGAATAATAATAATTAAATTAACTGTTATTTTTTAGTTTTTTCATTGCTAATATTTGGGTTTTTTTATTCAAAAGCTATTAACACAAAAAATATATTTTTTTCTTTTCTTTTTTTTGGGAGGAAGCGAAATATCTTTTTTTACCCCTCCCTACATACACCCAATAAGACGAAGAAACGAAGCATTTAAACTTCGGTTTTTCGGGATCATGCACTTCAAAATTTCGGGACATACAATGAAAAATAGAACTGAAAAAAGTAAATTAAAAAATATCTTAATGCAAAAAGTATATTTTCACTATCTTTCATTAAAAATATATAAAATAAAAGTGTAAAATTATTTTATGTATTTAATTTTTATATGAAAACTACCAACAAATATAATAAAAAGTTACAATATACAAGAATTCTGCAATTTTATTTTGCATGAATGTTCTTGAACTGTTGTTTTTATTTTTCAAACAACTTTTTTTATTCAAATTGTAGCATCTTGCATTATTGAATTACTTATTTTAAATATATTTTTAAACGGTTGAATAGAACTCCGTTCTTATTTTATATACAACCCTGTACATATTTTTAAATTTAACGTTTGTCTCAAGTACGACTCTGTATAATTACATACCTATTTTTACTACTCTTTTATACAACTACTAAAATGTAAACACATGGAGTTGCTATAAAAGCAGAGATATTTGCATGAAGAATTCGATTGGCATTCGATTGGATTCAATCAGTGAACATCTTTGTCTAGGCTTTTTTATAAGTTCCAGACTTGAGCTCACTGCTGAAATTTTCTAAACCCAATAAAGTGTTTTTTTCAAGTGAATAAATTTTATTGTTTTTATTCAATGATAAAATTCTCATAGAATCTTCGAAATAGGATTGTTTCATTGGCGCCCAACTCAGTGGCTGCGAAAATTCACGAAGAAGAATCCGAAGCTAATAAATCGACATCATCTGAACGAAGTGAAACTGACGAAGAGTTTTTTTTACCTAACGAAGACATCCAAGAAGATAACATGACAACATTTTTAACGGAACAATTTCAGCAAATTTTAGCGGCTATGAACAGCAACAATAGAGGTGGCTCATTCACGCAGTGTACAGCACGTTACAAAGGGCAGAGAGAACTTGCTGCAGTTGAAGAATTTTTAGCTGCCATCAGCGTATACAGGGACATTGAAAAGATTTCTGACGAAGATGTAGTACGTCGGATGCCCTTCTGCTTGAGGATTATGCAGCCACATGGTGGATTGGTGTAAAAAGTACAGTGAGTGGTTTTGAAGAAACAAAAGCACTCATTCGTGCAACGTTTTCACCTCCAGTACCTGACTGGTGAATTTTTGCTAATATCTTTGAAGCAAAACAACAAAAGAGAGAACCAACAGGCAGCTTTATATGCAAAAAGAGGTTGTTGTTCTCTCAACTGAAAGTTCCTGTCACAGAAGAGATTCAACTCAACATTCTTTATAGGGAAGCAGAAATTTTTACAACTGAATCTCAGCCAGTCATAAAAAACACAGTAATCAAAGAAGAGCAGTTTAAAAGGCCACAGTATTGAGAACTGCTTTAAGAAGAACAAACGAGATGAGCAGAGAACCAAGGAAGGGGAACATCAGGTGAACGAACAAAAGCAACTGAATCAATCAAACCCCATCACACAAAAGAAACCAACGTTCTCATGCTATGGATGTGGCACCCCAGGGGTATATCGTTCCAATTGTACTACGTGTAGTACACACCCTAAAGAAAGTCCTCAGTATCTAGCTTTTAATTACATCTTTTCTACAATCATGACCAAGAAACCTGCAACCCACATTTTTTTGGTCTAAAAGAAGAGGCAGTTTTTGATTCTGGCGCAAAAACTAGTGTATCCAGTCTTAATTTAAAGAACATTTTGGTGGAAAATAGAGCACACTATATGTGATGTCGTGATTGGCGATAGAGTGCGCAAAATACGCCTCATTTATTTTCCAAATGCTGAAAAACGCTGTACACTACTGGGAGCAGATTTTCTGGAATTAGCAGGAATTATTCTCAATATGGCACAAAGATGCTGGTATTTTGAGGACACACCAAAAACCAGATTCCTGTGCACGAATCCCCTTGAAATAGGAGTTTTTCATGTTCCAACTCTGTGAACTTCAGTTCATAAGCTTTGTTGAAAACAACAAACTTATTTCACCATTGGCAAATACTCCGAAAAGGTTGAATGACTATTCCCGACATGGGATTCAAAATATTTTCAGAGACGCAATACCTACTACAGAGACAACACCTGATAAGATATCAACACTTTTTGCACCTTTAATGAAAATCCGAAAATGTCACCGTGATACTTACTTGAATGACATCTTTATACCGTTATATATATTGGATATCCACATTTTAAAACATTCCGATGGTATTCGACTGACAAAAACAGAGCGTGTAAAATTGGACAAATAGCTGATATCTTACAAGGAAGTTTTTTCAGATTCTGTTAAAGCTACTCCGTACACTGTACACCGCATCCACACTGAAGAGCATGACCCAATTGCTGTTCCTCCATACCGCTTATCGCCTAGCAGAAAAATAGCACTCAGAGAAGAAAGATCCAAGATGCTTAAACAAGGTATCATTGTCGAATGTCTGTCACCATGGGTCGCTCCCGTTGTCCTCATACAAAAGAAAACTGGTGGAATCAGAGTATGTATAGACTATCGCGAATTAAATAATATCACCAAACCCGACCGCTATCCATTACCAAGGGTGGATGATATTATACATAAAGCTAAAGCTACAAGCTTTATGTCTACTCTTGATCTTTAATGTGGCTATTGGCAGATTGGAGTTCATCCGAATGACCAAGACAAAACAGCATTTGTTACTCCCTTCGGTATGTACAAATTTACAAGGATGCCATTTGGTTTACGAAATGCCCCAGCAATATTCCAGCGTCTTATTGATCGTATAAAAACTTCTTTGGGAGAAACGATTCTACTGGCATACCTAGATGACATTATCTCTTGCTCATCCATGTTTGAACAACACTTACTGGACCTAGAACGGATTTTTCAAAGCGTTCAAGAGTTTGGTCTAAAAGCTAATTTCGAAAAATGTCGCTTATGACGAAGTACAGTATCTTGGCCATATACTTATTCCTAAAGGGATTATGACGGATCCAGAAAAGGTATCAGCATTACGACAACGCAAAGAACCCCGAAATGTTAAAGAGCTGCTTTCATTTTTGCAAGCATGTTCTTGATATCGTCGCTTTATACCCTCTTTCGCTAACGTGTCCAAACCACTATCCGCTCTATCAAGAAAGAATGCCATATGGAATTGCACGTCAGAACAACAGAGTGCTTTCAATGGTCTTAAAATATTGCTAACATCTGCGCCTATTTTAAGACAAGCTATAGACGATCAAGCCTTCACATTGAAAACTGATGCTAGAAACCACTTGGTGCAATTTTGCTTCATCGGGAGGGTGCAGACTAACACCCAATAGAATATGCCAGCAGACTGTTATCAAAAGCAGAACAGAACTACTCCACTATAGAGCGAGAAGCTCTAGCCATCATGTGGGCCGTTCAGAAATTCCGTGGGTATATTGAGGGTGCATCCGTGAAACTAATAACAGATCATCAACTACTTAAATGGCTAATGAATATTAAGTCTCCAACCGGGCGTTTAGCACGATGGGCTCTTGCATCTTGTGAAATCTCTGATTTTTCTATAGAACTGCCAAGAAAGACCGCCGGTAATATATGAGAAAGTCAAAAAAAGGATTCTTATCTCAGGGAGATTATCAATTGTTTCGAAAACAATACGGAAGATATTTCACACTGGTCCAAGAGAGCTTTTATAATGAACGATGGTGTCTTATATTGCTACAACAATGACGACTCTGATGATGCTCAACTTATGGTGCCTGGTGACGAAAGGGTGGAAATTCTAAAACACTATTACGATGAGGACACGGCTGCCCATTACGGTATCAATAAAACGATGAACAAAATTACATCTAGATACTATTGGCCAGGAATTCGCAAAGACATAGGAAAATTAGGCAACAAATCTTAAACCTGCTGGTTTATACCAAACTGTATCCAGCAATCAAAGGTTTGAAGTGATTGCTATAGACTTGTTTGGTCCTTTACCGGTATGACCAAAGGATTATCAATGGATTTTTATCGTAGTAGACATTGCCAGCAGATGGCTAGAACTCTTTCCCTTGGAAGTTGCGTCAGCAGAAGCATTCGCCAAAGCATTGATAGACGAAATATTTCTACAATATGGAGTACCACGTAAAGTAATTACCGATAACGGTTCACAATTCATCTCCGCTGTCATGCAAAAAGTGCTTTTTTGCTTGAATATACAGCATATTTTAACACCTGTATATCACACAGAGGCAAATCCCGTTGAACGGAAAAATCGTGATATGAAAACTCAATTAGCAATACTAGTGAGAAACAATCATCAATCCTGGGATGAAAAAATAGCCAGTATTCGGTTTGCAATGAATACAACGGTCTGTCAAAGTACAAAGTACACTGCAGCATATCTGAAATTTGGACGGGAACTTAGAACATAAGATGATGTTCAACGTGACCTCAGGGCAATTATTCAGTCAGAAAATTTTGTTGCCGAAATCACTTCAAACCTTCACACAATGGCTGACGTATTGAGGGATGTCAAGGAAAATGTGTATCAACAGCAAGACAGCAATAAACAATACAGTAATGATCATCAACGTAATCAACCGCCACTGCAAATCGGTTCCAAAGTATTGGTAACAACACATGTCTTAAGCAACAGTCAGAAAGGAGTTACATCCAAATTCGTACCAAAACGGGACGGTTCATATGTGATCATAGCCAAGAAGGGAACAACATTATTTGCAATTGCGCATGAAGACGACCTCAATCTACCATTGGGAACTTACGACGCGTCAGCTTTGACACCTATGGCCGGCCATTCAGATGAGTCCATACAACCAGTACAGATAGTAAGAAGAAGAGGACGCCCTAGAAAAATGCTTAACTGCTGCATCGCCGAGACATCTTCAGCATCAGAGGGGGAGTATGTAGCATCTTGCATTAATGAATTACTTATTTTAAATATATTTTTAAAATTAACGTATGATTGAATAGAACTCTGTTCTTATTTTATATACAACGCTGTACATATTTTTGAATTTAACGTTTGTCTCAAGTACGACTCTGTATAATTACATACCTATTTTTACTACTCTTTTATACAACTAATAAAATGTAAACACTTGGAATTACTATAAAAGCAGAGACATTTGCATGAACAATTCAATTGGCATTTGTGATTCAATCAGTGAACATCTTTGTCTAGGCTTTTTTTTATAAGTTCTAGACTTGTGCTCACTGCTGAAACTTTCTAAACCCAATAAGTGTTTTTTTCCAAGTGAATAAATTTTATTGTTTTTTTAATGATAAAATTCCCATACAATCTTCGAAATAAGATTGTTTCAAAATTAAATTTCAAAATTAAATTAAATATTTGTTCTCAATTATAACGTTATAATTATTTAAAAATCATTTTAAAATTTTAGCATTATATTTTAGCATTTTCAAATATTTTAATCAGAAATAATTTCTTAGTCGGGCTTAAGTTCAGTAATTTTAATTCTTGTTGAATGAAATATTTTTATTAATTAATGTGAGTTTCTAGAGAAGAGAAGAAAAACTAAATTAGACTATAAGCTGGGGGAAATACCGATATTTTTCTGTGCAGCAACGCACTTCATCAGCACCCAAGTCTATCTACTGGGGTAGAGATTGTTATTAACATCAGCTATTTAAGGCAAATTTTCAATGAAATGGAATATGGGAAATGTTGTGTATACAATTATTGATTTACCTTTGGTAAACACATTTGTAAGTATCACTATTCATTTTCTGTTTATCCGTTTTTTTTTCATTTTCTATTCATGTTAGCACGAAGTTATGTCACTCTACCTAAGTATGTTTAACTATTCTTGCTTATCTTTTACGATCATCACATTAATTATCTTTACTTATTCGATGTACCATTGGTACATCGAGGTCTGATCAAAAAATTATTATGTTATGTTATTTTCAAATTTCGTGAGTTACGTATCTTTGATTTTCGCATTTTTTTTCTGTTATGTTGGTACACATGTCCGTTATATGTGTTGCCAATATCAGCCATTTTGGATTGTGAGTTTGTTTTTGACAGATAAAAAGGTTAGTCGTGTTTTGGTGTGCTCTTCGATTTTTTACTATTCGAAAAAAAGGATCAGAGAAACTGTATTAAGTTTTGTGTAAAAAATGAAATTAAATGCTCACTGTTTTCTTCGACTGCAATGGCGTGGTGCATCATGAATTCTTGCCACAAAGTCGTACGGTCAATAAGGAATACTAACTTGAAGTTATGCGCTATTTGCGCGAAGCCATTCGTCAGAAATGCACAGAATTGTGGAAAAAACAATCATGGATTTTGTACTATGATAACGCACCAGCTCACACATCGATGCTTGTGCGTGAGTTTTTGGCGAAAAAAAAACCATTATCATGCCTCAAACACCGTATTCACCGGACTTGGACCCCGCTGACTTTTTCCTATTCCCAAAACTGAAGACACCGATGAAAGGAAAGCGTTTTGCTACGATTGAGGAGATAAAAGAAAAATCGAAACAGGAGCTGTTGGCGATACCAAAAAGCGCGTTTCAGAATTGTTTCGAGGATTGGAAAAAACGCTGGCATAAGTGTATTATATCTGAGGGGGATTACTTTGAAGGGGACAAGATAGTTATTGATGAATAAATAAATACTTTTTGAAAAAATTTAAAATAACGGTTATTATTTGATCAGACCTCGTACATGTAAGTGTTAATGTAGTGGATATTATGTTACATTGTTTTTGCTTACTTCAGTTGATATACTTTCCAGTATATAAAACTGTGATTGCCAAGTTTAAAAATTGTCTCATTTTCAAATATTTTTAGCATTATTTTAAGCATTCAGCATTCAATTGTTTTTTATTTGTGTCAACAGTGTATGTGGCAGTGATGGCATTTTGCTGCGTTTCGGGTATTTGTTGGTGCTTTTTGCCTCTTCATAAACGCGAAATTTTGGTTAATACCCTTTTTTCAAAAGCGGGTATTTACAGTGCTTTTTAACAATATCTAACAGTGCTTTTGGTGCTTTCTTGTATAATAAAAATATTTTTAATTTACAAAACTAAAATACTTTTAAGCGCTAATAGCAGCATGTTTTGATAACGGAAACTATGCTAAACACAATGTAGAAAACTTTTCATAATTGGAATTAAAAGATTAAAATTTTTCATGCAAAATAGAAAAGGGAAGTAACTGGAAAGTACCACATAATTATCTGCTTAATAATTGATTGAAAGTAGTATGCAATAAGCATTTGTTCTATTTCAGTAAGAGGGTGCTAGGCCAGAAAAAATTCAAAAGGTTGCCTGCCTACCTGATGGTGCCGGCGGTAATTAAAGCCACTGGCTCTAAATTGTTTGTAGGCAGTTGCATGCTTAGAAAGCAGATGAATGCTCCCTTTTGACAACAGGTTATTGTTCGAATTTTCATACCTTTTCGGCTTATATACTAATTATGTGAATAATGTAGATTGTAAAAATGAGTGATTTATTAAAATACACTCAATATCTTATTTCTATTTTATATATATATATATTGAGTATTTTAAAAATATTTACATTTATAATTTTCATGGGAAAATAAAATGTCACTTGATATGTTTAAAGTAATAAATTACTTTCCCATAAATATTGAAGTGTGCCACATACAACAACAACTCACGGTATGTTTACCAAACACATGCATATCACATGCATTGCACTGGAATATCAATACGGCATCAGTGTTGCCAGAAAATGATGATGATAGAATGCTAAATCGGTCAAAAAAATCTGCTAAAATGTTCTACAGAAGAAAAGTATAATGCCAGACTTAAATATAGAAAAAATTATTGAAATGGCTTTGAATTACATGTTTATACAAACTTAATAGTGTTTGCTGGTAGTTTTAGAGCACATACAAATATAAAATAGTTAGTAATTCGTGTTTTTTGGAAATATTACAATTACATTTAAAATTTTTTTACGCACTATAATCCCAAAATTTTATTTTACTTCTTCAATCAAATATTTTTTAAATTATAAATACATTGAAATTGATTATTGAGGGGTTAGCTGGATTCTATGCGCATTTCACTGTTGCTAGTGCAGATCATCAGGGAACCTTTAGCCTGCGATACATGTACATTTATGAGAAAAATCCTCTATACAGAAGAATTTTTTTAACAATTTACAATTTTTTATTTTAACAAATTCTGCCAGAAAGCATCTAGCAGAATTTTTTTGAAAGTTGAATGCTTTTTAACTAATGAAAATGCCAAATCTGGCAGTGAAAATGCTAAAATGGCAACAATGTACGGCATTGATGCGCGTTTCTTTGCACAATTGTGCTGAGAGCATTCACACGTATTCTTACCCTCTTTAATTTAGTCGTCAATGAAACAGCGACGAATGCGCATGAGGCGGATGCTTACATATTTCTTTCAAGAATATTTATCCAGCAAACACACGTGTTGCCTTTCAAATTTATGATATGCGCAAAATATTTTATTATAAATAACGCAATTGGTAACATACAATGCTTTTATATTATCAAAGATTTAAGGAAAAAAGAAATATGGCATTTAAATACTTATGATGCTTTTCTTAAGTTTAATGGTAGTGAAAGAGAAAAATTTAAAATAAAAATACAAATATTTATTTAGAAAAAATAAAATAATAGTTGCTACCAGTGGACCATACCAAAATAAAGTTTGAAAATGTTTTTTACAAATGACTATTTGCTTAGAAAATGCTTTAATTTCAATTAATATTTTAAGTGTATGCCTTTGTGTTTGGTGGGTAGCTCGCAACGTCAATACATTCACAGTTCACCCATACATTAATAGCGCCCACCAGTGCAATACGGTGACCAGTGGTATGAAAGACATATGATACCTTCAATTGCTATTGTATGCAGACCCGTAAAACAATGAATACATTCACTGATGTGTATGTAAAAGAATTAAATCATTGTTTACTACACCTCCATTTTTCGCAAGAATGTTCATATAATGTTAGTTTATTAGTTAGTTTCTTTTTACAGTTAAAAAATGCTTACTGAAGTATAATGAAAAATTATTAATTGTAAAAATTTAGTTTAATTACAATATTAGTTGGTAGTGCGACACAGTTTTTAATTATTTAATATTATATAACTTAAGTCTATTCTTATGAACTACTTGTGTTTTATTTGTTTCCCTATCAACTATAGTTACATTATCTCTTAAATCTATTTTCTTAATTCTGTAAGGTCCTCTATATTGGGTTTCTAATTTATGACCTGCTTCATTTTTGAGTAAAACTAGATTTCCTATTTTTAAATTATATTCTATTATTTCCTAATCGAAATTTAATTTTTGCATAAGTTTATGCCTATTTAGTAATTGTTGAGCTCTCTTATATGCTACTTCTAACCTAAATTTGGATTCCTTAGCATAGTTGTCTATGTATGTTATAGAGTGGAGTAATTCTATCATTAAACTGTTGAAAAGAATTCGGCTGTTTTGCAAAAACTAATTCATATGGACAGTAATTATGTACTGTTGAAGGTGTTTTATTAAAACAGTAATTGAAATATTTTAGCCATTCATGCTAATCAGTTTTATCAACTGTTATATAAGATCGTACGTATTCATTAAAAGTTCTATGTCTTCTTTCAATTGTACCTAATGTCTGATATGGTGTACAGTTAAAGTTAGTTTTTCTATTTTTAATATATTATATAATTTTTCGAATAATTCATTTTGATATTCGGTACCCATGTCCGAAATGAACGTCTTCATTGGACCATAGGTAAGTATAAAATTATCAAATATTGCTTTAGCGATTATTTTGTCTTTTACTTGTATAGTAACTTAATATTTAGTTAAATCACATATTATTGTGATTGCGTATTCATTTCCAAATAATGATTTAGGAAACGGTCCTATTGTGTCTACGTACACCGTGTCAAACGGTTTTCTTTGTGTTGGTGTAATTGTCTTTGGACTTTGAGAATGTTTTATTGTTTTGGCAGTTTGACATTTATGATATGTTTTTACATATTTAGATATGTCTTTGGACATATTTTTCCAATAGTAATATCTCTTTATTTTTTCTAATGTTCTATATGGTCCACAATGTCCTCCTTCTATGGGATCATCGTGATATTTCAGCATAATTTCAAGAATTGCCTTAGCATTCTTATTATCAGTTTGGGTCACCTCATTTAGTAGCGCTACTTTAATTTTATTCAATATTTTATTGCCCATAAATTTTAATTCATTACTAGAGATAAATTCGAAAATTTTCTCACTAGGTGCCACTTGTAAAATATATATTGTGTTTACCGGCCGCTTTTTCGCACCTAGAGAAAAATTGTCCTAAGTCAAAATTCTCGTTAGTAAACAAATCATTAATTAGTATATATGTTACTATATATTTTTCATGTTTGATATAACATCTTTCGGGGGAAATCTTTAGTTTATAGTATTTGCTGACGTCAGTGTTTGTTAAAGGTATATATATATATACTGGGCTTATCATAATTTTTATTTTTATCACATTTATGCTGTTTATTTAATGTATTACTATCCTTTTCTTTTCCTGTATTGGTCATCGATCTTGTCGTGACTCTTAATATAGAAAAAATTTTATTATTTATGTCTTTAAGATCGTTTATTGTAATTCGCGATAGAGCGTCAGCAACATAGTTATCTTTTGTGCAATGATCTTAGGGGAAAGTCCGAGTTTTTCCATTTCTAGAGTTGATAATTTTTGTCTCATTTCATTGTTGTAATTGATATTGCTAGTATGTCTATTATATATAGTTATAGTTTTTGCTATTATTATTGTTATTAAATAATTTTAATAACTTTTTTTCTTTTCTTTTTAATTTTCTTTATTTTCTTGTTTTGTTAAAACGTAATTGATGAAAAGATATTATTAAATTTATTTTTCTGAATTAACTATTATACAATTCATTCTATTCTATCTATATGGTTTGTGTTTTAATATATCTGTTAGACTTTATCTAAATAATTTGCCCTACTAACGAATTTCTATGGTGTATTTTGTAAATTTTTAAAACAAAGTTCAAAAGTGATAATATAGTTAAAATTATTAAAGTGATTTCAATTAGCTTTAAATTAATTTTTCCCTGAATGATTTCTACCTCGTTTATTACGTTTGCATTTGAATTTTCTATTTTTGATTCGGTTTTCTCCATTTTTGTTCTATTTAAAAATCTTCTTTTAAAAATTTTTTCTTGATTAGGAAAACTTACAATTCTATGTATGTCTCATTAATTACGTCTTCTTTAGTTCCTTTTATTCCCAAAAGTTTCCACAAATCTGTTAAAATCTTGATTGCTTTATCCATTTCTTCATCCTCGTTAGGAATTTCTAAAACTTCCTTAGAATCCCATCTGATTGGGTTTTTTAGTCTAATATTTCTTTTCCTATTCATTATTTTGTAAAAAGAGTCTTAACAAGATTAAAAATTTAGGAACATATTAAAAAAAATTTTTAAAGCAAAGTTATTCTATTAATTAATTTAATTTTTGAGAAAAATTAAAAAAAATGTATCAAATAGCGATTAATGCACTGTTATTATATATATATGTTGTTGAATTTTGCTGGCACCTTCAATCTTCCTTGGTTGATCAGTATATGTGACGCGCAAAATAGAAAGGGACCTAAGGGTAAAAACCGGTTTTGTTCAGGAGAGCCATTTTAAAGATTTAAATACGTGTATCTTTGGTGTACCATCACTGAATAAAACGCGCATATATCTGGGAGGGAACAGTTTTGGGGAATGGGATCGGTCTCATGCGATGCTCAGATGTTGTCCACATCAAAAAAAAAAGTGAAAATTGATTTTTTACCCTTAGGTCCTTTTCTCTATACGCTTTCACATATATACATATATTGCTGGATTGTACATGATGTTATTTGCTTTTGTTGGTGGGAATGCATTTGCTGCTATTGAATGTTGTTGAGCGGTTGGTATATAACATTAAGACGATGTGTTGCTGCTGCTCTTGATATTATTGCTGATGATAATAAGTCCTTTTTTCGATAATAGTAATCATCTTTTTTCCTCTGTCAGAGCGTTTTGGCTGTTCTGCGTTCTAAGGTCGCAAGTTGTAAAGATGTTTTGAAGACTGGTAGGATCGCCATGTAAATATCAAAAAGTTCTTATATTTCAGTAAGAGGGTCCTAGGCCAGAAAAATTTCAAAAGGTTGCCTGCCTACCCGATGGTGCCGGCGCTAATTAACGCCACTGGCTCTAAATTATTTGTAGGCAGTTGAGTGCCTAGAAAGCAGATGAATGCTTTATATTAACCAATAAAAATATGCCAATTTGAGTAGAGCTCAACGAGGAGCTCTTTTGACAGCAGTTTGTTGATTGAATTTTCATACAAATAATTTCGGCTTATATACTAATTATGTAAAGAATACAGATTGTAAAAATGAGTGATTTATAAAATACACTCAATATCTTATTTCTATTTTATATATATATTTTGAGTATTTTAAAAATATTTACATTTATAATTTTCATTGGAAAATAAAATGTCACTTGATATGTTTAAAGTAATAAATTATTTTCCCATAAATATTGAAGTGCACCACATACAACAACAACTTACCAAACACATGCATAGCATATGCATTGCACTGGAATATCAATACGGTGACCAGCGGTATGAAAGACAAATGATACCTTCAATTGCTATTGTATGCAGATCCGTAAAACAATGAATACATTCACTGATGTGTATGTAAAACAATTAAATTATTGTTAACTACAGTTGTCAATACCAGTCATTTGTTGTAGACAACGGGTAACCAAGCCCTAATGTTTTGGTATCGTATTGACGTTCCGTCAATGTTGAATAAGGGTGCATATCGCAAAATAAAAACTTTTAAGTTAATTTAAAAAAAAAATATGTTCTTAATGCATCCTTTATGTGTAAATGATTTTTAGTAACATACATATCTTAATTTAAGCCTAAGCTTCACCTACCAAACAACTCTCACCGATCATATAAGTACTAACATTTTGAAAAATTTTAATTTTTAAGATATGACAATGTTGCAATGAGCGCGTTACATGTATATTTAACTTTTGTATGTATGTAGGAATTTATTTTATTCTACCCCTGGCTTTTTATTATTAGTTTTTACATATTATTTATTTTTATTAAATTAATCGTGATTTTGTTTTAATTATAATTTTGTTTCTTTTGAAGCAAAAATTTTAAATTATATATTGAGCTTTTACCCTCTTAACTCTTCTTTTTTAAATGGAATTCTCTTCGTCGAGGTACCAACACTGGTTTGTGGCACTCGACGTCCCACCTGCAGCTGCACTCGTACTGATTCTGCTCTCCACGAGCTGCTTCTCTCTGATCACGCTCATTAGCCGTTTATGTTGTCATTTAGATTGATAATGTAATTTTGGATTTAAAGATTAAATAAATATTTGGAATTGAATTGACTTCGTGCATACACAGAAGTGAAGAATGTGACAGGTAAAAAAAGCTTCAATCAGGTTTCTTAAAATTCGTGGAAAAAAGAGAAAAATAATCAAAACAAAAACGCCGACAAAATTTGAGGGAAAATGAGACAGACACTTCTGTATGTTCTGTGATAATATACATACATACATACTCGTACACATGCATATGGTTGGTATTATCCAATAATACCCAGCAAAAAATAAAAAGAGTACTTCCTTATGAACCACTTTTTAATTACTTGGAATGCATCTAATGCATATTTTTAGGTGTTAAAAATGCATATTTTTAGGTGTTAAAGAAGTTATTTTTAACAACATATTAAATTAAATTTTAAATCACTACTTTGTTTTCAAGAAGGGTTGTACTTTTTTGGCTCAAGCCAAATACAAGTATTTTTTTTTTATTATATTTAAGGCTTTTAAAATCAAAAGCTTGTTATTCTTAAAAATAACCTTGAAATGATATAACAAAAAATTAAATTATTTAACCTCTTTTCTGTTCAAACTATATACAAGAGATTTACTTACTGAATAAAAATCACATCTGAACTACTTCTGCGAAGTGAATTATTTTCACACTGAAATTTCAGATTTTTATAGCACCAAAAACTTGAAGTGGTTTTATTCAGTATATGTAGTGCTTTTTCTACTCCTTTTTCCTCACTTTTTATGCTGGGTAATGAAATGTTGCCAACAACACTTTCGTCTGTGTGAACACGAAGGCAAAAGCAAAAGAGAATTCCAGATGTTTTTCTTCCAATTGTTCGCCCGTCTAAAGTCTGACTTAGAGACCGTTCACACAGCTAACTTTGCTAATGTAAATAATTTTGCCAAAGAAAAGTTGAAAAGAGAGAAAATACGATGAACTTAAAAGAGGATACTACAGCATTAGTGAAAGCTAGAGGGTTGCAATAAAATAAAGCCTGTTATAATAGCTTTAATTTGCGAAGTAAATATTTGTATACAAGTACATACATAATATGTAATTTAATGTAGAAGAAAAACAGATTATAATTGTGAGTTAACACAAAATTAAAAAAATCGACTTATGCCGAATACGTACCGTATATATACGGAAAGTATTTGTTTTTCTTGTAATGTTTCCGAAAGTATGGTTGAATGTTACTTTTTTAAATATGTATATATGTATGTCTCTATATGAAATAACATTAAATGTTTATCATATTTAGAGATTTATGAAACTGCTTGAAGAAAATGCATGAAACAATTTTCATTTACTCATTGCGCTTACATTAAACAATGTTAAAAGATTGGACCATGCATTTCTTTAAAATCAAATAGCTATTTAGTACTTACCTCTTCACATAGTGCCAACATTCGACGTGTACTTTCCAGTGACTATAAGAAACAAATAAAATAAAATTAGGTTAGTATTATTATTACATGTGAAATCTATTCATTACTCATGTAGGCTGCTTTTATTTTGTTTTAGCTAGTAAGGCATATAAAGGTTTATGCTAATAAACGTGCAATTATTTTTATTTCGTATTCATATCAACCAAAATGTTGAAAATACTTAGACAATAATTTACTTAGAATAAAGATTATATTACACATAACAATATATACATGTACAACATTTTAAAAACACTACTACTCTGTTGGAAATCAATCAGATAGTTTTCATGTTACAAATAATTTCTCTGCTGTGTGTGTGTTCATTTTAATTATTAAACGGTTTGTTGAAGACCTTAATTTTTTACAGTAAATCATATAAATTACAGAATGTTAGCTTTTAATTACAGGCATATTCAAGCTAAAAACAAGGCACCAGTCTTTCACAAAGATTTTATGAAAAAATTACTTAATTATTGTTATCAGCTTCAGAAACTTTTGCTTTTATTAAGAGATTTGGTTTGTTGGTGCGCGATTTTGTTCAGGAGAGCGATTGTCAAATTTTACATAAATTGTACGAATCTGATTCAACACAAAAAGGCATATCAGAGCATTTGCATCAGATAGTTATGATTATAATGCCTTGTACATTAAGCTGCCAAACTCAACTTTAAATTCCAAATTTCATAATGTGCACGATGCACCATTACTCAACATTTATTTTTAAAATGTTTTCTCCAATATTTAGTTTTATTATCTTTTTTTTACAATTTTCCAATTTATTTTTAGAATGTTCTTCTTTTTTAAAATGTAAACTTATTTATATTATACTTATGCTAGGAAGGTAAAGCGTCATGAATTTGTCATGCTTTGTTATTTAAAAATTGTGGGTCACTAAAGAATATTGACATTAACCTGATCTACTGAAATGTTAGTATCCAATAAAGAATGATTCAGGTTTTTTTTAAACAATGTATGGTGGTAATGCACTTTAAGAATGTATTACTCCTAAATCCATTTAATTATCGTGTGCGACAATGCACTTGTAAGAATGCTAAATATTTATGTTCTGTAATTCTAGCTGTCTTGAGTTTTTTTTTTATAAAGTAAGTCAAGTGTTAATGCTCTTCAAAATATTTATTTAAAATTGTGTTGTAAAATACATTCATGACAAAAAGTATATCATTTATTAGATTTGAGTCATTATATAAAGTTTTGAAGGATATATATGTATGTATGTAAATAAAAAATTCAGACGTTAAAAACCATGTTAATTAAATACGAAGCAAAAAAAAAAGTAAAAGTGCTATAGTCGGCTGTACATAATCATAAAATGTAGAGACATGCATACATATGTACGTAGGTATATATGTACGTTAAGACCACCAAATAGCGTGCAAACTGGCCATGCGCATTACACTTCTCACCCATTTTTGGCCCCAAATGCGGAATTTTTCCGAAAAATTTGCATAACCATTGTTGTGCATACTAATAGCACAACATTTTTCCAGTATACAGTTTTGCCATAACTATGGCAATAATTTTGATCCATTTAATAATATAAGGATCAAAACATCCAATACGAGTTTATTATAAGCTTTGTTAAGTATTTGGAAATTATCCTACAGCTCGTGGTAGCCGCAAATATAGAAAGAGGAAAATATATTTTTCTATACAAAAAATTTATGTACATTGTACATACTTGCATATATTATGTAAATTCACTAAATTCAATAACAAATCATTAGGATTCTTTTAACAAAAAAAAAAGCATACTTAAATCACAATGTAAATTTCAATTTTTAATGTACCATGGAGCCGATGTTATCAAACCTAAAATTTTGTTTCGTCTTCGTTGAATTCTCTCTAAATTGGAGTCAATATGGTGTTTCCATGTAAGCCTTCGATCAAGGTGTATACCAAGGTATTTTAGATGTGAATTTTAAGCAACAACTTGACTGTTAATTCGAATGGGGGAACAAGTATCTCTTCTTAAGGTAAAGGTTATATGGATACACTTTTGTTCATTTTCTTTAATTCTCCAAAAGTTCAACCATATTTTCAGCTGGGTTATATGTTCCTGAAGATTGCGGGCTTCCTCATTCGGGTTTTCATGCATACTCATGCAGGCTGTCTCATCGGCAAATGTAGAATTATAGATATTATTGCTCACAGGCATATCGCAAGTATATATTAAATACAAGACTGGCCCCAGCATATTACCCTGTGGGACACCAGAAGATATAGATTCGGGCACACTCACGAAGTCTCTTTCCACAACAGTGAACTTCCTATCAGTAACATAACTTTCCAAAAGTGTTTGTATATTTATTGGCAGGTATGTCTTCAATTTTAAAACTAGGCCTTTGAGCAATACTTTGTCAAATGCCTGAGAAATATCAATGAAGAGGGCAGACCAATACTTCTTTTCTTCAAATGTCTTCCTTATAAATTGCATCAATCTATGCGTTTGCGCAATTGTGATATGCTGACTTCTGAAACCAAATTGATGGTCAGGGATGCACCCATTATCAGCTAAAATTTTTGAAAATTTAGTCATGAGCAGCTTCTCCAAAAGCTTTGAGATTGTTGATAGTAAGCTTATAGGCCTATATGACTCAGCCTTAGTAGGATCTTTGCCCAGGTTTGGAATCGTTTTGATGTTCGCAAGTTATCAGTTACGTGGGGCCAAAACATGCATAATTTTATTAAATTTTTTATCTTTTTTTTAATACATGTATTTATTTATTGTATCTTCAAATTTGAACTTACAGTAAGTAAGAGTCGTGCTAAGCAAAAAATAAAAAAAAAAGTATTTTCAAGCAGTTTCATCTGGAGTGTTGAATATTGGAGCCATAGTGTCCTTCTTTTTTAAGCGGCTGCGTATTTTGCAATTTCTTCAGTCACTAGTGGCATATTTAAATCACGATGTAAATTTGAATTTTTAATGTACCATGGAGGCGACGTTATTAAACCTAAAATTTTGTTTGCCTTCGTTGGATTCCCTCTACATTGGAAACTGAAGCAGTGACCCAAAGTTGAATTCTGTAGCACCACATAGGTTTCAAGAGCGACTTGTATATCAAAAATTTACAATCTAGACTGAGTGTTGAACTTCTACAATCAGCCAATGTATCTGAGTTAATTTTAGTTTCATTTGCGTTAGCTTAGAGTCAAGGTGCTGTTTCCATGTAAGCCGTCGATCAAGGGGTATACCAAGGTATTTCCCATGTGAATGGTGAGGAATATTTTAATTGTTGATTCACAGGTATAAGACAAATATAAAACTGGCCCCAGAATACCACCATGTGACACACTCATAAAGTCTCATTCTACAACATTGAACTTCCGGGCAAGAATGTTACTTTTCAAAATATTTAGAATTGTTATTGATAGGTATGTCTTCAATTTTAAAACTAGGCCTTCATGCCACACTTTATCAAATGCCTGAGAAACGGCCATAAACAGGACAACACAATACTTCTCTTCTTTAATGGTGCTATGCTGACTTCTAAAAGCAAACTGATGGGCTGGTATGCACCCATTGGGGACAATTCTATCATAAGCAGCTTTTCGGAAAGCTTTGACATTGTTGACAGTAAACTTATTGGCCTATATGACTCAGCTTTGGTAAGATCCTTCCCCAGCTTTGAAATCATTTTGACCTTGGCAAGCTTCCAGTGGTGTGGATAATACTCCAGTCGTAAAATAGCATTAAAAGTAAATAACAGGATTCTAATTGCAATACCAGGCAACTTTATCAGCATCTGATTACTAATTCCATTAATTAAAAGCTCCGGGCTTTCTTCGGACTGAGTTGAGCACTACGTTTTTGTACATAACGCGTCTTAAATTTTATAGGTCGAGGGGGTATAGCAACTACTTTTGGCATATCAACAACACAAGTATATGTATTAAGCGTAAATACGGATTTTAAATGCTCAAGAAATAGTTTTCTGTATCGCTTCTTGCCCAACCTCTTGTAGATGTGCGCAGAGGTGGTTTAAACTCAACGGGTGTTTTAAGCTTTCTAGCAGCGCACCACAAAGAGTAATTAGATGCTGGTGTGACATCGAGGTTTTCCAGAAAATTTTTAAGAGATGAAGTTTTTTTAGATGCAAGCAACTCTTGGAGTCGTTTAGTGCACTCTTTAAACCTAATTTTATGTTGTGGTGATTTGTGTTGTTGCCATTTCCTTCTAGCTCTTCTTTTTTCACATACGAGACGTTCAATATCCGTAGAATAAATTATGTTAAACCCAGTTTGTGGATAGGAGGTAGTGGCATATTCAGCAGCCTGCTTAATATTTTCGTTAAGATTGGCAATGTTAGATTGAATATCATCGTGTGTTCTTAGTGTAATGTTTTCCGTGCAATTAATACTAAGATATTTTTTGAACCCCAGCCAATTAACACGATTAATCATCTTCATATATGAGTGAGGTAAGTCACTTCTTAGTTGGCTACAAATTGTAACGATTGTGGGAGAGTGATCGGAGGAGAGATATAGAGAAGCTTCAATATGAACTAAGTCCCTAGAGATATTTTTCATGATGCCAAAATCTATAATATCCGGAATTTTTTGTATGTCAGTTGGCCAGTAAGTGGGCTCCTACTCTACGTGCAATAAGGCGCGAACTCCAGAACGTATGTTTTGCATTGAAGTCTCCAGCTGCTAGGAAACAAGGTCCAAGTGATTTGTAGAAAATCTCGTATTGATCCTCAGTGATTAAGAATCTGGGAGGGGAGTAAATTGATGATAAAACGAAATTTTTACAAAAATTATCGACACAAATATTAGTTGCTTCTAGATGTTCTGCACAAATGTTATTAAGAATATAGTGCTTGAGTCTTGAATTCATTAGAACTGCCGATTCATATAAGGTGTAGCCATTAATTTTGATTAGAGGAAGTGCTCAAGCTCATTTTTGGGATGGCGAATGCCGTTTGCGTTCCAGAAACAGAATTACAATATGTATAATTTTTGTTTACAAAGTTACTTAAATAAACAGAGAATAAACATCATATCTTAAAAGAGAAAAAACACCTCCTTAAAATTTTCAGGATCTTAAAGCAACAGTTAGGGCTATTACTAAAAACAAATTTAGCAAAACGAAAAGGTTTTTGAGTAACTCCATTTTGAAAATTTCAAAACTTTGCAAATATTACATTTATCCAAAAAAATAAAAATTGTTCTTACATTTTTTGGTTACCTCAAATATTCATTTATCAAATTTTGAATATGACATATATACTATTTGAGTAGATAAACATATTCCGTTGGTATATGTTTATCTACTCGTATATATATAAAACGAAATTTGTGTTTGGTTTTTTGTTTGTTTGTACCTTATAGGAGACCAGACCTCTTGACCGATCTTCCTGAAATTCTCAAAACATTTATCTAGGTGTTGTGAGTCATTAAAGACAATAACAACAAAAATAACAACCGGAATCCGGCAAAATATAAAACAACAGTCAACCATCAATAACTGCAATTCAGCAAGAACCATTAAGTGCCGACGGTGCAAACCAATGGATATTGCGATAAAAATAATAAATAAATAATAATTGCTGACAGCGCAATAGCAGCAACAACAACAGCCACATCAACAACAACAGTAACAACTGCCGCAGTAGCAACAACATTTAGTATAAAAATTAGTATAAATAGCTGGTAATTTTTAGTCTACGGTAGAGTGTAAGATTATAACTGAATTAATAAACAGTCTGCGATATCTACGGATCCCTCCAGACTTAATAATATAATAAAAATCTACTAAACGGATCACAACAATTGGCGCAGCCGGTAGCCGCGTGAAGAGTTTTTTCCGAATAAATTAATATTTTTTATATATAATATTAATTGAGAAATTTTGCACGGCTAAGAATCTACAGGTGTTAGAAAAATTAATCAAGGACAGAGTAAAGACTACCATCCTTTGGATTGTCTACGGCTTGACAGAAGAGCTCTCAACTGAAGATGCATACCACCGAGTGGCGGCTGGTAACTATACTTTGAATTATTATTTTTATTTTTTTTTTTATGGACAACCCTCAGACAGAACGGACGACCTAATTGAAAAACTGCATGAATATAACTATGCAGTAGATAGTCTGCAGGTACACGCGTGGACAGAATTACGGAGCCTGGAGGTAGGAAAAGAAGTGATAGAGGAGCATAGGACAATAATTAGACAACAAAAACTGACCAAGTTAGAGGAAGTAGGATACATAATACAATTAATAGGTGAACTAAAGAGGAACCAAATAACAGAGTTCAAGGGGAACGTAGCAGACTTAGAGGAGGCTAAAACACTTTTTGAGAAGGAAAGTCGGAGATTAAGGGAACAAATAAAATATACGGACGAATTACTCGAACAGGCGGTAGAAGAAAACGAGGAACTAGTACAGAAATTGAAAGAAAAGGGATTGACAGAACAAAAATTAAAAAAGAAACTAAAAAGACTACAACAGATAGACACAGAAGACGACACGATACAGAGACTACAGACGGCATTAGAGAACGCAAGGCGGGAGCTAGATATAGTCCACAGATCCAGAACACCGACTCCGTCCGTAAGTGAGGAATTATCGGCAGTAGGCGGCCAAATTCCAACCATAGTAGTAAGCCAGGAACACCAAGACAGAAGCCTCTCGCGTTCTCCGCAGAAGGAGGAAACAACTAGGGAACCAGAAATTACCTGGGAAGAAAGACAAGCACTAGAGTTGATAGACAAAGTGAAAACTCTATCAGCTAACGCAAGGAAAGCCGGCAGCAGAGGGTACACCGAAGAGACAACAGCCAGGAAGCTAGGGCAATTGGAGTAATATAGAGAGGAGTTTGAAAAGCTAGACAGTTTGTCCACACACAACAACAAGGCGATTGAAGAATTTGGACGCTTGCTAGAAACAGCACAGAGTTGGTTAGGAAGGCGCTCACCATCACCCGTACAAGAAAACAACCTAAAACAAACAATCAGGATGCTAGCACTTTCAGAAATCACTAAAATAGTGAATATCACGGTCCCATCATTTTTTGGTACCGATGGACCCGACTTGTCAGCCGAAGTGTACAGATACATCCAAGGATGTAAGATGGTGGAGAAAGAATTACTGACTGAGGCAAACAACGGCTTAACTCAGGATTTAATTCAATGCTTAAAATTAAGGCTACTGGGTGCTGCATATTCGAAGTTTTCCCAAATCGATTTCAGTTCGGTAGACGCACTCTGCAACGCTATAAAAAAGCACTACCTGAAGAGAAAGAGCTTAGACGAGATAAGAGAATTGATGGCGGGTTGCAGACAGTCCATCAGAGAATCGGCAAGCAAATTCGGGGAACGGTTGGAACAGTTGCTAAACGAAGCAGTAACAACAATTGAAAACCAGTGGCCAGAAGGACCAGGCCGTGAGGCGATGGTGGGAGATTTCAAGAGGATATCCGTAAAGAGCTTCATCAGGGGTCTTAGAGATCAGGCTCTAAAGGTACGGCTCATTGGACAGGAGGGAGAAGAGCTGAGCTCCCTAGTAACACTGATGGAAGAGGCGGAAGAGCTGTTTGGCGAACCACAACATATGGTAAACACTCTGTCGTCAACAACACCCTGCAGTTTCTGCGGCAAACAAGGGCATGGAAGAACGAATTGCGCAGAAAGACTGAACACACCCTATTGCGTCAACTGCGGTAAATATGGACACGAAGTGGGGCCGAAGTGTAAGACCAAGACGAGCCACCGGGAGAGTTGCAAATACTGCCGGAATACTGGACACACTATTGAAGACTGCAGGAAAAGGCTGAGTTCCCTGTACTGTGGAGCTTGTCAGGTAAGCGGCCACAGAGAAAACCAATTTTGTAAGCGGCCACAACAGAGTAATAATACCAGTCCGACTATCCGGCGTAACAAAACTTACAGTTACGGCAACGAACCTCCCCATAGACGTTTTCACGCAGGAAAACACAATCCGGTAGAACAAAGTATGCCCATGCGAACAAACGCGGACAGACAGCCAGTTTGTTTTCAGTGCAACCAATTAGGCCACTTTGCGAGAAATTGTCCAAATTATTATGAGCCAAACAAGGCACAATCGGGACCCAATTACATGCCAAAACCCCCGGTAGCACGAACTTTGGGAAACACAAACGGCAACAAGCCGTTGAACCCCTCTGCGCGAAATTACCTACCGAACCGTGAACCAACGCGGCCAGCCTATGCCCAAGTGGACGCAAGTCACTCACCACTACAAGAACACATAGGAGTGAGTAAAATATATAGTCCACCGGGAAACGAATACAGGCCCAGTTACAGCCAATAACTGGAGAGCCAGCAGAAGACAGAGAAATAATTTGGCACAGAAGAAAAAACAACACCACAGGCACCAGAACAAATAGGGCGATTGAAGACATAGAGTCGGTGGAAGAAGCACCGACGGTAATCACCCACAAGGCACAGGTACATCGAGAGGGAAAAGTTAATTTCCCTCGTGACCCCGACTATGCATTTCATATGCAAAATGCATTAGTCAACTCAAATACAACACCGACCGAGGGCGAGATGTTGACAACACAAAAGGTGCTGATAAATGAAGGTTGTGTGGGCAGCTCGAACCAAAATCCTGAAAATGCATCTCATGTGAAGGATGCACAACCAAAAAGGAATTGGGGGCTCACCTTGGGACACAAACCTCACCAGGTCAACATCGACCAAGCATTTCATAGGCAAAATGCGTCGGTCAAGTGTAACTCGGCAGTAGAAGATGGTGTTAAAAGAAGTTCACCAGGACAGGCATTGATACAGTAAGATTGTGTGGACAATTCCCACCAGGGGCCCGAAAGTGCATCTCATGTGAAAGATGCACAACCAAAAGGGGATTGGGGAGTAGTCTTAGGACACATACCGCATCTGGTCAATAGCAGCAAGGGTGATATGGGATCACCAGATAACATAAATGCAGTGTACATCACCATCCCGTGCGAAGAAGCCCGAGCGGGAGAGCTGACATTACTAGTAGATACAGGGGCAGACTCAAGTATACTGAGGGAAGAGGTCATGAGAGGTTACCCTAAGAAAAGGTTTGGCGAAATGAAGATTTTAACGGGCGCCTTTGGTGGAGGCGCTACAACTAGGTTTGCAATAACCTTAAACATAGACCGGAGGGAAGACATAAATTGGGACTTCCATGTGGTGTCAGGCTGTAATAAACTCCCGGGAGACGGCATTCTCGGGAGAGACAACATTGGGAACCGGAGTGTGTTAGACTCAATAAGAGGCACTTTGAGGTTATTTAAAGGGGACAACAAGTGTATTAAGACCTTTCGACTTCTTGACGAAGTGGCGCATTACACGGCCTATATAGAGAAAACCGCCAGCCTTCAGCGAAGAGCAGTTACAATAGTGCCGATACAAATCAACTCAAAGGACAAAACTATAGTTATCCACAAGCAAGAATTGGCCCCAGGTGTCTACATGGGGAACACGGTTGTCAACGTAATACAGGGAAAGGCAGCCGTACCCATACTTAACTCGACGGAGCAAGAATTACCATTAGAGAAAGACTTCCAAGTACAATTTTCAAGTTTTAATCACTACACGCAACACGAGGTAGCAGGAAAACAAGCATTGCCAAGGATAAACCAGAAAGACAGAATATAACATTTGAAAAGAATCATAATGACGGAATAAAATTGGAATATAGAAGAGACTGAGTCCATGAACAGGCTATGTGAGAACTTTCATGATGTGTTCATGCTGAACGGTAACAAACTACCGTTCACCCCATTAGTAAAGCATAAAATACCCGTAAAAAGAGAACAGCAGCCTATCAACCAAAGACAGTATCGTCTACCTCAAATCCACAAAGAAGAAATCAACCGACAAGTGTCAGAGCTACTGCAGGAAGGAATAATAAGCCCAAGTATATCTCCATGAAATTCACCAATATTATTAGTGCCCAAAAACTGGTCGTTGATTTTCGTAAGTTGAATGAGGCTACAATAAAACAGGTGTTCCCTATTCCTAGAATTGACGAAATTTTGGATCAATTAGGAAATAGCCGGTACTTTACCACATTGGATCTAGCGAGTGGATACCATCAAGTTCTAGTAAATGAAGAGGACAAAGAAAAAATAGCATTCAGTACAGACAAAGGCCATTTCGAGTTCAACAGAATGCGGTTTGGCTTAACGGGGGCACCGGCCACTTTCCAAATGGTCATGAACACTATCCTGACAGGCCTACAGAGCCTGGACTGCTTCGTATACCTGCATGATATAGTGGTATACGGACGAAATGTAGTGGACCACGAAAGAAAAATTACAAATGTCCTCACAAGACTCCGCGAGAGCGGTCTCAAGTTAAATACCAAGAAATGTCAATTTCTAAGACGAGAAATCGTCTATTTAGGCCACAAATGCTCAAGTGAGGGAGCGCTACCCGACCCCTCCAAGGTAGAATGTGTGAAGCAACTTAAGCCCCCAAGAAATATCAAAGAGGTGCAGGCACTCCTAGGGTTGATCAACTACTACAGAAAATTTGTTGCAGGCATGGCAAAACTGGCCGCTCCAATAACGAAATTGCTAAAAAAGGATACTAAGTTCATGTGGACTTTAGAATGTCAAGAGGCCTTAGACAAGGTCAAAGGAAGCATTGCAAATCCTCCAATCCTGATTTATCCAGATTTTACTCAACCATTTAGAGTAACAACAGATGCAAGTAACGAAGCATTAGGAGCGGTCTTGTCGCAAATAAAGAACGGAAAGGATCATCCAATTGCATTTGCCAGCCGAACCCTCAGTGACACCGAAAAGAGATATTCAACAATAGAAAAAGAAATGCTCGGCATAGTATGGGCAACACATACTTTCCGCCCATATCTTCTGGGCCGACACTTCACCGTATTTACAGACCATCAACCCCTGAGGGGAATAGCCAACCTCAAGGACCAAACTTCAAGACTTGCACGGTTTAGGCACAAGCTGTCAGAATACGAATTCGAAATTGCCTACAAACCAGGGAAGACGAATTTGAACGCAGACGCATTAAGCAGGCTCCCAACAAAATATCAAAATATTGGAGTGATAACCAGAGCTCAGGCGAAAAGAAACAAAGAATCAAGAGAACAGACTAAAACCCTCAAAGACCCAGAAAAGGAAGATGAGTATACGGATGGCGAGAACCCCGCTACAACAACGTTCCTAACACAGAAAAAGGATATCCAAGAAGTCCTAAGAAGCTTCCATGACTCGCCCCTAGGGGGTCATCAAGGCAGTTGGAAAACCTACAGAAGGATAAGGAAGCAATATAAATGGAAGGGCATGGTGAGAAATATCAAAGAATATATAAAAAACTGTCCTACATGCCAAAAGAATAAAAGCGGGCCACTTAACAAGGAGCCCATGGTCTTAACCGATACACCAACAAGACCTTTCGAAAAGGTTTATATGGACATGGGAGGCCCCCTGCCAGTAACTACAATGGGTAACAAATACATCCTGACGTTCCAGGATGATTTGTCAAAATTTTTTATTTGCGCGCCCATGCCGGACGCAGAAGCAGAAACAGTGGCAAGAATTTTCTACAACGAAATCATAACCAAGTATGGTATGCCTACAAAGCTCATAACGGATAATGGTACAAACTTTACTTCCAAGTTGTTCGGGAGTGTGTGTAAACTTTTGAGAATAAAAAAGCAACATATCACTCCCTACCATCCATAAGCCAACGCGTCTCTCGAAAGGAGTCACCGACCATTGGCTGAGTACCTCAGAAGCTTTGTGAAGGAGGACGGGTCCAACTCGGATCAGTGGTTGGCTCCGGCAAAAGTTTCCCCATTTACCCCACGCAATCAGTTCGAAGCAGCCAAAATTGGGATGCTTCTCCTTCGTAAGGGGGGAGGGATGTTGTGAGTCATTAAAGACAATAACAACAAAAACAACAACCGGAATCCGGCAAAATATAAAACAACAGTCAACCATCAATAACTGCAATTCAGCAAGAACCATTAAGTGCCGACGGTGCAAACCAATGGATATTGCGATAAAAATAATAAATAAATAATAATTGCTGACAGCGCAATAGCAGCAACAACAACAGCAACATCAACAACAACAGTAACAACTGCCGCAGTAGCAACAACATTTAGTATAAAAATTAGTATAAATAGCTGGTAATTTTTAGTCTAAGGTAGAGTGTAAGATTATAACTGAATTAATAAACAGTCTGCGATATCTACGGATCCCTCCAGACTTAATAATATAATAAAAATCCACTAAACGGATCACAACATAGGAATTTGGATTGAATTATAGGCTACTTTTTTCACCCACTCGCACCTTTGCGCCTAAATATTTAAATTATTTTACACCTTCTTTTTTTTACACATAGTATTTAACAGGTTTTTATAATATTAACCAGCATAACTCCGCCATTTGTTTTTTTATATAAAAAATACCACTTATTTTTTTTTTGAGAGGGGAGGAGGGTGTCGCAGATAATTACCCGCCCCATTAAATTATTGAAAATAACTTCTTCATCTACCGACTAATTTTCAAATTGATTTTTGCATATGAAAGAGGTCCAATAATTTTGTTTTAAATTTTAAGAGGGTGACAAGGGTGCTAAATGTGTCCGTTAAGAAATTGGATTATCAAATTGCTTCGTCGTTTGTGTATCAATTTACAAAATTCTTTTGGCATGTAAAAAAGGTCCAACAATTTTTTTAAGGGGGGAGGGGGGTGGAAAAGCAAAGTGTACCCTTCAAAAATTTATGATCAAATATCTTTGTCCTTTGTGGACCAATTTTCAAAATTCATTTTGCATATGGAAAAGGGTCAACAAATTTTTTTTAGATAAAGAAGGAAGAGGAAGGAAAGTGCCCGCCTTTAAGAACTGAATTTCAAATAACTTCGTCGAAGGTGGACCAATTTCCAAAGTTCTTTTATCACTAAATTTTTTTGCCAATAATGGGTGGTGGCGCAGATTGCAAAATGCCCGCAAACTGACATTCAGGAATACTCTATATGAGTACCTCAAATAAAAAAAATTGTCAAGTGAGTTGTAACGGCAGAAATGCATATTTTACTGTAAGTTCTGAAGCTCTTAACGAAAACAATATAAATAAAAAACCTGATGATACTGTTATTTTAACGGCAAAGCCACTTTCTCGTCAGCGATCAACTTCGCTTTGTCCAATGCCAACTAGTGATTCCTTAACATTACAATTACCTAGTACTTCTTCATATAAGTCAGCGATATCATCACCTTCGGGCTCGTGTTCATCAATTAACCAAATTATCACTACAGATAACAGTAGCTCAAAACCTAAGCCCCAAGTCAGAATAGACAGATATATAACTGTGGTAAAGCGTGGGCGAAGTCCAAATTCTTCAAAAATTTCATTTGCTCCAAATATGTCTAGGAATAACAGCGCATCCTCTACTAATCGTCAAAACAGTTTTAAAATTTTGCAAAATGGCAACGATAAACCGGATGTATCCCCGAACAAAACCAACAAACCACCACCAATCTATTTGAAAAAAAAAATTCAAACGCCCTTATTAACAAATTAATCTCGATCATTGGTGAGAATAAAATCCACATTGTTCCTATGAAACGTGGTAACATTTATGAAACGAAAATTCAAATTTATGAAGATTTTCGCAAAATGGTTACGGAATTTGACAAAGAGTAAAACAAGTTTCTACACTTACCAGCTCAAGAGTGCTAAAGGCTTACAGAATGTGTTGAAGGGCATAGATTCGTATGTTGTTCCCCAAGAAATAAAAGATGCGCTCGTTCTCCAGAGATTTAAGGTAAAAAATGTATCAAACATATTAAATAGGGAGAAGATCCCCAAACCTCTATTACGCATTGAACTTGAGCCAAATGATATAAAATTGAGAAAAAATTAGACCCATCCAATTTATAGTTTAAAATACCTTTTATAGCGAAAAATAACAGTTGAAGAACCACACAAGCGTTCAAGCTCCGTACACTGCCACAACTGCCAAGAATATGGCCACGCAAAAACTTACTGCAAATTACCTACAGTTTTTGTGTGATCTTCGGTGAATTGCACGCTACTGCTAGCTGTACTAAGCCAAAAGATCAAGCAGAAAAAAATTTAGTAATTGTGGAGGTAATCACACCGCTTACTACAGAGGATGTCCTGTATATTCTTTCGTTAAACAGACTATGGGACAAAAACTTAAATTAGGTCAAGCTCAATCAGCCAACGCTTACTCCGCCACTTTTCCTCAAATGAGCCAACCAATTACTTCACGAATATCTTATGCCGATGTTGTTAAGATAAATTCTATTCCCGCATAAAAAGTATCACCGCCGAATAATTCAACAAATACAAACTCTAGCTTCAATTTTAATCGCCTTGAAGATACTATTGATAATTTGGTGCAAGCTATACACTACCTAAGCACTTTATTTTTTACAACATTTGTGAAGAACACCTACAAGAAACAAATAACTGCATTGACAATTTTTGTACAAATTTACTAATATCATCAATTTACTCCCATACCCCAGATTTTCAATCATTGAGGATCAATACGAGAATTTCTACAAATCTCTTGGGCCTTGTTTCGTAGCAGCTGGCAACTACAATGCAAAACATACGTTCTGGGGTTCGCGTCTTATTACGCCTAGAGTTCGGGCGTTGTTCAACACAATTTCAAAAATGGCCTTAGAAGTCATTTCGAGTGGGGAGCTCACTTACTGGCCTACGGACTTACAAAAAATTCCGGATGTTATAGATTTTGGCGTCATGAAAAATAACTCTAGGGCTTTAGTTAATGTTGAAGCTTCCCTAGATCTCTCCTCCGATCACTCTCCCACAATCGTTACAATTTGTAGCGCACTAAGAAGTTACTTACCTCACCCTTATGTGAAGATGATCAATCGTGTTAATTGGCTGGGTTTCAAAAAATATATCAGTAGTCATTGTACGGAAAACATAAACCTAAGAAAATCCGAAGATAATAAATTTCACGTTTCCAATATTAACGAAAATATTAAACAGGCTGCTGAACATGCCACTATCCCCCAACCGCAGACTGGCTTTAATGTGAAATATATGAAAAAAAGAGCAAAAAAGAATGGCAACAATATACATCACCCCTAAATAAAATCAGTTTGAGCTTAAATCACCACTGCGCACTACGACCGGAGTATGGGCAAGAAGCGATAGTGAAAAAGGTAACATATTTGCAGAGTATTTAAAATCTGTATTCACTCCCTATTCATGTACATGTACTGTTGATTTGCATAGTGCAGTTAATATTGTGTACATTATTAAAATGAGCTCTGATCATAGGTAGGAGGTAATCGTTATTCCAATTCAGTCTGTAAATTTTTCTCTTGAAATAGGTGAGCCATGGTTTAGATTGGGATGGCGATTAAAATTCAGGCGCGTCTGCTCCATATTGGACGGCGCACGGTAGCTCAGAATCAATTTTCATCGGCCAAAACCTAAATTTTTTCTTGACATAGATTCATAAAATTTTTACGCCATCCGAAAGAAATATATCAAAACTAAGGTACCAAAAAAAATTTGGTCAAAATATTCTTAGTATTGGGCGTGGCATGCTGCTAAAAACAACAAATTTTTGTTAATTTAACCCTAGATAGATAAGGTACGTCTCACAGAAGTATACTTTTTTCATTTTGTACTCTATCTCAATCGTTTGTTATGAGAGAAAGTTGTTACGCTCAGTATTCTCAGTCGTTATCAGTAGCTTGCTAGTGGTGGTGGCGTTCGTGCATTAAGTTGATTTTATATCTCAGAAATTACAAATCATACGTCTCGGATACGTATTGATATCTTTTGTGTAATATTTTGCTTAATTGTATTATTATTTTCCGTCATAGTTATAGGTAATAAAAGGACATTTTATTTCAATTGTTTATAACAATGGAATGTAATCGAGGTGGTTTGAATGATGAAGAAATTGCTGCTTTGTTGCAGAGTGTTTTTGACGACTCAGTTTCTTCTGAAACTGTAAGTGAGTTAGCAAATGAAGTACTGGAGGATGATAATCAAAGTGATATAGAAGACGAAACTATACAAAATGAAGAGGTCAATGAAAACTTACCGCCCATACAAGCTACTCCATCTTTTGTCCAAATAATAGAAACTGGTGGAGTCGACACATTCGATCAAATGTGCTCCCTGATGTCATGTTCAAGGATGGCCAATGGCAATATTTTATGGAATGCTGAATATGACGTTTATAAACTCATATGTGATTTATTTGCACAATATAATTTCTGCTAATCAAAAGCCTTTAAGTCGCAGAGAATACATGAAGAAACTTTCCTCGTCTCTAACAACACCTTGGATGCAAATAAGGCTTGAAACTCCCACTTTGTCGAAATCATTGCGTGACAACATTCAAAGTTTGGTTTACAATACACCCCAAAATGAATTGAACAATAGTGAAGAACCATCTGTTCCTAAAAAGAAAAGATATTGTGGATTGTGTCCTTCGAAAATTCGAAGAATCTCGAAAATGTTATATATCAAATGTCAAACACCTGTATGTGGAGAACATAAAAAGCTGCAAAAAATAAGATTTCTTTTACCGACAAAGTTTGTTTTATATATAAATACTTAAATGAATTTCAAAAAAGGTACTTTTTAATTTTTTGTTATACTTGATTCCTTTGAAAAAGGCTATTATTTTATGTTAATTTTTGAACCTTTTGAATTTTTCGTTATTTGTTTTTATTATTATTTGTACTTGCCAAATTTTTATGTTATCAAATAAAAAACTCAATAAATAAATGATCTCAATTATAAATATGCCAATTTTTTATCTTTTTAAGTCCTTAAAAGGATGCTAAATATCATACGTCTTTCAGACGTATCGTTATCTTTAACGTACATAAAAATAACCTTATCTATCTAGGGTTAAAAAAAATAAAAATTACTCATATTTTATCTGAAATAAATTACGATTCCTCAAAAACTATTATCGATAAAGGGCTGCGGTCTTTTTTTGTTGTGTTGGGTAGGCTGTTCTTTTTAAGAAATGATATGTGCACACCCTGTATAATTTGTAGTTAGAGTGCAATGTAAGAAATTTTAATCCCCCATATTTTCGTAAAAGTTGAAGTTTAGTAGTGTATAACTTTTGAAGATCAAAAGGATCAAAAAACAGAGAAAGACAAAAGTTTCTCCTTTAAGCGTATATATACTTTTTTCACCCGCTACGACCCGCCTGTGGAACACTTTTTTTATTTTAAAGAAAATAATCAACAATTACACACAAAAATTTGTACCCAAATTGCTAGAAAATCTACCTTAGAAATCACGTAAATGCCATTCTACCTGAACAAAATAAAAATAACAATAGCAAACTTTTTTTTATACACATAACTTGAAATTAAAAAAATAGAGATTAATATTTAAAACCGAATACGGCAAACTCCAAATAAACAATCATAAGTACAAATCGCAGGTACCAAACGTATTATGTTGATTGAGAATTTAATTAGGTCACCTAGATTAGGTTTAAAAATTTTATATTGAATATTGTATATAAGGACAGTAATTTGGAAATAAAATTTAGTTTCATAAAAATATTTGATTCTAAAAGATTGATAAATTTTTGCAAGTTTTACTTTCTAGCGTTTTAGCAAATACATTACTTTCAGCTTAATAAAAATATGGAGAGTTTTATCTATAAGTAATTGACTGAAGTATATTTTAAAAACAAAAATGAGGAATATGTTATGAGCTACATTCATAGAAAATTAAATTTAAATTCTTACAGCAGTGAAACAGAATTGGAGTTACAAAACAAAGTATCTGCTTTTTTCAAAAATTTTAAAAAACGCTTCCGCTAGTCCAGTGAGAACAAAATGGATCCTTATAAGCATTCCAACATCAAAAGAGGAAAAACAGTTCACAAATGAAGAAGCGCTTGCATTATTTCTGGATTTGAAGTTAACAAAAGAGCAGTATACTCAGCTCAGATTGCGTGCGATCGAAAAAGGCTCAAATTTATACCCATCATATCATCACATAATTGGAGTTAAAAGAGACTGTTGGTCTTCAAACGAATCTATTACAATCACACCAATTTCTGCAAAGGTACAACTGCAAGCTCTACTTGATCATACAGCCGAACGGTTGTTAGAATCATTTAAACGAAGTGAGTTGAAGAAATATGGAAACTGCAAGTTAACTATATTTTGTAAATGGAGATGCGATGGATCTTCTGGACAAAAGTAGTATAAACAATTGTTATGTGAAGATATTTCGGACACAGATCTGTTCATAGTGTAATTTGTACCATTGCGATTAATAAAGAACTTAGAAGAGTCAGAACCTTCGACCAGTACAATGCAAACAAAGTATATTTGGGAAAATCAAACACCATCATCTACTTAATACTGCAGGCCACTCAACTTTCAATTTAAAAAGGAAACTCATGATACACTTAAGAATGAAGTAAGTGACATTAGACCTCAAATTTCAACACTACAGCCATTCGAATTGGAGATAGGTAGACAGACTATTGAAATAAACTACCAATCAGTGCTTTCAATGATAGATGGAAAAATTGCCCAGGCTTGACTGAGACTAATGCTTCATCCAGCTGTATTATATGCAAAGCAACATCAACTCAGTTATATGAGTGAAATAAAGTATTAAAATATTAATATTTAATGAATGATATTAAAATAACGTGTTTCTAACGTGTTTTGTGCATTGTATAAAAAGAGGTCACAATATAAATATCTATGATATATCCATAAATTAACATTTCCTCAGGTACTAATATTTAATTTTGAATTATGGTTAAAGTTTCTCATAAGTCCATCATAAAAAATCTAATAACCAGATTTTGGGAAAAATCCCTCATTATATAATACTTAGCGTAATGGCTTTATGATACCTAATTATATTTTAAATATTAACAGGTAATTCGTGCTTTAAGTGATACTTAATTATTTTAAACTAGTTTTATGATTCTCATAAGTAGTGTGTAAGTAATTTTTTTAATTTAGTATCTTGCAGATATTCTAATAGAAACGGTTTAGTTATTTATGTCTGGAAATGTCTTACAGACTTATGTATATATATTCAAATAACCAAGAGTCTATAAGCTATTTATGACTGAAAAACTAGGGTTATGTAGTAAACTATCAAAAACTTACTTTGTTGTTTTACAAAAATGATTTAAGTTTCATTATAAATTTTTATGATGAGTAAAAATAATAATGAAAAGCATGTGGTAATATACACCCAAACGTTGGTGGCTGAATTGACTGCTCCCACCGGCAGGCAAGGGGAAATAAGGATCCTCTGCGTGTTGCCAGCGGTCAAATCTCTACTGGGATGGAAACAGGTCACAGTAGTTGTAGTGCTACTGCACAAACTATAAGAACAACATATAAGAACGTGGATAACTCAAGTGCGTCGAACGATTCAGAATCGGACCTTGAAAGTTTTACCTGCGTCAACATACAATCTGATATAGAGTTCTTGAAGTCACCGGGTTCTTTCACATCAACTCCCATTAAAAGGGAGAGAGCTCCTAAGAATAAAGAGGCTATTAAGGCTCTCTCATAATATAAAGCAGCGGTTCTCATTGCACACCTCCTCGGCTTACAGAAAGATCTGTCTTCTGAACAGTCCCACAGACTTAAGTGGGCTAAGGTAGCAGTGGCTAAAGGCCGTGAACACTTCGCTGATCAGAAATGTTTTGAGGCCACTGACCCCCAACGCGCAAATAGTATAGAGGGCGTGCTCAAAAGACTGGAATTGAATAGCGATAAGCCCGGTGAGAGGCGGAAAATTGACAAAAGGAATAGATCGGTTCATGGCTCACAGTCGACTGCAAAGAAGTTCAAACACAGCTTTGAAGAGAAACCGTCCACTTCCCCAGCTGCTTTCAAAGCACCATCTGCTGTCACTAACGTCAGTGAGGTAGCGAAATGACACTTGTTCGTGGTACTCATTGACAGAAGTGCAGCTTTTGAAGAAGTGACAATGGAGCAGGGGAAGGTTGCGGAAAGGGCTATCTTCAATGCAATTGTTTCACTGATGGAGACGGAACCCGAGAAACCACTTACTTCTTTTGAAGGATCTAGCTAATTCAATGGTGCGAAACTCATCAAATGTATGAACATAATGTCAATGGATTGGTTAAAGGTAGTTGTTCCGACACTCAAAAACCTGTGGCCTAATGCACAACTTCAGATTGTGAACAAGGACGACATCCTCATCATACCGAAAGCAAAGGTTATAATCCCGCATATAGTGAAGCCGGATATCACTCTTCGCCTTCTACAAAACCAAAACCCATAGATTCCGACGAAGGACTGGAGGGTGATGCATGCAGCAAAACTGAATTCAGAGGGCCAAAGCTATATTCTGCAGATAAACAGGAATGCCGGGGATATTCTTTATAAGCGGAATGGCAAGATGGCGTGGGGCGTAGGTACTATTTATCCAAGTTTGAAGAAGAGACACCCACATGACAAGAACGAAAACACAATAGAAGCCGAGGAAGTGGATAGCGAATTGGAAGCTGCTACAGCCGTCTTAATGTTGGAGGAAACGAGACGCGCAGGTATGGGACCTTACCTGGATATGGACTCTAAAAAGGTGAGATTAGACGATGGAGCTAAAGATCCTTCAGGTAAACCTCCAACATTGTAAACTAGCATCCACGGAGCTTCTCCTCACTCTAGAGGAGGGCAACTATGACGTGGCATTAGTCCAGGAGCCGTGGATCTCATAAAGAAAAAGGGTTTCTGGGCTAAAGTCACGTAATTTCCACACATACTTCTCAAAGACGGTAAGCAAGATACGATCAGCAATCCTAATTAAGAATAACTTTAATTCATATATTTTGTATAATTACAGTACTGACGATTTAGCGGTTGTAGCAGTAGATGAGAGCAAGGATGAGCCAATACTCTTTGCATCATGCTACATGTCACACGTAAATGAAACACCTCCACTGGAGCTCCACAGGCTCGTCAAAGAAACCTGCGGTAAGAAACAAAAACTGGTGATAGGCACAGACGCAAACGCGCATCATACGGTATGGGGAAGTAAGGACATCAATGATAGAGGTAAGGACATCAATGATAGAGGTGAGTTACTTATTCAATTCATACTGTAAACTGACCTTCTAATTGTAAACAGATGGGAGGAACCTACTTATATAGGTTCTACCTCATCGAATGTATTAGACTTAACACTTGTTAACAATGAAGATATTGTAGTTAAGAATTAGATGGTGCTGAGACAGCCGTTCTTCTCTGACTGCATAGCGTTTAAAATTTTGTCAGAATTTTCAAAGCTAAGGAAATTGTATACGAACCCACGCAATATCAGGTTTAATTATTACAAGCGGAACGTCAAAAAACAAACCGATTAGGAGTGAGGCTGATATTAAAAAGTCTGTTAATTGCTTAACGAAGGCCATAACAAAATCATATGAATGGAGCAGTGATCTAGACGTACAAAGACGTGAACTGATTGAATTTTTCAGATTGGCTACATACATAGACCAATTTGAGTGCTGGAAGGACTACAAAAAAGCACTTAAATCTTTTAAGAAAGAGGTGAGAAAGGCCAAGAAGAATTCATGGAAGAATTTTTTTGGGAACATGGTATTTTCTACTACAGTATGGTGAACAGAGGATAATTCCCTGGCTAATAGGAATATTTAAGGGCTGTCTCAGACTGAATTATATGCCAAAGGGATGGAGGAGCTAAGGTTGTATTCATACCAAAGGCAGGTAGGAGCAACCATATGTATCCAAAATACTTTAGGCCTATCAGTCTGACATCCTTTCTTCTGAAAACGTTAGAGAGAATTTTGGATATACACATCAAGGAATTTGTACACCCAAATATTGTCTTCCAACCAACATGCACAAAAGGCAAATCGGTAGAAACAGCGCATCATAGTGTTGTAGAAATGATCGAAAAATCGTTACACTATAAAGACTATGCTATAGGGGTCTTCCGGAACATCGAAGGCGCTTTCACTAATGTCTCTACGGACGCAATTATGGAAAACATAAATAGTTCCGGTGCTCACTTGCAAGTCAAGAACTGGGTTAGAACCTCTTAAAGTGTACAATAGTATCTGCAGTATTAGGCAATGCCACTGTAAACAAAGAAACTAACAGAGGAGGAGTTATATCACCACTTCTTTGCACGCTGGAAATTCTCATAGAATTCGAGGGTAAAGTAGCTATGATTACAGCATATGCGAATGACATATCCGTCACCATAGCTGGTAAGTTCCTCGACACAATTAGCTCCCTAATGTAGTCCTCGTTAAGTGATATTCATAGATGGGCAAGGCGGGTAGGTTTGAACTTAAACCCTGGAAAAACTAACCTTGTGCTTTTTACTAATAGGAAAGTCAAGGAATGGAAAACAACAAAATTAGATGGTACATGGCTCTCGCCCAAAACACATACAAATTACCTGGGGGTTATTTTGGATAGTAAGCTAACCTGGAGGCCCAATATAGAAGATAGCGTTAAAAAGGCCAGCATTGCTCTATATGCATGAAAAAAATGCTGCTCAAGACATGAGGATTTTCGCCTACTCTTACGTATTGGACCTACACAGCGGTAGCTAGACCAATTTTACTCTACGGAATACGTGTATGGTGGAGGGCGACTGAGACAAAAGCATACCTGAAAAAGTGGGAAAGTATCCAGAGACTAGCAGAGCTCTGCATCACTGAAGCTTTAAAAAACACACCTACTGCAGCTTTAGACGTTATATTGGATCTTAAACCAATAAAAATAACTGCAGTGAATACAGCATGCAAATCCTTTATCCGACTGAGGACAACAGGACAGATGTCGTACAGATCATTTGGTCACAGTAAATTGCCAAACCACAGTTCACTATAAGAGAAGAAGACTATCTTGAAAGTCTTAACCATAGTGGTTCTGGTTTCAACTTTTTCACTGATTGCTCAAAGAAGGATGGACGGGTGGCTGCGGTTTACTGTCCGGAGCTGGGTAAAAAGGAATCTTATAAAATTCCTGATCACTTTAGCATCTTCCAAGTGGAAATTTATGCATGAATTTATTAATGAATTATCATTAATAACGAAGTTAGTACCTAAACTCACTGGTAGATCTAACGAACTAAATGATTTCGTAACAAATTTGGAAACAGTTTCATTGACTATACCAACAGAGAAAAGTACATCTTCTCAAATTTCATTTTTAGATCAAGAATAGACTTGCGCGTACAAAATAGATTAAAACAAATATCCGTGCCTACAAATTTTACTGCACTAATAGAAAAATTGAAAACCAACTATAAACCAGCGAAAGCCTCAAACACGCTATTAAATGAAATTAATAACATGATTTAAAAAGACGCAAATGTACTAAGGTTTGCTACTAAGTTAAAAAACCTCATTGCAGATTTAAACGAAATACAAATATCAGAAGAAGGAAAAAATAATAGATATACTATAATAGGTACAAATTGTAAAATAGCATTCAATGCAATCCAAATCATAACTACAATTGATGCAAGACAAGTGAAAACTTTTTCTGAAACTATCAAAATCGCAGAACAAGTTGCAGCAAGAGCGACTCAGAAACAAATATTTCATAAAAAAACATAATACAATAATTCTAGACAGCAAAAAAAATTTAAGAAATGTGTTGGCATTCATGGTAATCGATGCCCCGCTGAAGTCATGAAATGAAATAATTGTGGAAAATTTAACGATTCTTCAAAACCGTGTTTCTCAAAAATGCATTATAATACCAGAAACAGTTTTTTTGCTTATTTCCTTAGTTTTTATGAGAAATGCTTTATGTGATATACATTGCTTATATTTGCTTATTATGCAAGTTGGCAATAATTTTCTTTAAAGAAGAAAGGTTTTGAGTCATTCTGTTAATAAGTTAATATTTTGTACCTTTTCTTACTTATGTATTTTCTTAAGCCTGAGTATTCAAATAAAACTTCATCAGTTTTCATTGAATTTGTTTTTGTAAAACAACGGTAAAATATTAAAAAAGTAAAGCGCTTGTAGTTTTGTAAAAAAATTAAAGTTTAAAAGTTAGAAATAGAATGCCAAAAGAAACAAAAAAAGAGTTCAATACCCGTATGGCACAAAATTACCCTAGATTATTAAAGGCCGACAATTCTGTTTTGTTTTGTGTAATTTGTAATTGTACTATAAGTGGGATGAAAATGTATAATGTTCAACAACATTTTGGCATATCAAAACATAAAACAACTTCTGAAAAGAAGAAAAATGTTAATAGCACTCAGTCATTGTTAACTAGCTACTCAGATGATCCGACTATAAATCCATTTCATATGGAGTTATGCAAAATGTTTTTGACTGCAAATATACCTTTGCATAAAGTCAATGGTCGTGGCATTATATCGTTTCTGAAAAATTTACAAATCAATCTTTACCCTCTGAAACGATGTTAAGAAAAAAATATATTACTACACTTTATGAAACATATATCAAAGAGCTCCAAAATAGAGCAGCAAACAAAAAAATTTGGGTGTCATTAGATGAAAGTACTGACTGTGAGAGCCGCTTGGTTGCAAATTTCGTATTTGGTTTATTGGATGAAACGGAAAAAGAAAAGTCCTACTTTCTTAATTTAGCACATGTGGAACGAGCAAATGGTAGTTCAATGGCGGCATTTTTCAACGATAGTTTGCAGTTATTATGGCCGAAAGGTAAATATGTATATATGTAAATTGCTTCATTTTTAAATTTAACATTTAAGTATATATGTACATATATTCATACACATTTAACTGATGTAGGTATTAAATACAGAAATGTTATGCTTGTGGTTACTGATGCAGCCCCTTATATGGTATCTGCAATGCGGTCATTAAAAACCCTTTATTCGAAAATGTTGCACGTAACATGTCTAGCCCATGGGTTGCACAGAATCGCAGATTTTGTTCGTTTACATTTTGTTAATGTCAACTCCCTTGTTAGCATTGCAAAGCCGTTTTTCTTAAGGTAAACATGTAATATATTTCAAAGCAGATTTACTTGTTATCAATAAAAAAAATTTTAAACATTTTTAGGCACCTACTCGTACCAGTTTATTGCACTCTATATACACAACAATAAGCAACCCCCCAAAAGCCTTGTACGACCAGACTGCGATAATTTTACGGAAATAAATAACGTTTTAAACGAGATTTCTAATGAAGAGGCAGAGGCCATTTGCAATGCAAAATTATTATTTGAAAACCCAACTGTAAATACTGATTTAGCATACATTAAAGACAATTTTGAATGTATTTGCAAAAGCATAGTTAAATTAGAAAGTAGAGGTCTAACTTTGCACGAAAGTTTATCCGTCATAGAAGATGTAAAACAAGAAATTGAGGCTTCAGAAAATAAGGTGTTTTTTTTAAAGTTTTCTAAAGTTTTCAATAAAAATGCTGGACTCAAAACATTAGCTAAGATTAAAAATAACATATTTTTCAATATAAAAGAAAAAGATGAATATATTGGCACATTATCCCCATGTGAATTGTTAGCTTTTAAATATGCCCCGGTAACATCGACTGAAGTTGAATGTAAATTTTCTATATATTCTACGGTATTGTGCGACAATCGGAGATCATTCCTATTCAAAAATTTAAAAAAATATATGATTGTAATATGTAATAAACATTTATTTCAATAAAAACTATAAAAATACATTTATAATTCGTGTTTTTCGTTTATGCTTTTTCTTGCTATATTTTGCTTATTTTGAGCCTTTTCCAAGGGTTTTTTGGGCTTTTTAGCTTACTTTTTTTGTGTGCTTTTTTTGGCTTGCCCTGGTAATAACACTAGAACAAATAACACCAACAATAATAATAGTAACAGAACAAATAATAACATCAATAATTATAATAGAGCAAACAATAATATCCAAAACCGATGGAACAATGACCAAAAAAGACAAAATTACAATAATATAAACCGTAACAGAGGGAGTCTCCAGTGGGAACATATTAGAAGCAAAAAACGTATATTGCATTTCATACAACCTCAGAAATTATGTAAAATTGAAAATAGTGGATTAAGAAAACAAACTGACATTTTTAATAGACACAGGATCAGACGTTTCACTCTGAAAAGCGGAATTCCTTAATAAATATGAAGATAATGTAAGTGATTATTGCAATTTGGCTGGTATATCGGATAATATTATAAAATACTTAGGCTCCACAGTTATTAAGATTAATATAAATAACAAAATTATTAGACACAGAATGCAATTGGTGGAAAATAGTTTTCCAATAAACACTGACGGAATTCTTGGGCGAGACTTTTTGACAAAACACAGATGTAACATAGACTACGACTCATATATACTCACTTTTAACTACAATAATGAAACAGTCACTATTCCAATATATGATAAAACTTTTAGAATTAATCAAATAATATTTCCTAAGAGAAGCAAAATAATTTTACCATTTAATATCGAATTGGAATAAGATGAAGTCGTATTAAACCGAGAAAGTGGTACAGGGGTATACCTAACCTGACCAGACATCCCGCTTTTCATAGGTCGATCCCGCCTCGAATTTCTTTTCCACTTTATCCCGCTTTTTAGAGTTTTGAAAGTTGAAATCTCTTTGATTTTGATTGAAATGAAACTGATAAACATTAATTACTATTATTTTTTTTGTGTAGTTATTGCCTAACTAGCGAAAATCCTGTGAGTTTCGTTTCACGAAATGAAAAATTTCTTATATTTGAAGTGCTACGGTTTGTGGTTCAACCTTCACTATTTTGCTAAATACAAATCTCATTATTAACATATGTAAATAGACATGAAAACCTTAAAAATTCTCAGTGCATTGGTTTCCAAGAAATTTTTTTTAAGTAAACATTTCTTTGTTTGAGTGGAGCCACGCTTATTGTACAATTGAGATAAAAATAATCGGGTATTTTTATCTAAAGGTAAATATTTTCTCATGTCAAATTCGAGCTTTTTTTGTGAGACAACGCACATTATAAAAATCGTAACTTACACGAAATTTCACGTTTCTTTCTGCCACGCCCACTTCTTTTACTCCGACTGTCTCTCTTTTAACGACTTATAAGGTCAGTGAAGTAATTCCTTCAAAATCTCAGGTGTTTTACAGTATTGGCTCCCAAGATATTTCAAAATAAATAATTTCTATATATGGGAGGTGCTACGCCCACTGTCCGCTTTTCAATACTTTTTCTTTAAATCAATGTTGTGCCCCGATTTTCGATAAGTTAAAGAAAATTGGGTGTGCTAAATTTTAGCCACAAACGCACAATCACAAAACATACAGAATTGTTACGAGACGGATGATAAGGGTATATTTCTGTTTGTTTCGTTTTCCCTCAAATTTCGTCGGCGTTTTTGTGTTCATTCTTCTTTGTAGTGCAATAAAACTACAAAAATTTTTATTAGCTGTGTTAATTGGTAAGTAGTAATACACTACAATATCAAATACACTATATTTTTCTCCTTTTTCCACGAACTTTAAAAAACCTGATTGAAGCTTTTTTTACCTGTCACTTTCTTCACTTCTGTGTATTTTGTGACACAATGTTTGTCATCATTCTAAATTGATGAGATTACCACCAAACTACAGTTAATTTTTATTTATATAAATAAATATTTTTTAAGTTTAAAATTTGTTAACGCACTAGTACTCCCAAATTATTATTTTACTTATTAAGTAAAAAATTTTTTTAATAAAAATACATTGAAATTGATTATTGAGGGGTTTAGCTGGATCCTATGCGCATCTCACTGTTGATAATGCAGATCATCAGGGAACCTTTACCCAAAAAATTTTTACAACCCCTCAATAATCAACTTCAATGTATTTGTATTAAACACAATATTTTACTTAATAAGTAAAATAATAATTTAGGATTACTAGTGCGTTAACAAATTTTAAACTTAAATTGTAAAAATTCCCACAAAAAAAACTAATTAATAAATATTTTTTTAGTTAATTTTAATTATTTTTTTCGAACTTCATTTGTTTCTATATTTATGATTTGATCAGGCTAACGTTCGTATCGCTTTGTAAGCCAAATTACAAGTGATAATTATTAATGAACAACTAACACCAAAGTTAGTTGTAAATATTCTGACAAACACATAGTTGAACGGAACAACTAGCTGTTTTCGAAGGCCACTAAACCTTCATCATCAGCGTTCTTTTGTGTTTGAATTGAATTAATAACCATAAATACGAAAATCATTATACATCAGAAAGATTTAACAAACTATTAAACAACCTCGTCTTAAAAGACTTGAGTGGTGAAGACAAGGAAAACCTTATAACAATACTGAAGACATATCAAAATATGTTCCACTTAAAAGATGAATATTTGACAACTAATAACTTTTATAAACAAACTATAGAACTACATGACAATAACCCGGTATATATAAAAAACTACCGTCTCCCATATGCACATGCTACAGAAATAAACTCTCAAGTAAATAAACTTTTGAAGAATAACATTATACATAGAACCATCTATAAGCCCATACAATGCACCACTGTTATTGGTACCAAAAAAATTTCATACAGAATTACAGAAATGGAGGTTGGTTGTAGATTTTAGAAAACTGAACGACAAAATTGCAACGACAAGTTTTCTTTGACTCGTTTGGAAGATTTACTTGACAGATTGGGTAGAGCAAAATATTTCTCGACACTAGACATGACAAGCTCTTTCCACCAAATCGAACTTGAGCGAGAATCTTGCCCATGCGCAGCATTTTCAACACCTAAAGGACATTACCAATATTCACGATTGCCATTTGGTTTAAAGATATCATCGAACAGCTTTCAACGTATGTTGACAATAGCTCTATCAGGTCTGAAATGTGAAGCTTTCTTGTATGTAGACGATATAATAGTCTTTGGAAGTAGTCTTAAACATCATAATAAAATCTCATTAAGGTATTCAACAGACTCCAACAATATATCTTAAAAATAAATGCTAGTAAATGCAGCTTCTTGAAGTCAGAAGTAGAATACCTTGGACACTTAATAACAGCAGACGGAATAAAACCCGATCCAGAAAAATTTGAAGCAATAACAAAATATCCAACACCAAATAATGCATACGAGGTCAGTAGATTCGTGGCGTTTTGTAACTATTATAGACGATTTGTTGAAAATTTCGCAGATATTACGAACTGTTTAAATGCTCTATTGAAAAAGGGAACTAAATTCAACTGGACCGAACAATGTCAAACGGCTTTTAAAATATTAAAGAAGAAACTGATAGGACCACTAATTCTGCAATACCCGAATTTCGACAAACCATTCATACTGACGACAGACGCATCTAATCTGCGTGAGGTACAAAAAATAATTGCTGAACTCAACCCGAAGAAAGCTCCAAGTATTGATGGAATTAGTAACAAGATACTGATGAATTTGCCTCTAATTGCAATAAGAATCCTGCTATTTAATTTTAATGCCATTTTACGAATGCAGTATTTTTCACATAACTGGAAACTTGCGAAGATCAAAATGATTCCAAAGCTGTGCAAAAATCCTACTTATACTGAGTCATATAGGCATATAAGCTTACTATCAACAATCTCAAAGCTTTTCGAAAAGCTGCTCATGACTAAATTTTCCAACATTTTATCTGATTATGGGTCCTTCAAACCGGATAAAACAACAAGAATTTCATCGTCTTACCTTTACAAGGAAATATACGCAACATATTTGAAAACGCATCATAAATAAAATAGGTTAGTAAATTGATTTAAAAAAGTGATTTGTTTGAAAAGATAGTTAAAGAAAAAAGTGTATAAACATACATTAATTATTTTGTATACATACATACATATGTATGAATGTGTATTTGTTTCATAAAAGAAAAAAACAAGTGGTTATTGGTCGGTCGGTATTGCGAATAAATTATTTATTGCAATACTTTACGGGATGCAGCGTATTATCTTCATGATCGATACCCTTTTATTCAAAGCTGAGTTTGCTTTCGCGAACGAACAGCAATAATTTATTTTAATAAAAATATAATAAACGGAGCAAAAAATTAAAACAAATTCGATTATATACATATGTATACTTATGTATATGTACATATGTATACATATATATATATATATATATATAGAGCAACAAGTGGTGTTATTTTGTTAAACAATACAAGATAATACAGTATTCCCAATTTGAACAATTGAAAGTTGTCGGCAATTGCAATTATTTAATAATTATTAATTACTTCTATGAACATATTTTCACATAAAAAATAATCGTTTAGTGATTCAAATTAATTAAAATCGTGAAATCGCTTTTTTGAAAAGAAAAGTGTGTAAATTAATTAGTTTGTTTTTGCATTCTTCTTCCACCTCTTTCCATTTACATTAATAGCCACCCTACCATCGGTCGATTTGACTGCGTAGATATTTTGATTAAACAATTGATAATATATTAAATTTCAAAATTTAAATTCTTCGTATAATACCTATTTAAGAATTTATTTGAATACTTTAATTTACTTTCCAAGATGAAAAAGTCTCTTAAAAATTTTATACGTGCTTCAAATGCCATTTCTAAATTCGAAGCAAGATTTCAAAAGGTTCGTGATGCATATCATCACGTATATATACTGGAAGTGACTAGTGATGAATTAAAACTTTTATGGGAAAGAACTAGAACTGCATACGATGAAGCAGTGATTGAATGCGAAACTCCCTCGGAAAAATCAAAAACGGTATGCACAGAGGATTTAGAAATCATTGAAAATAAATATGAAACAACCTTTGCGACTTATGGTCGTTGTATGAAGGCAATAAAAATAAAAATTGATGATTTAAAATCTATTCCTGAAGCTGGAAAAAGCGGAATATATGTCTTTAATGGGGATTATTTATCATGGCCAAGTTTTAGAGATCTTTTTACAGCTTATATATAAATAATAGTCGTTTCAGCAAAATTGAAAAACTTTTTTATTTAATAGAAAGAACAGACAATGATGCTAGGGATATTGTGTCAAAGTGTCCACTGACAAACGCTGGGTTTGATATCGCGTGGAAGAATTTATAAGATAAATATGAAAATGTTCGTATGATAGCGCATTATCAATTAAAATGAGTTTTTAGCTTACAATCAATCACTAATGAGACTAGTTCAGCCTTAAAAAACTTGCAATGCGGAATCAATAGTTTTTTGAGTGCTATGTCAATTTATCACATTTCTACGAATAATTGGGATCCAATTATTGTATTTTTTTTTTGTATTCAGCGGCTGCCTGCACATACAGTCACTCTGTGGGAACAGAATGTCAAGGACAAAAGTTCCATATTTTTGTGGAAAGATTTGGCTTTGTTCTTAACAGAACGAATTCAAACCTTAGATTGCATTCGCGAGCTTACAAATTTACAAACTGATAAAAGAATTGTGGGACTGATTTTAGTGCAAGTCTACCTAATGCTTGTATTCTGCGTCCAAATCAAAGACATGTATTTCGATTTTGTCGTCGTTTTAAGAACATGTCAGTTTCTGAAAGATTTGCGAATATAAAGAAATATCGTTGCTGCTTGAATTGTCTTTCAAGATCACATGAAGTCAGAGTCATCATACTCTACTACACCATGAATTGGCTAATAATTCTCATCAGTCTAATGAAGTCGACTCACAAATTCTTTCGACATCAGCAGCGGTATATCCTAGTTGAAGTCACCAAGTCTTCCACACATCGCAGAATTAGCCTGTTTTGTTAGGAACGGCAATGGTAAATATTATTTATCAAGGTAAAACTTCTTCGGCGAGGGCTTTAATTGACCCAGCTTCAGAGGCTTAATTTTTTTCAGACACTTGCAAAATAAATTGCGACTTCCATCACATTCTACGAATGTAAAGGTTTTCGGTGTTAGTAAGGAAGTTTCTATTACTTCAGTGTACTATTCAAATTGGATCTAATGTTGATAAGAAATTTGTTTTAAAAACACATGCGCTTATTTTACCATAAATTTCGAATACTTTACCTTAGTTTATTTGTTCTCCGGATATTAAAGGTGAATTACACAATCTACGATTGGCAGATAATAATTTTTATAAAAGTAGGCCGATAGATATTTTACTTGGGGCTGTTGTATACCCTTAAATAATTCTGAAAGAAGTTCGGCATAATTTACTTGGAACTTTAATGGGTCAAAAACAGTTTTCTGATGGATTCTCGCAGGTCCTATCAATTCTTCCCTTAACAATTCTATTAATACTTCTTCCACAGCTATTTCGATTTCCGATAAAAATAATTTCAAACAAAAGCCTCGTAAGGTTTGGCAATTAAGTAAAACAGTAATCGACGGTCATATATAATTTTATATCACTTGTTTTTTTTTCAATTTGCAACTATACTAACCTCTTTTTCCTTTATGATTCATATACATATATTAAGTAATATATCATCAGGGGTCCCTCATGACCTAACCGACATACAGTCCACAGGAGTCCGTAATGACTCATCTTATATCCATCAGGAGTCCCTAATGGCTAAATTATTTATACTTATTTTATTTGCAACACGCTTCGTTGCAAGGTGGCCGGCAATGTTTAAGTACAAATTCTTTATGTTTCGGTTAATACTCTCTCTCTCAGTGCTTAATGCAAATTTTTTGTATGCATACATTTACTTATTGTATCAAAAAATCAAAAAATGAATTAACACTAAGTATACAAATCTTAAATCTAGATATAATAGTTATGCCCAACCAGTGTCAGGCATAAACTTAATGATAGTAAAGAATAATACATAAATATCGTATTAAGCACAAAAATATTTTCAAGCTGTTTCATCTGGAGTGTTGAGTATTAGAGCCATAGTGTCCCTCTTTTTAAGCGGATGTGTCCAGTAAAATTTAAGATGTTACGAGCAAGGGGATTAGGATGAGACTCGAGTTTTGTTAAGTATTTGCCTGCGTATTTTTTAATTTCTTCTGTCACTAGTGGCATATTTAAATAACGATGCAAATTTGAATTTTTGATGTACCATGGAGCCGATGTAAGTAGTCTTAAAATCTTATTTGGCCTTCGTTGGACTCTCTCTATAGTGAAAGCTGAAGCAGTGCCCCACAGCTGTATTTCGTAGCACCATATAGGTTTCAGGAGCAACTTGTATATCAAAAGTTTACAATCTAAGCCATCGGTCAAGGTGTATATCAAGGTATTTCACATGTGACTGTTGAGGAACAATTTGATTATTTATTCTAATGGGGGAACAAGTATCTTTTCGTAGGGTAAATGTCATCTGAGCACACTTCTGTTCGTTTACTTTTATTCTCCATAAGTTTAGCTATAGTTCCAGCTGGGTAATATGTTTCTGAAGATATAGATACCTAGTGCGAGTTTTCGTGGATACTACGGCAGGCTGTGCCTCAAGTCTGATCGACGCTGATTACGGGGAGGACAGTGACCGTCTTCTTGAGACTGACGACGAGTTCGATAAAACGGTCGTGGAGATGGATATCGTAGCGAATATTTAACCTGCTGCAGATAAATCTCCACCACTTTAAAGCTGCCTCAGCTGCTCTTCAGCTTCGCATGACAACATGCGAAGTTGACATAGTCCTAATCCAAGAACCCTGAATCTGTGGTGGCAGAGTTTGTGGATTGAGGACCCAAGATTTTAAGTTGCTAGCCGTCAAGAATAAAGGTAACACTAGAACCTGCATCAAGGAACCACCTTATCAGTATACTGCGCTCATGATGACCAAGGCCCTCTACCTTCGGCAATAATGAGGGACTTTATAGCTGTGGCGGTAAACGCTGGATATCATATCATATTGTGCTGTGATGCCAACCTACATCATACTATTTGGGGAAGTACGGACACTAATGAAAGAATTGAGGAACTTTTAGAATTCGTAGTTAGTACTAACCTCAACATTTGACAGGAAGTCCTGGATGTTACCTTCTCTTCTGACTCGGTAGCCGATAGGATCATGAACTGGCGCTTACTTAAGGAACACTCATTTTCTGATCATAGGTTTATTGAGTTTAGCATTAGGGAGCAAGCACCAGAGGTAGAAGTCTCCCGAAATAGTAGGCGGACCAATTGGCGTCAATATAGGTCCACCTTTTCTAGAAAATTAGGATTGATTGGAGACTCGTCACTTCTAGAAACTTCGGATTTAGATTGTGAGGTTGATAACATCTTAGTTAATCGTCTTGCCCTCTAAATAGGCCAAGGGGGAAGAAGAAACCGCCTTGGTGGAATAGAAAGTTACAATTACGTAGGTGTATATGCAGAAAACTCTTCAATAAGGCTAAGTCATCCAGGAATGAACTGGACTGGATAGCTTATAAAAGTAAACTAAAAGAATATAAAAAGCAGATAAGATTTGCTAAAAATACAACATGGGAGAGGTTTAGTGAAAATATTGAAAATGTTTCAGAAGCCTCTCGCATGAGAAAAATTCTGTCCGCTACTCCCTGTACTCTGGGGTATTTGAAAAATCCTAATGGGACATGAACTATAGCGAGCGAGGAGTCATGCTGGACACTCACTTTCCGGGTAACTCAATGTCTGAAATTCAGAGATCTGATCCTTACCCAATAAATGTGGAAAATATATCTGACATTGTCAATATGCAGACCTTAAACTGGACTGTGAAAGCCTTATAAGTCTCCAGGCCCCACGGTATCATACCGGCCGAGATATGGGAAGTATCGAATCTCATAGCCCCTAGGCTACTGAGAATTTACACCAGCTCTCTAAAACTGAGTCATATTCCTAATAAGTGGAGGGAATCGAGAGTGGTTTTCATTCCGAAAGCTGGTAAAAGCTCTAACACCACACCGAAGGACTTCAGACCAATAAGTCTATCATCCTTTCTACTGAAAATATTAGAAAGGATGGTTGATCATTATATCCGCAAAACCATCAATGCTAAACTACTTTCCTCGCATCAGCATTCATACCAAAGGGGAAAGTCAACCGAATCGGCTCTACACGAGCTTGTTGACACGAGAGAGAAATTACTCTCTGTGAATGAATATACCTTTGTGGCCTTTGTAGAAATTGCGGCCCCCTCAATGTCTACTTAAATACTTACATTTCTCCAGATGCGATAATTTACGCATTGTCGAATTTGGTGGTTAATGCAGGATTATTATTAGTGGATTCAGAATCTCTTAACTCACCGCAGGATAACTTCAGCTCTAGTAGCTTCTAGGCAAACGCGCTTTGTAAATAGGGGTACACCACAGGGAGAAGTTCATTCGCCACTTTTGTGGAATCTAGCTCTAAATCCCGTGCTGCTATCCGTAGAATCGCGGGGGTACAAAATCGTGCCTTATGCTGATGATGTGGCAATATCTGTAAGAGGAAAATTCCTCACTTCTCTAAGGGACATCCTACACGATGGTCCTTCACATTTAACAAGATAGACGGAACTAATCCTCTTCTCCAGGAAGTATAAGATACCTGTTTTTCAACCTATCACCCTTAAAAATAAGGAGATAAAAGTGTCCAATACTGCAAAATATCTCAATGTTATTCTTGATTCAAAGCTGAGTTTCTAAACTAATATTCTAGAAAGAGTGAAAAATGGAACAATTTCACTCTATCTATGCAGAAAATACATTGGGAAAAATTGGGGTCTTACCCCAAAAATCGTTCATTGGATCTATATTGCAATAGTAAGTCCAATTCTCATGTATGGGGTCATCGTGTGGTGGCCGTCCCTTGAGAAAAAGACGTATCTACATATCTTACACAAGGTGCAAAGACTTGCATCCTTGTATAGGGTCCGCCATCTAACGTTTTTTTCAACCAGTGCTTATTTCGTGAATGGTAACACTTAGCTCATGTCTGATTTGGCAGATAATTAGTTTTATCCTTCCGCTGAACAAATATGGTTGTGCATACGCTTGAAAAACGCTTGGAAATATTGCCTGCGATCGACTTACAGAAGATGCAGATTTTGCCAAAAAAAAAATCATCTTTTCAGATGAAGCTCATTTTGATCTTGGCGGATATGTACACAAGCAAAATTGTCGCATTTGGGGCAGAAAAAACCCGCACGCATACATTGAAAAGCCGACGCACCCAAAACGAATCACTGTTTGGTGCGGATTTTCGTCCAGAGGCATAATTGGGCCAATGAGCAAGGAGTGGCCGTTACAGTCAATGGCTATCGTTATCGGGCCATTTTGAACGAATTTTTGTTCACAAAAATTGAAGAGGCGGATATTGGCAAAATTTGGTTTCAACAGGACGGTGCTACGTGCCACACAGCCGAAGCTACACTCGATGTTTAGCGCCCTGTTTTAAAAAAAAAAGTTATTTTGCGGAGCCTATATATAACCAGTGCTCTTCGCACTACTCTTACGGATGCACTAGGGATGGTCCTTCACATACTACCATTAGATCTTGTAGGGAAGGAGATGGCAATGACCTCAGTAATCCGTCTTCGTTGTACCTCTCTGTGGAATGGAAATGGAACCGGCCGCTCTAGAATACTCGATGATGAAGCTTGGAGATGGAAGATTCACGAAACCTCCCCTGCTCTACTATACGACCGTCTTTATTAAACTTGGATACCATCCACATAATTGTGGATGAATGGAACTCCAGGTAGAAGAAAAAGTGTTGATTTTTATATGGACGGCTCCAAAACACAAGAAGGTGTAGGTTATGGAGTCTTTTCAGGGGCTTTAGGTCTTCGTATTGCAAATGAACTTCCGCATCACTGCAGTGTCTTTCAGGCAGAGATCCTTGCTATAAAAGAAGTCGCGGATTGGTTGAAAGTGAATGTCACTTCAACAACTTTGATTAACATATACACCGATAGTCGCGCAGCTATCATGGCCCTCGAATCCCCGCTTCTAAGGCCAATAACAGCCCCTAACTGCCGATCATCTCTAAATGAGATGGCAGAGCAGTTTGATATTAGGATCATCTGGATCCCGTGCTATAGACAACCCTACAAGTTCCACCAGATTTGGAATGTGTGGGTTTACCCCTACTCTCTTGCAAACTCAGGCTCAGGCGCAGGACAGAGGATGAAACAAATAGAAGGTGGGTCACAAGAAATGATTGCGTGATCACAAGGCAGTTATGGACTCATCTAAATAGGAAAAATATGGCTTCTTTATTTTTAAAGAATTGGAAACAGATCTCGATTCTACTGTCCGTGCTAACCGGACACTTTCTCATAGGTAAGCATGCACAAAGGTTAAAGGTTGAACACAATGATTTTTGCCGTAGCTGCAGGATATCGATAAAGAGGAAAGTGTAGAACATTTTCTTTGTCACTGTCCTGGACTTGCAAGAAAGAGAATGGCCAGAATTAGCGCTCTTGAGTTCAGGGAACTTTCTGACGTTGCTAGTGTTGAATTGCATTGTATTAGTAGCTTTATATTTAGCTCCGGTTGGTTCGACGGTGGGGACTCCGCATAAGCAGAGTATCCGTGGTATCGCAATGGACCAAAACGGTCTAAGTGATGCCGGCCTTCTGACTGCCACCCCTACCTAACCTAACCTAAGGAAGGCTGTATCATCGGAAAATGTAGATGTGTGGATGTTATTGTTCACAGGCATATCACAAGTATAAATCAAATACGAAACTGGCCCCAGTATACTCCCCTGTGGCACACCGGATGAGATTAATTCGGGCACACTCATGAAGTCTCCTTCCACAACAATGAACTTTCGGGCAAGAATATAACTTTGTAAAAGATTAAGAATGTTTATTCGTAGATATGTCTTCAATTTTAAAATTAGGCCTTCATGCCATACTTTATCAAATGCTTGAGAAACATCAATAAAGAGGGCAAAACAACATTTCTTTTCTTCAAATGTTGTTCTTATAAATTGAACCAATCTATGCGTTTGTTCAATGGTGCTATGCTGACTTCTAAAACCAAATTGATGATCCGGTATGCACGCATTATCAGTTAGAATTGGGGACAATTTTATCATGAGTAGCTTTTTGAAGAGCTTTGACATTGTTGACAGTAAACTTATTAGCCTGTATGACTCAGCATTGATAAGATCAATGACCGACTTTGGAATCATTTTGACCTTGGCAAGCTTCCAGTGGTGTGGATAATACTCCAGTCGTAAAATGGCATTAAAAATGAATAACAGGATTCTAATTACAATACGAGCCAACTTTATCAACATCTGATTGCTAATTTCATCAATAGCCAGAGCTTTCTTTAGGTTGTATTCAGCAATTAGTTTTTGTAACTTATGCATTTTAAACTGTAAGGGTCGAGGGGTTAGAGCAACTACACACGGCAAATCAACAACGCCTGTGCATGTGTTTGGGGTAAATACGGATTTTAAATGCTTAGCAAATATTTTTATCTTTTTCAGTATGGCTTCTTGCCCAACCTCTGGTAGAAGTGCGCAGAGGTGGTGTAAACTCAACGGGTATTTTAAGCTTTCTCGCAGAGCGCCACAAAGAGTAATTAGATGCTGGTGTGACATCGAGGTTTTCCAAATAATTTTTACAGATGCAGTTGTTTCAGATGCAAGCAACTCTTGGAGTCGTTTATTGCACTCCTTAAACCTGATTTTATGTTGTGGTGATCTGTGTTGTTGACATTCCCTTCTAGCTCGGATGTAGTAGCATGTTTAGCAGCCTGCTTAATATTTTCGTTAAAATTCGAAAATATAAAAGATTCAATATCATCGGATGTTTTTAGCGTCATGTTTTCCGTGCAATAACTACTAAGATATTTTTTGAATCTCAGCCAATTAACGTGATTGATCATCTTGACATATGGGTGAGGTAATTTATTTCTAAGTGAGTTACAGATTGTAACGATAGTCGGAGAGTAATCAGAGGAGAGATCTATTGAAGCTTCGACATGAACTAAATCCCTAGAAATATTTTTCATGACTCTAAAATCTATAACATCCGGAAATTTTTGTATGTCTGTAGGCCAGTAAGTAGGCTCTCCACTCGAAATGACGTCCAACCCCATTTTTGAAATTGTGTTGAACAATGCTCTTCCTTTAGGTGTAATAAGGCGTGAACCCCGACCGTATGTTTTGCATTGTAGTCTCGAGCTGCGAAACAAGGCCCAAGAGATTTTTAGAAATCCTCGTATTCAACCTCAGTGATTGAGAATCTTGGAGGGGAGTAAATTGATGATATAACGAAATTTGTACAAAACTGTTCCACACAAATATTAGTTGCTTGTAAATGATCTGCACTGATGTTATCAAGAATATAGTGCTTGAGTTTTGACTTTATTGAAATGGCTGATCCATCGCATGCTCTTCCTCTCGAGTCCTTAGTATCATATAAGGTGTAGCCATTCATTTTAAATAAACTTCTCGAAGTCAAATGAGTCTCAGAAACTAACATTACATCAATATTTTTTCCGAAAGGAAGTGCACGATCTTATTTTTGTGTTGGCGAATGCCGTTTGCGTTCCAGAAACATATTTTTAACGTGTTCATGGCTTGTTAATTAATGCTTCAAGCAGGGTATTCTGCATTCGCAGCATTTCTTGCATTATGCTAGTCATAGTTGTAGTAAAATTGTTTATAGTTTGCACCAGATTATCAATAGTGGCTTCAAGGCGACTGAAATTAAAGCTTGTGTTAGGGTTTGTTGAATTACTTGGTGGGGACACTTTCTGCGTGGGAAAATAATTTGTCTTAACAGCATCGGCATATGATACACGTGAAGTACTTGGTTCGCTCATTGGAGGAAAATTGGCAGAGAAAGCGTTTGCTGATTGAGCTGGAGCTAATTTAGGTTTTTGTCCCATAGTCTGTTTAACGAAAGTATATACAGGACATCATCTGTAGTTAGCAGTGTGATTACCTCCACAATTACTACATTTTTTCAGCTTGATCTTTTGGCTTAGTACAGCCAGCAGCACCATGCAATTCACCGCAGATAACACAAACTGCAGGCAAATTGCAGTAAGTTTTTGTATGGCCATATTCTTGGCAATTGTGGCACTGTACGGGACCTAAACGCTTACGTGGCTCTTCAACTGTGATTTTTCGGTGCAAGAGAAACTTTACGCTATAAATTGGATCGGTTTCATTTGTTTCAATTGTATGTCATTAGGTTCCAGTTCGACCCGAAATAGGGGTTGGCGGACCTTTTCTCTGTTAATTATAGTAGTAACATTTTTAACTTTATATACTTTGTCGATAAGAGCACATTGTACTTCTTCGGGGTCAACATATGAATCTATGCCCTTTTATACTATTTGTAGGCCTTTAGCACTTTTAAGTTGGTAAGTGTAAAAATTTGATTTGTTTTTTCAAATTCACTAATAATTTTTCGGAAATCTTTTTTATCATATATTTGGATCTTAGTTTCATCAATATTACCTCGTTTATTTGGAATGATGTGAAAAGTATTTTCATCAATAGCCGACAATAGTTCTTTTAGAAGCACGTTAGAGTTTTTTCTCTCAGATAGAAGGTGGTGGCTGAAAAGACTTTTGCGATGATACAGCGGGCTTGTCGTTATTGTTTTGCAATAATGAAAACCGATTTGGACGATTAGTAGATGATGCTCTGTTATCCCTAGACATCTTTAGAGCAGATGAAATTTTTGAAGAATTTGGGATTCGCCCAAGCTTTACCACAGTTATATACCTATCCACTCCGATTTGGACTTTGGGTTTAGTGCTACTGGTAGTGATAACTTTGTTAAGTGATGTACACGAGGCCGAAGGGGATGATATCGCTGACTTATATGAAGAAGTACTAGGCAATTGTAATGTTAACGAATCACTAGTTAGCATTGGACAAAGTGAAGTTGATCGCTGACGAAAAAGTGGCTTTGCCGTTAGAAAAAGACTATAATCAAATATTTTATTGTTATTGTTAACATTAAGAGCTTGAGAACTCACAGTAAAATAGGCATTTCTACCGTTAGAACTCACTTCACAATTTTTTGTTTTTGAGGTACTCATGTAGAGTATTCCTCAAGGACACTTTGTTTGCGGTTTTATGTTTGTTTTTGTAAAAAAATATTAGCAATATTTGCTTTGGTTATTTATCAAAGTTAATATGTATTACGGTTATTATGTATTACGAATATTTTTTATATGATTTTTTGTGTGTTTAGTATATGAAAAAAAAAATCCGCTAAGTCGTCTGTTCACTATGAAGGTTCAGCAAGAACTCAAATTGCAAATTTTAAGTACTTTTCTTTCAACCTTGTTAGAAACCTTTTATAAGTATTTCAACGACTAAACTGCTAACGCTAACAATGTTTAAAGTTTTGCCAAATTTGACTAGTTGCACTAGTGTTTATCTGTAAATTACATCGAAGCACTACGTGCAATTGTAAATCCTTTTACGAGGTAAAGTTAAAAAAAAAAGAAAGCTTATGTCTCAATATTTATTACAAAATATTAGTTCTTGTTTTGTTTTATTTACTTACTTATATTTACCTCATCGGATATACGCCGAAGCATTTGGAGTGTTAAGTATTAGAGACCTTGTGTCCCTCTTTTTTTAGCGGATATGTCCAGTGAAGTTCAAGGTATTACGAGCAAGCGGATTAGGATGGGACTCGAGTTTTGATATGTACATGCCTGCGTATTTTGCAATTTCCTCAGTTACTTTTGGCATATTTAAATCACAATGTAAATTTGAGTTTCTTATATACCATGGAGCCGATGTTATTAACCGTAAAATTTTGTTTTGCCTTCGTTTCCATAGCTGAATTCCGTACTTTGATTGATGACAAAACTCGCTTGTGCCTTTTTAATTAAGAAAGACATTACAAGGGACACGGACCTCCGTACCCGACTAATTAGCTAGCTATATAAAGGCTCCCATGTTCTATTCCTACATATTGGTTATAGTGGTTTTTCGTAAACTGGAGAACATGAAAAGAAATTTTAACCTCTTCAGCGGTGTACGTTGCAAAAACTGGGGCCTAACGTGAGGCTCGAACAAAAACGTTGTTCTTTTTAGGCTCATTTTCAAATTTTTTAGTTTTTTTTTATGTGGTTGAGGATTTAATGAAGGAACTTTAGTGTAAAAATATTTAAAAAATTTTTCTCTGGATTTTATTTAGCTATCTGATGTTTTCAGTTCGGATAAGATAAGTTTCTGATCTTGTGTTTTATTAAAAGAGCGATCATTAATTCAACAGGTTGTGTTTAATCAGAGAAAGATTAAAGTGGGACCTACTGGTTCTGTTGCAGGAAAATTTTTTCTACCAGAGCTTTAACACATCACAAAATTAATCCATAGACCAGTTTGCAAAGGTGTAATATGGCATACTTTTTCCTAAATATTATCTTATTTCAAAGTCGCCTCCTTCTAAAAAGAATATATTGGACGTATATACATACTTTCTTTCAATATTTTGCATTTATTTACTATAAAAACTTATAAAATTTAATAATTTTTTGTTCCAAAATCGGGGTTTAATAGAACCTTCAAATATTCCAGTATACCGATATTGCTTTTTTTTCGTTTCATCTCCCAATTTTTTTTAATACCTGTTTTAGATTTATTTTTTGGTAGCTTCTTAATATTATTCTCACTACGTTTGTTTCTAGATCCACCAAAAAAAAATATGTATGATCCATATATTTTTATAACTACCTTGTCATGCTATGGTGGCTTTATTGCAGACCGTGGTCTATGTCTTCAACCCAATACCATAGCTGACCTTTTTATTCCTCTATGGTAATGGGTGAAGATAACTGATTTTAAAGGTCTGTGGACTAAAGGTTCTCTAACCCTAAGCCGGGGTGTAATGCCCACTGGATTTTTGCAGTCAGGGTTAAAAGGCTGTGTGGGAACGGAGCCTTGCCTGGGCACCTCAGCAAGTAGACGACGCCCTCACCCCGTTATCGTTTGCAATGACGTGGTGGTTTTCAAATCCCCCATTGTTGTGGGACCAAAATGAAAAAAAATCTATTTAAAACAATTAACAAAACCGGGACCGATGGACTGACGGTGCTTTCTAGCGCGGAAGGACAGAGGATCGGTTTCACTCAACCAGCTGTTACGGCTGGCCCGTCTGGTACGAGACGAAGACTGCCGAGAACACTAGGCACGTAGTTGGTGCATGCAGTAGTTCGAGCTCGGCCACGCCGGCTTCAACCAAGCATGTCCGACCATCAAAAATGAGACATAACCAAAAAAGGTTATGTCTGAAAATTTTAAGCACGCTGGGCGCTCAAGATCCATCAAGACTGTCTGAGGAACAAAAATCTTCCCATAAATGTCAAAAGGTGTCCTTGAAAACATGGATACTCCTGCCTCTAGTAGTAGCGGTGCTAGCACGTCGACAAAACCATCTGGTAAAAGACTGCGATCACCGGACGACATACCATTACTGAAGCGGCCTAAGGCTAATAGCAATATTGGAGCTAGGTCGTTTAGCGAGGTTGCAAAGACAACCTCGTAATGGCTGTTGTCGACAGGGAAGATATGGATGGTGCCATCACTAGGGGCAAATGGAGTACCGTGGAAGCTAAGCTGGCAACCACGTACTACCAGATTCTTGCGAAGAATCCAGGCATACCTCCTGTCTGTTCCGATGCAGGCTGGTATCAAGACAGGGTCAAGCTGTTGGTAGGATAGGAGAGCCATGCATGGGTACGAAAATCAATATTGTTAACATGAGCGATATCCCATCCCGACCTCGTGCGCATGCTGGATTCCGGTTTTCCAACACACGGCTGAAGCAGCGATAAAATTGTTAAAAGACTTCAATCCCTCAGTTCCAACCTGCAATTGGAAGATGGTGAGATTCGGTGAGGCTGAGGGGGATACACGTGTGGTAATTATAATACTTAACGCTGAAAACCCCCTCACTTGCTCAAGTCCACTAACATTATATTGTCCGCATTTGGACAGGTTACGCTGAAGGTTTATAAAGGAGATAGGCCTCCAGTAACGAATAATTCCAGGACAGTGTGTGAACACGCTGTGGGGGAAGAATCTGAAATGGAAGGAAAGAAAGCCAGGCTAAGAGAATCTTCGAAAAATGATGGCTACATGACATCCGGCTCTGAAATTCTTGGTGGCGCCTCAGGTCTGTTCGACACTGATTACGGCCAAGACAGTGACCTTCTCCTTGAAACTGACGATGAGTACGAAAAAAAGGTCGTGGAGATGGATATCGTAGCGGATACAGATAAATCTCCATTACTCTAAACTAACCTAGGCTGCTCTTCAGCTTTGCATGACAACATGCGAAGTTGACATAATCCTAATACAAGAACCCTCAATTAGTGGTGGCAGAGTTTGCTGATTGAAAACCAAAGATTTTAAGATGCTAGCCCTCAAGAATGAAGGTAATACTAGAACCTGCATCTTGGCAAGAAACCACGTTAATATAATTTTATTATCTAACTCTAGCGGCAGAGACATAACGGCGGTTAGCGTGGAAGTGCTACTTACTGGCGTCGTCATGGTGAGCTGCTGGAAGTACGGACACTAATGAAAGAGGTGAGGAACTTTTAAAATTTGTAGTTAGTACTAGCCTTAACATTTGTAATAGAGGTCAAGAGTCTAAGTTTATAACAAAAAACAGACCAGGAGTCCTGGATGTTACCTTCTCTTCTAAATCGGTAGCCGATAGGATCGTGAAATGGCGTGTACTTGAGGAACACTCCTTTTCTGATCATAGGTTTATAGAGTTTAGCATTAGGGAGCGGGTACCAGAAATAGAAAGCTCCCGAAATATTAGACAGACTAATTAGCGTGTGTATAGATCTATTTTTTCTAGACAATTAGGATTGATTGGAAACTCGTCACTTCTAGAAATTTTGGATTTAGATTGTGGGGTTGATAGCATCACTACGATCTTTAAAAATTCAAGGGAATCGTCCTGCGCTCTAAAAAAGCCAAGATGGAAGAAGAAAACCGGAATAGAAAGTTACAATTATGCAGGTGTACAAGCAGAAAACTCTTTAATAAGGCTAAATCATCCAGAAATGAACTGGACTGGATAGCTTATAAAGGTAAACTAAAAGAATATCAAAAGCAAATATTTGCTAAAAATACAACATGGCAGAGGTTTCGTGAAAATATTGAGAATGTTTTAGAGGCCTATCGCATGAGAAAAAAATTTTCCGCTACTCCCTGCTCTCTGCGGTATTTGAAGAATCCCAATGGAACGTGGACTATATCCAGCGAGGAGTCGTTAAGAGCCCTGCTGGACACTGACTTTCCAGGTAATTCAATGTCTGAGATTCAGACATCTCATCTTTACACAATACCTACGGAAAACATATTTGGTATTGTTTAAATGCAAACCTTAAATTGGGCTCTGAGAAGCTTCAAGCCTTATAAGTCTCAAGGACCCGACGGTATCATACCGGCTGAAATACAGAAAGTATCTAATCTCATACTGAGAATTTCCGCTAGAGTGAGTCATATTCCTAATAAGTGGAATGAAGCACTCTCTCGCTTCATTCCGAAGGCTGGTAAAAACTCTCACACCACACCGAAGAAATTCAGACCAATAAGTCTATCATCCTTTCTTCTGAAAACATTAAAAAAGATGGTTGATCAATATGATGAGCTTTCTTGCTTGAGCTTTCCTTGCATCAGCATGCATACCAAAGCGAAAAGTCAACCCAATCGGCTCTACACAAGCTGGATAGCACAATAGAGAAATCACTCTCTGTGGGTGAATGTACATTTAAGGCCTTCGAAGATATTCAAAAGGCTTTTAATAATATTTCTCCAGATGCGATAATTAAAGTATTTTCGAATTTGGGGGTTAATGCGAATGTTTTTTATTGAGGTATAGAACTTTAAGTTGGCATCACTTTTTTAACTGGCGGCCATTTTGTCAGCTGTCAAGTGGTTAATATTTAGTTTGGTTTGCCATTTTATCATGAACAGGTTGACAAAAGAACAACGCTTGCAAATCGTGCAAATTTATTTCGAAAATAATGGTTCAGTTCGCGAAGTTTACCGCAAGCTCCGTCCATTTTATGGTCGACATAATCGTCCATCAGAGCAATTAATTCGGTTAACCATGGATCGTTTTTGCACTACGTTTACTCTATGTGATAATACGCATTCGCAGAGACGTCGAACAGTGCGCACCGAAGAAACAATTGCCGCTGTAGAGCAAAGTGTTGAAGAGGACCCGAATGCATCGATTCGCCACCGTGCACAGCAATTGGAGCTTTGTCCATCAACTTTATGGAAGATTTTGTGCAAAGATCTTGGCTTGCGACCTTACAAGATCTAGCTTGTGCAAGAATTAAAGCCGCGAGACCATGCAATGCGTCGTGATTTTGGTGTATGGGCCGAAAATGAGATTGATCTCGATGCTGATTTTCATCGCAAAATTTTGTTCAGTGATGAGGCTCATTTTTGGTTGAATAGCTACGTCAACAAGCAAAATTGCCGCATTTGGAGTGAAGAGAATCCACATTAGACCCTTGAGACGCCATTACATCCACAAAAACTGACTGTTTGGTGTGCTCTATGGGCTGGTGGAGTCATTGGGCCATACTTCTTCCGAAATAATGCTGGAGAGTCAGTTACCGTTAATGGAGACCGGTATAGAGCCATGATAACCGACTATTTTGTTCCCGAATTGGATGGCATGAATGTGGATGAGTTGTGGTTCCAACAAGACGGCGCTACATGCCACACAGCGCACGTCACAATCGATTTATTGAAGGAAACATTCGATGAGCGCATAATTTCGCGGAATGGACCTGTCAATTGGCCACCAAGATCGTGTGATTTGACACCATTGGATTATTTTCTTTGGGGATATGTGAAGGCGCTCGTCTACGCCAACAAACCAGAAACGTTAAGGGACTTGGAAGCCAACATTCGTGGCGTTATTGCCAACATACGGCCCCATATGCTCGAAAAAGTGGTTGAAAATTGGACCTGCAGAATTGGCTTTATTCGAGCCAGCCGCGGCGGCCACATGCCCGAAATCATATTTAAACGTTAATGGCATAAAATTATCCTTCCAATAAAGCCAAATTGATGGACATTAAAACGATTTTCTTGTGTTTTATTTCAATTCGAAGTTCTATACCTCTAAAAAAAACTCCCTATAATTTACCGCAAGATAACTTCGGCTCTAGAAGCATCTATGCAAACCCGCTTTGTAAATAGGGGTACACCACAGGGAGGAGTTCTTCCGCCACTGTTGTGGAATCTAGCTCTAAATCCCGTGCTGATATCTCTGGAATCGCAGAGGTTCAAAATTGTGGCTTATGCTGATGATGTGACAATAGCTGTAAGAAGAAAATTCTTCACTTCTTCAAGGGATATCCTACAGTATGGTCTTTCACATTTAACAAGTAAGGCGGAGAAACGAGGACTCGCCGTCAATCCTAATGAATCGAAACTATTCCTCTTCTCTAGGAAGTATAACATACCTGTTTTCCAACTTATCACTCTTAATAATACGGAGATAAAAGTGTCCAATACTGCAAAATATCTCATTGCTATTCTTGATTCAAAGCTGAGTTTCAAAACCAATATTCTAGAGAGAGTGAAAAATGCAACAATTTCACTAATCTATACTGCAATAGTATGTCCTATTCTTATATATGGCATCATTGTGTGGGGGCCGTCTTTCAAGAAAAAGATGTATCTACATATTTTACACAAGGTGCAAAGACTTGGGTCCTTGTATATAACCTGTGCTCTTCGCACTTTTCCTACGGATGCACCGGGGATGCTTCTTCACCTTCTACCGGTCGACTTAATAGGGAAAGAAATGGCAATGAGCTCGGCAATCCTTCTTCATTGTACCTCTCTATGGAAGGGAAATGGAACCGGCCACTGCAGAATATTCGGTGATGAAGCTTGTGGATGGAGGATTGACCAAACCTCCTCTGCTCTACTACACAAATGTCTTTATAAAACTTGGATTCCATACACAGAATTGTAGTTGAATGGAACTCCAGAAAGAAGGAAAAGTTCTGATTTTTATACGGATGGATCCAAAACACAAGAATTTTGGGCTATGGAGTCTTTTGAGGGGCTTTAGGTCTTCATATTGCAAAGCGACTTCCGGCTCAGTGCAGTGTATAAAAGAAGTTGCGGATTGGTTTTAAGTGAGTGTCACTTCAACGACTTTAGTAAACATATACACTGATAGTCGAGCAGCTATTATGGCCCTCAAATCCCCGCTTCTGAGGACAAAAACAGCCCTTTACTGGTGATCTTCTCTAAATGAGATGGCAGAGCAGTTTGTTATTAGGATCATCTAGATTTCGGGGCATAGAAGCTTTCCGGGGAACTCTAGGGCTGATGAGCTTGCTAGAATTGGGACAGCCCTACAAGTTCCACCAGATTTGTAATGTGTGGGTTTACCCCTACTCTCTTGCAAACTCAGGCTCAGGCGCAGGATAAAGGATGAAACAAATAGAAGGTGGGTCACAAGAAATGATTGCGTGATCACAAGTCAGTTATGGACTCATCTAAATAGGAAAAATACAGCTTCTTTGATTTTAAAGAATAGGAAACAAATCTCGATTCTAGTGTCTATGCTAACCGGACACTGTCTCATAGGTAGGTATGCACAAAGGGTAAAGGTCGAACACAATGATTTTTGCCGCGGCTGTCAGGATATCGATGAAGAGGAAAGTGTTAGAATGTCTTCTTTGTTACTGTCCTGGACTTGCAAGAAAAAGAATGGGCGCTCTTGATTTCAGGGAACTTTCTGACGTTTGAATTGTTGAACTGCAACGTATAAGTAGCTTTATATTTAGCTCAGGTTGGTTCGACGGTGGGGACTGCGTATAAGCAGAGTCTCCGTGGTATCACAATGGATCAAAACGGTCTAAGTGAGTCCGAGTTTCTGACTGCCACCCCTACATAACCATACCTAACCTATATAAATATATATGAATATGTATGAATTCATGTATGAAAATTTATGGGATTATAAATGGCAAAACTATTATATGTGAATTGAATGATAAAATATGAGCTGATATATGCAAATTTAATTATGAAGCTATTCATATGTGAATCTACTTATAGAAATAAGATGTAATAATTGAGCCATGATATCTCAAATAAGATCGTTTTTGCAATCAAAAAAGCTTGCATTTTATTAACTCGATCTTTTTCTCTCTTATTTTGCCATTGTGAATTGGAAATCTACTAGAAAATACAAACGATATGCGCAATCTGTATGTGTACAAAATCAAAGTTTAAAAAATAAAAACTCTGCTAACAAAAAAAAAACATTCTTGTAGGATTTTATATATTGTGGGCCTATTTAATAAATCAAATAATCAAAAGGATAATTCTGTTAATTTTATAGAAAATAACGGAATTCTCTAGATATTTTTAAGAAACAAAAAATTATTTTGAAAACTAGTGTTAGTATAAAATGTGATTATTTATTTATTTGATGCATTAACTTTTAATCTGATTTCTTAAATTATATTTTGTGCAAGACTGTGAGTTTCGGGTGTTTTCAATAATCGATTCACCTTTTCTTTTAAAATGTCGAATGAAATTTTTTTAGTTCGTTTTGAATTATTTTTTTCCAGCAAATGTTTCATGAAACACAACCTTTCTGTACAAAAGCTTACAAAAAAATGCGTGTGGCACTCGGGGACTGCCGCGGTAAAGCTATTGCTTAGCATTTGTTTTTTTCAAATTATGCAATTATAATTATTTTTTATTTTTTTATTTATGCAGTATTTTTTTTATATTATTTCAAGTTTTTTCTTTAATATTAATGCACGCTCTTTTAGAGCGTGACGACCCATAAGAAACCCATTTTTTTTTCTTTTATTGAATAAATGAGAAGTTAATATCGTTTAAAATATTTTTATTATCTTACAATATATGTAGGTTATTCAGGAATTTTTTTATTGAAACTATAGGTTTATGGTAACTGAAATAAAAAAAACAAGTTTAAGACTTGATATCTTCTAAATATCTGGAAAATAATAGTTTAAAAACCTACGAATTGTCTGTTTGTGTTTGTATATCATTTTTTGTCAACCACGATTGCCCTTAAGTACGCCAAGTTTTTTTTTCCTACTTGTAAAAATCTGTTCTAGCAATACTTTATGTTAATGAACTCAATAGCATACTTAACATACACTCGGCGATTCAAAAAAAATTGTCTTGGGTTTTTTTTTTCGTTACGAAATTTCCTGATTCGGTCGCCGCGCTTATAAAAGCTATGCAAGAACTTAAAAATTATTTTGTAATTTGATTTATTGAACAGCAGTAAGCTTTTTTGAATCAAGAAGTATGAATATCAACTTCGCATACAGTAAAGGGAATATTTACATGTATGAATATATTGTTACGGAAATGGCCGTCGACAGCGTTAAGACATCTTTACGCAAAAATATTCCAACAGGGTTAACGCTACGGAAAATATTCCTACAGGGTCGATGCAAAGAACTAGGTAGAACCGTAGCAAAGAGCTATATGTACATGCGTAGCACATGCAAACCTAAACGTAAACAACCAAAACAACTAAAAGCGTCTGCTTATTAAGAAGATACGCATATTTACGTACATACATACATGTTAATTCAAACGAAAAACAAAATAATTTAAACAACCACCATGTATTGTTTGTTTAACTACACACACTCAAGTACATAGTTACCACATGAACAATACTAAACAACATTTTAGATGATGAGATTGTCTAGACTTTGCTGAAATATTTTAGTAATCTTGTGCGAAATATAAAAAGAGGTAACGCATCCAATGGCAAGTCAGTCGTTACTTAGAAAATAGTTGTTACTCAGAATTCAGTTGATAATTAAGTTGTGAGTTGTGTAAACAGTCTGTGCTTGCGATACAGTAGTGAGTTTATATATAGTTGAGTCTGTGCCTTACAATACGTGAGTTGGTAATTGCAGAGACTATAGTGACGGTCTATAGTGACAGTTAAAGTCTGTCGTTAAACTGAGATTATCGTGGAGTCTATCGTGGCGACTGAAGAGTAAAAAGCTGATAGACGTGTGTAAGAGTAGAAAAGTAAAGCCGGCAAGTGAGCCTCGTGTGTGACGAGCAGCAGACAAAGAGGAATTGTGTCAATACTAGCGCAGCCAATTAAGAGACGTGCATATACAACAGCGAGGAAGGCGCAGTGCTAACCAGTTGTGAATATTTAAGTAATTTAAGCTGTATTTGCGTATTTAAGGTCTTGATTAATTTAGTTTAAATGTATTTGTAAATAAACTTGTATCATTATTAACCTTAATATTAAAGAATAAAAAACGTAACAAAATATTATCATATATGTCCATGTACCCTCATTTTTCGGATCCGAGCCATATCTGGAATATCATGTATGCTCCATAAATATTTTTCTAGCTGGGCAATTATTTTTTTTTTGCTACATATTTATTAATTCTATCTTCAACAAAAAATTAACTTACAATAAGTAATCAAATCGTAAGTCTATATATCTGTGACAATAAATAATTATGGCTTAAGTAGGAATTTCTTGTGTTGAGATATTAGGGGTTTTGTCTTTTTTTGTCTTTAGTTTTTACATAAAATGTATCCATGTACAGACCAAGCGGCTGGCCGGATTTCGATGCCGAACACAAATTAAGTGATAGTAATTATTAATACAAGAATAATTTACTAGCACAAAAATATTCTCAAAAAGTTTCATCTGCAATATTGCATGTTAGAGCCTCAATGTCCCTCTTTGTTAAGCGGATGTGTCCAGTAAATTTCAAAATATTACAAGCCAGTTTATTAGGATGAGACTCCAATTTTTTTAAATATCGTATTTGCCTGCATATTTTCCAATTTCTTCAGTCACTAGTAGCATATTTAAATCACTATGTAAATTTGAATTTTTGATGTGCCATGAAGCCGATATTATAAAGGTAAAATTTTGTTTTGCCTTCGTTGCATTTTCTCAACATTTGAACCTAAAAGCACTGAAGCGACTTGTATAGTAAAAGTTTGCAGTCTAGGCTGAGCGTTGAATTTCTGCCAATCAACCAATGTATTTGAGATAATTTAAGTTACATTTGAGTTACATTAGAGTCAATATGATGCTTCCTTGTAAGCCTTCGATCGAGGTGTATACCAAAGTATTTCACTTGAGAATGTTGAGTAATATTTTGATTGGTAATTCGAATGGCGGAACAATTATCTCTTCTTAGTGTAAACGTTATATGGACATAATTTTGACCATTTACTTTAATTCTCCCTAAGTTCAGCCATCTTTCCAGCTGAGTAATGTGTTCCTGGAGATTGTGGCATGCTTCATAAGGGTTTTCGTGCATACGCATACAGGCTGTATCATCGGCAAATGTAGAGGTATGGATATTATTACTCACAGGAACATCACAAGTATATATTAAATACAAGATTGGGCCAGACTACTACAATGTGGCACACCTGAAGATATAGATTCAGGCACATTCATGAAGTCTCCTTCCACAACAGTGAACTTCCTATCATTAATACAACTTTTCAAAAGTTATTGTATGCTTATTGGCTGATATGTCTTCAGTTTTAAAACTGCGCCTTCGTGCCATACTTTATCAAATGCCTGAGAAATATCAATAAAGCGACCAGAACAATACTTCTTTACTTCAAATGTTTTCCTTATAACTTTAATCAACCTATGCGCTTGCTCAATTGTGTTATGTTGACTTCCAAAACAAAATTGATGATCCGAAATTCACCCATTATCAGCTATAATTTTGGACAATTTAGTCATGAGCAGCTTTTCGAAAATTTGTGAGATTGTTGCTAGTAACCTAATATGCCTATATGGCTCAGTCTTGCTTAGAACTTTTCCCGACTTTGGAATCATTTTGATCTTGGCAAGCTTTCAGTTATGTGGAAAATACTGCATTCGTAAAATGGCATTAAAATAAATAGCAAGATTCAAGTTCAGCAGCATCTTGTTACTAATTTTATCAATAACCTGGAGCTTTCTTCGGGTTGAGTTCTGCAATTATTTTTTGTGATTAACGCAGTTTAAAGAGTAATTAGATACTGACATGACATCGAGACCTTCTAGATATTTTTTCAATAATGCAGTTTTTTCCGACGATAGCAACTCTTTGAATCGTTTAGTACCATCTTTAAGCCTGATTTTATTTAGAGATGATCTGTATTGTTGCCATTTTTTTCTGGGTCTCCTTTTTCACAAATAGGACGTTCAATATCCGTAGAATAAATTTTATTAAACCCAGTCTGCGGATGGGAGGTAGTGGCATTCTCAGCAGCATGTTTAATCTTTTCGTTAAAATTGACAATGTTATATTCAAAATCATCGGAAATTCGTAGCTTAATGTTTACCGTACAATGACTCTGCGATAATTTTTTAACCCCACACACTTAACACGATTGACCACCTTCAGATATGAGTTAGGTAAATCACTCCTTAGTTCGTTAAAAATTTTAACTATTGTCCACGTGGATTAGTTTGCTAGGGATATTTTTCCTGACGCCAAAATCTATAACATTCGGAATTTTTTGTATGCTCCGTACTCGAAATCACATCCAAACCCTTTTTTGAAATTGCATGTTGTTTAACGACGTCTAGGTGTAACGCGAACCGCACTACTTATGGTTTGCATTGTAATCGCTAGCTGCCATGAAACTAGATCCAAGCAATTTGTAGTACTTCTCATACTGATCTTCGGCAACTGAAAATCTGGGAGATGAGTAAATTGATGATATCAGTAAATTTGTACAAAAATTTTGTATGCAGTTATTTGTTGCTTGTATGTGTTTTTCACAAATGTTTTAAGAAAACATTCGTTGCTTGCATATATTCTTCACAAACGTTGTCAAGAATATGGTGCTTGAGTCTTAACCTAATTAGAATCTGTGGTTAACGGTGTGGTTACCTCCACAATTACTGCATTTTCTTTCGGCTTGATATTTTGGCTTAGTATAGCTAGCAGTACCGTGAAATTCACTGCAGATAACACAAACGGTAGGTAATTTGCAGTAAGTTTTTGTGTGGCCATATTCTTGACAATTATCGCACTGTACGGATCCTCAACGCTTGTGTGGTTCCTCAACTGTTATTTTTCGGTATAAGAGATAAGTACGTTAAACTATGAATTCGATGGGTCTCATTTGTTCTAAATTTTATATCATTTAGATCAAGTTCAACGCGAAATAGAGGTTGGGGGATCTTCTCCCTATTTAATATGTAACACACATTTTTTACCTTAAATCCCTGGAGGACGAGCGCATCTTTTATTTCTTTGGGAACAACATACGAATCTATGCCCTTCAATACGACCAGCAGGCCTTTAGCACTCTTAAGCTGGTAAGTGTAGAAACTTGTTTTATTTTTTTCCAATTCAATAACCATTTTGCAAAAATCTTTTTCTTCATAAATTGGAATTTTCGTTTCATCAATGTTACAAGGTTTTGTTGGAACAATGTCCAAGTTATTCTCACCAATATTGTGTTTTTAATAAGGGCATTTTAATTTTTTTTATTTTAAACAGATTGGTGATTTGGAAGTTTTGTTGGAAGATACATCGGGTTTGTCGTTGTCATCTTGCAAAATTTTAAAACTGTTTTGACGATTAGTAGAGGATGCGCTGTTATTCCAAGACATCTGTAGTGTAGATGAAATTTTAGAAGAATTTGGGCTTCGCCCACGCCTTACCACAGTTATATATCTGTCCATTTCGACTTGGGCCTTTGGTTTTGAGCTACTGTTATCTGTACTGATAACTTGGTTAAGTGATGAACACGAGTCCGAAGCGGATTATATGAAGAACTACTAGGCAACGGTAATGTTAACGAATCACTAGTTGGCATTGGATAAAGCGAAGTAGATCGCTGACGAAAAAGTTGTTTTGCCGTTAAAAAAGACTATCATCAGACTTTTTATTTTTATTGTTTTCATTAAGAGCTTCAGAACTCATAAGAAAATAAATATTTCTGCCGTTAGAACTCACTTTACAACTTTTTATATTTGAGGTACTCATATAGAGTATTCTTTAATGTCACTCTGACAAATCTATTTCAATAATTTTTTTTCAAATTCATCCAAAGATATGAACAAACACTTTTGAAATCATGATATTATACTTAAAAACTGAAATTAACTTACATCATCAGCGACACTATTTGCTTTTATTTGTAATTCTTCCAGCTCTGTTTTGGGAACCTGTGGCGCAGCATTTTCTTCTGTATTTTCCACCGACGGCATTCTGAAAATAGATCAAAAGTATAAAGTTTAACGGCCTCATGTATAATCAAAAACTACCATGAAGTTAGCATAAGTGACAAAATTTAACTACGTGTTGCCGAGTTCCTCTATACAATTCGACATTAAAAATTTCCGCACACGATTACATTTTATCATGATTTTTAATATAAAATTGTATTGCAAAACATGTTAAGACCATATTCAATTTTGTCACTTATGCTTACTTCATGCCAATTTTTAATTGTACAAAGGCCATAAATTTCTATGTTTCTAACTATTTCGGATATTTTGATACCCTTCACCAAAAATGGTAAAAGGTATATAATATATAGGTTTGTCCAAATTTTTGTAATTTCTGCAATATTCATTTGCGACCACATAAAGTCATATATTTTGAATACTTATGAATAGGAGATTCAAAAAAGACATTTCCGTCTGTCTGTCTGCTTGCATGTACGGATTTTCTATGGGTGCCTTGAACGTGATTTTCTGAAGCTCCCAAAAAAGATCTCGGAGTTGGACGGAAACGGCCGCAATTGTCTTAGCACGATTGGTATTGAAAATCAGCAATAATAAAGAATCTGTTCTTAACATTTTCTGTATACATACATAGTTTTATCACACAGTTCAAAAATCTACAAACAAAAATTACCATGCATAGAACCGAGAATATACACTTTTGTTATTAACCTCACTAGCCAATCATTTGCCGAGGCTTGCTTGAAAAGTAAATATAAACAAAATTTAGTTTAAATTTATTTTATTTAAATATTTTCTTTAAAGACATTGCTTTATGATACTTTTTCTTGCTTTTTCGTACGCAAGTTACATTTATTAACCCTGATAGCATTGATAAATTTATTGAAGAAATTATTGAAGTCTAAAAGTGTGGAATGAATAAATTTGCATAAACACTTTGTTAAAATTATTAAATTTAATGCATTTCACACGAAAAATAATTTTTTAAATGTAACACAATATCTGAAATTTATTAAAATTAAAAGTAGTACAATATCCATGAAAATATTATTAATGCAGAGTTAGCCATTTCGTAATTATAAGTTTGGCCAATCAAAAATTATTATTAGGGTATTGGAACCCTAAAACGGAGATTAATTCAAAGAAGCCCCAAATGAACTTTTTATTAACATTTTTCGAATAAATATAAACAAATTTAATGAAAACAATAAAATTCTCATGTATTTAAACTGATATGCATTTATTTTGCCTCTTTTTTTGAAAACCGTATTTACCAAACCAAGATTTCAGAAAAAACATTTCTTCATTCATATTTATAAACAATTTATTGGAATTAATGGTTGTATCATCTGAAAAAAGTAGACATTGTTATATATATTTTTAAAAACCAATTCAAATATTAGAACCTGATTTTACATTAAAGTGTTTTTTAGTTTAGTCACTGTCGTCGGAGTTGCAAGCCTTTAGTTCTTCAATATGTGCATCTCCAGTTTCATCATCACTATCATTAGATCGGACAGCGCTTACTGAAATAGTTCGCGGAATAAGCAATTCTACTACCGATTTTGGTAGTGCTTGAAATTTTTTTTTGGGTAATTTAATTTTGCTGCTAATAATCGGATCGGAGCTTAGTAGAAACCTGTTTAAAATGTCTTCATTTGATTTCTCACTGCTATATTTACGTGAAAAGTGCTCCCTATAGCATTTAAAGTCCTCGTTTCTCGCTTCTTCGGCTTTCTCTGAAAGTTGTCCGATTGGTAGAAGTGCGTGCGATACAACTTCAGGGCCATGAATAAAACATTTTTGCAAAAGGGGTAGGCATTTTATACCATGGATACATTTTAACAAAATGTCTGGCAGTGTTGTGACAAAAATGTCTGAATTTTTCAGAATGTATTTCATGACCCGGATAAACAGTTATTAGTATCACGTGCATTTTTTTAATCAGTTCTAAATTGATTTTAGTAATATCTGCAGAAACTTCAGCGTTTTCAAAAAATATTCTGGCTGTATTACCATCGTAAGAATTTCCAGGCTTTGGTTGGTCGATAATCAATACGGTTTTGACTCTAAATTCATTTTGAATGCGGGGTTTAGTAAAATACATAATTTTTTTATCATTATCCGATGCAGCTTTCCACTTTTTTATATATTTGTAAGACAAGTGTATGATACACTCGAAAAATCTAATCCATCCATGTAATATAGACAAACCAAATTCCAAAGATTCTGTGTTAACAGGGTTCGCTATAATTTTTTCAATAGAGTTAAACTCTTTAGAAGTGGAATTATAAATATAACACATTTGGGATGATGTCGTTTCTGTGATTGCATGTCAAACTTTTCCATCTAACATTACTAAGATTAGTTATGGCTTACTTTTACGAACCTTTCTCCTACTGGCACAACAGACTTTACCAGATCGTTTGCTTCCTTGTCAACTCGTTATTTTTCTCTTACCAATATACTCGCTGTCTCTTTGGTGAATTCAATTTTTAATGGCCTGCTGAATCGAGTAGATGACGGCCTAGGGTTGTACCAAATGATTTTATCATTATATACTAATCTCAGTGGAACAATGGACGTTATGAAAACAGAAGAGTCACTAGCGCCTGGGTTATGAAAAGCTTGCTTATATGAGCTATGCCCAGAGTTTCCATCAAACCCCCACTTAGTAATTAAAGTTAAATTTGCTATTTCTTGATTATCCAAGGTGCCAAGAAAATATTTTTGAAGCAGCACAAGGCGTTCAACCGTATGGTTCATAAGGCCCTGCAATGATACCTTAGCTGACGATTCGGAAATTTGCATAGTTTCAGCCTTAGGATAACACTCCTTTTACGCTCTTTGAATCAACGTGTACGCAGGGAATTTTTCAGGAGAAGACTGTCTTATAACATTATATTGGTGACGTGAAAGCTTTGCTTCAACCAAAACCACAAGCGCTTCTTCAGAAGTCATTTGTTTTTGTTTTACACATGTTACACTTTTTCTAAATTTCACTGCTCTGGAAGGTGATGCAGTTATTTCATTGACAAATTTTGCTGCTTCTGCTTGACTACTTGCTCGCAAATTATTTGGGTAGCATAACTCAAAACAGGCAAGGAAACATTTTGTCTTAGATTCTTACATTTTTTCACTTTTGTTTTTTCGGAACACTCCTCCAAATCAACTTCTCTGCGACCCCTTTTATTTGTTGTAGTCACAAACGGTATTGAAGAATGTAACCGATTTTGATTTTTTCTCTAAAATCTCTCCCCATCGATCCTTAAAATCATAGACAAAACGAGAAAAATTAAAATTAAAGTCTTGCATATCCTCTGGATTCGTTTGTCTTATCAATTCTTGCTTCAATATATTCATCTTCTCCATTAATTGCGAAGCCTCAGCATTTTTATTAATACTGTAAAGAATACGCCGAGAAATGAATCTTTTTGAGTTTATTCCTAAAATATAAAGACTGTATTCAGAAACTTTGCGTGATACACATTCTATATATTAACACTTAACAAAAATATAACAACACGTCATTGCCGTTGTTATTGCTGTAACCCGAAATATATACCACGAATTGTATTTATATTAAATAGATATAATAGTTAATGTAAAGTAATACTATATACTTATTTTACATATATTATCTGTTATTTAAATTAAGTTATAAAAAATTGTCAAAGAACACGAGCGCGAAGACAAAATAAACTTACCCTACACTTTAAATAAACCAAACAACACAATGAACAGAACACACATATTATTTTTGTGTAGAGTGCATACTAATATTGCAATATACAAACATAAATAACAATAACAACAATATATGATGATGATAACGAAAGCGAAAACAAAATAAAACTTACAGCCACGGTTCTTCTCTCACTTTGGACGACATGAGGTTTTTTTTTACAAAATTTGTTAAAAATCGAATTGGGCCCAAAACGCGCAAGATCTTTTTGTTTATTATATTAGTACAGTTACTAAGCTTTGAATGTATATATGTATACATAGGTATGTAAGACATGTGCAGACACAAATAACTGACTCGTTTCTACAAGATGAATATCTGCAAGACACTGAATTAAAAAAGATTACTTAAACACTACTTGTGAGAATCATAAAACTAGTTTAAAATAATTAAGTATCATTTAAAGCACAAATCAAATTATCTGTTAATATTTAAATGAAATTATGGACTTATGAGAAACTTTAACCACAATTCAAAACTAAATATTAGTACCTGAAGAAATTTTAATCTAAGGATATATCATAGATATTTATATTGTGGCCTCTTTTTATACAATGCACAAAACACGTTAGAAATACGTTATTTTAATATCATTTATTAAATATTAAAATTTTTATACTTTCTTTCACTCAAATAATAGTAAATGCAAATTATAACTATTATTAATTTGACTGGAATATTGCTTGTAAATATTCCATATTCAGTTCCGTATTACTTCTGTCGTGTAGCAATCCCTTAGCTTTGGCATGCAAGTCCGAATGATCCAATTTCCACTGATTTCGAATGCTAGAGATGACGGGATCTGACGTTTCCATTAATATATTAAATAAATATTCATTTGTAGATCTTCGTGAAATTTTTCTGCTATTAACATAAAATCTGTAATCCTTATTTCTTTTTTTCTGGGCTTCCTCTGATAAATCTCCAATTGGTAATATATGGTGCTTAATGTTGCGGAAATATTTCTCCATGGCTACTTGGATGTATATATATTAGGGGTTTTTTTTTGGCATAATCACCAAATTTCCTAGCATTAATTTGCTCGTTACACGCAAGTACTTTAATAATTGTTTTAAATCTTCAAATAAGGTCTATATCAACCCCTGTTATATTAAATGTAGTTTCGGGATCTAAAAACAATTTTCTTGCGGTATTGTTATCATTTGTATTGCCTGATCCCTGTTTTGGTTGATCTATAATCAAGCCATGTTTGAAAAATTCATTTTGAACATGATTTTTTGTAATTTCCTTAGCTCTTTATTACTTAGATCCTGAATATCCGAAGTCCAAATAATAGCTTGTTTTCAATACGTGTTCCATAAAACTTATTCCTGTATGTAGCGGTGATAATCCAAATTCATATCCATCAGTACTATCTACTGACTTTGTCGGTTTATGGTTTAACTGACTTGATGTTGCTTTGCATAAAATACAGCTGGATGAAGCATTTGTGTCAGTCAAGCCTGGGCAATTTTTCCATCTATCATTGAAATCACTAATTAGTAGTTTATTTCAATAGTCTCTCCATCTATCCCAAATTCTAATCAATGTAGTATTGAAATTTGAGCTCTTATATCACTTACTTCATTCTTACTGATATCATGAGTTTCCTTTTTAAATTCAAATTTGAGTGGCCTGCAGTATTAAGTAGATGATGGTTTTTGATTTTCCCAAATATACTTTGTTTGCATTGTACTGGTCGAAGGTTCTGACTCTTCTAAGTTGTTTATTAATCGCAATGGTACAAATTACAATATGAACAGATCTGTGTCCGAAATATCTTCACATAAAAATTGTTTATATTGCTTTTGTCCACAAGATCCATCGCATCCCTATTTACAAAAAAGAGTTAACTTGCAGATTCCATATTTCTTATCTTCACTTCCTTTAAATGATTGTAGCAACCGTTCGGCTGTATGCTCAAGTAGAGCTTGCAGTTGTACCTTTGCAGAAATTGGTGTGATTGTAATAGATTCGTTTGGAGGCCAACAGTCCTTTTTAGCTCCAATTATGTGATGATATGATGGGTATAAATTTGAGCCTTTTTCGATCGCACGCAATCTGAGCTGAGTATACTGCTCTTTTGTTAACTTCAAATCCAGAAATAATGCAAGCGCTTCCTCATTTGTGAACTGTTTTTCGTCGTTTGGTGTTGAAATGCTTTTAAGGATGCGTTTTGTTCTCACTGGATTAGCGGAAATAACTTTTTCAATGATGTCCACTTTAGTTAGTTGTTTTTGTGTCGCAATTGGCATTACATTTTTCGCCTCTTAAATCTATCGCTACATTTATCTAGCGATTTTTGTAGTCTTCCTCCACTGTTTTTACTTGTAGTTTCGGAAGTTATCTGGATAGTAAGTTCACCTTGTAACCATTTTGCAAAGAACATATTGAATTTACTTTTTCATTTCATTTCATTTCATTTATTCGTTCATTTGCAATACATATAGCCTATTGGCAAATTACATTTGTATTACTAGTAATAGTACTATTCTATGGTAAGTAAACATTACACACATCAGCATCCCAACACTTGCACACACACCCCGCCCAAAGTAAAAAACATTATTGTGTAAAAGGTATAGGGGAACCCTTGTTTTTAGTGCGTCGAGTTTGGGCCATTAAAAAATTCTATAAGAGAAAGAGCGTAAATTCCTGGGTAAAATATTCCAATATCTAGCAGCTTGTACAAGAAAAGATCTTTCATATGTAGCATTATTTATTCTTGATATAATGATTTGTGAATTTCTAAGAGTTCTAGTGAAATTAATCATACGTATAATACGTTCAGGAATTTGAAGCTTTATAATAATGTAAAGGTAAATTAATAAACGAAATTTGAGATAGTCATCGAACTTAATTAGAAGAAAGTTATTTACATGTTGTGAAATGTGATCTCTTACTCTAAGACCATAAACGTATATAATAATTTTATGCAAAATACTTTTTATCTTTATTTTGTTACCCACATTACAGCCCGAGTATACCTCAATACAGTAATTGACTCTACTCATCAGTAGAGCATGTGCAATAGATTTTCTAACATGTAAAGGTAATAAAAGATTTAAATGGTATAACCTTCGCAGTGTCATGCAAACTTTTGAGAAAATATTGTCAATGTGGGGTTCAAAAGACAGTTTATCATCAATTATTATTCCAAGACAACTCATTTGGCTTACTGTTTTAACTTGTGAATCTGCGATTCTCAAATTTAAGTTAATTCGTGATGTATCAATCCTATTCGATCCAAGTATCACTGCCAAAGTCTTACTAGGGTTAACATGAAGATAGTTTGAAATCATCCAATTATTTAGAACAGTTAAGTCACTATTAATATTCTCTGTGCATACGACAGGTGCGGATGTATCATAGGTCCAAAGTAATTGTATGTCGTCAGCGAATGCAAATGCAAATTTAGTTACCTAAATTTAGGCATTGTAAACAAGATGGGACCAATCACAGAACCCTGTGGAACCCCTGACCTGACATGCTTAAAGTCTGAGGTAGTGCCGCTAACAAATACAAATTGTTTACGCCCAGTTAAATACGTACTGATCAGTCGGCAAGACGACATCGAGAATCTAAATTTCTTGTTTAATTTGATGACCAAAAGAGAATGATTTACCTTATTAAATGCCTTAGACAGATCTATCGAAACCAGAACGCTGTTCAAATCATTATTAGAGTTATTTCTGATTGATTCAACCAATTCGGTAAGGAGAAGACTCGTGCTGTGCCTATCACGAAAACCATATTGACTTGCATTAAGCATATAGTTGGCTTGCATCCATTTGACTATTTGTTCTTTCAGTATATTTTCAACAACTTTAGACATAACAGACAAAATACTAATAGGCCACATGTTATCAATGAAAAAATTTCCTCTTTTTTTGGGAATTGGTATAATACGCGAAATCTTCCAGCCATCTGGAAACTTCGAAGTTGTAAGTATACTATTAACAAAAAACAAAATGTGTCTACTTAAGTAAGGAAAATCCAACTGGACAAGTTAGCAAGTGTTACTTCGGTTTCAAACATTAGAAAAGGAAAAATTGTTAACATTGTTTTTGTTGTAGTTTGGTGACTCATTATCAACAATTAATTGGTTACTAATGAAATGGTTGTTAACATCGTTAGCATCAACATCAGCCAGTAAATCCGCATTGGCTATCGCTCCCGAACTACGTAAACTACTCCACATCTGTCTGGTATTACCTATTTGAAAAAAACGTGTACTATTTATTACTTCTCTTAAGTTTTCTTATCTTGTGTTTTGTCCGATTCCGTAATTTCCTATATATATATCCCAATTGCTTTCACATCTATCATTAAAGTAATTCCTTAGGGCAATACCCGTCAACGATCTGAGGTAGTTAATTTCTGTAGTGAATTTAAAAGGTTTATTGTACGTCTTAGGCAATGATTTTTTTAATGGAACAAAGGTTAAGAGATCTTCAAATAATGAATTGAAAAAGCAAAGTTGTACATTAGTGTCACTGGTTGTATAGAGATGCGAAAAATCTGTTGAAAGTATATGTCTTTCAATAGCAGAAGTATCAGCATTTTTATAGTCCCTATAGTACGAGGTATGAAATGTAGTAACAGGCGTAATATTGAAAGCAGCATAAATTAATGAATGTTTTGAGATGAAGGGCAACTGAAATTGTGCTGTGGCTGCGATATTTATTCCATGATTGACTAAAAAGTAGTCAATAAGTGAAGTTGGTTGATGGCGGGTATCATAATGCCTTGGAATAGAGTTGTGGAGGCGAACCAATCCTAATCTACGGCAGCAGGAGTTAACAATATTAGCTTTTGAAGGATTAAAAAGATAGTTATTAAAGTCACCTACAACAATTATGTTCCAGTATCGGACAAAAAGGTCACTGAAAGATTGTTCAAATGAAGCCATGTCTCCCCTTGGGAGATAAATAACACCAAGTAATAAAGTTGTAGAGCCTAGGCTAATTTCCAGAAACAGTCCCTCACAAGCAAAATACTCGTTACTTTTGAAAACACACTTAAATTTAATTCCATTTGCAATGTATATGGCAACTCCACCACCTCTGCTCCCCAGTGGACGATCACTTCTGCATATGGAATACCCTGTAAGGCCAACGGCCTGATCAAAAACAGTCTCATTCAACCATGTTTCCGACACACATACAACATCTAACTTTGATTTTTTAATAAAAGAATGAAGTTCTTCCAATTTGAAAGATCCGTATGAAGGACAAATACTCTACGCATTAATATGAGCAACACTAAAGTTATTCATGTTATCTAAAAGTACGTTATAACTGCCCGATTCACCAATAACAGGTCCCAGATTCACCCTAGTACTCATAAGAAATTAAGCAGACTGTGTGCACAAGTTGCAAGTATGTGTGATTAATGCAATGAATATAACAAAGAAAATAATACATAAAAAAAATTATAATTATAAATATATAGCACAGTGAGTAAGACTAAAAAAAAATATCAAAAATAAATGACTGTAGGCAAATAAAGTTGTATCCTCTTATGCAAAAACGATTGTTAAATTTAAAGTTGATTTAACAAATGAATTTTGTATGGCAAAACCGGTTTTAACGCACGCTTTAACTCCAACAATCGTCTCATAAGGGGGTTAGTATACAGGGATGTACTGAAAAACACATCCCACAAATCATATGCAACTCAAAAAGCGCGATGGTACTGCAGACGTTACAATCATATGTGATAAATTCTTAAAGAAATGGTAATTGATGCTCAATACCATAGAAATAAACAGAAACTGAGAAATATCTGCATAGCCATTATTACTTATAAATCGCATGCGATCCAGAAAATATGCCCCTCCGAACATGCCTGACAAATATGTATTAAATAATAATACTTAAAAAAAAACATGAAATATAAAAATTGATGAGATCTACAATGTGTTGTTTTGATATGCATAAATACATTTAGGTGTTTGTTATATATACAAGCAATTATTAACCCGAGGAAGATGGTTGTGTATTTCGTAATTCCAATCCTTGTGTGAATTGATCATGCGTTCCATCAGGAAACTTGATTTTTGCCAGGGGCTCATGGCGATTAAGTAGCCTAAACCAGCTAATTGTGTTGGATTTACGTAGAGTACGGCATAGTAATTGTAGCTTATGGGCTGCAGGTGTAAGGTTATCACTAAGATAAACCCTTGTAGTAATATTCTCATTTATTATTTCGCTTAACTTTAAATTAGCAGCTTTGAAGTATTCCTTCATAAGTTTATCCCTCATGCTAACATTATTAAACTTAGCCAGAACTGATTTTCCTCCTTGTGTTAATATCTTTTTGTTGAGCTGTTATGTTGTATCGTGTGCAAATGGCTAGTAAAGGATCCAATAAACAATTAATACCATTAGGCAGACCGGTTATTACGATATTAGCACGGTTAATGATACGATGCAATTTGTTATTAGCAATCTCCAGACGTTCAATCTTCGGCAAGGTTGTCGTTTCGACCTTCTGTACACGGTCCGAACACTGTTGAAGGTCACATCTTAAGCTTTCCATAGAGGATGATAATTCCGATCGTATCTCAGAAATTGAAGTTTCAATTACGTTCTTAATGGCTTGTTGTTCTTGCTTCATTTCTGCAACAAGTCAGTGCACTTTGATTTAGAATTGATTTAGTAACCTACCCTCAAGGTCAGAAAAACATTGCTTCAAAGTTACATTATCATTCTTTTGCACCTGTTTAGAACAGCCATCTGTACATGTAAAGCTGATGCAATCGTAGAAACCAATTTGTTCATATAGGCTGGCTGGAATGTTGACACAAGCAATATGAGACCAGGTGTCGCATATATCACATTTAACTGCCTGGTCAGCTTTTACCACACTTTTACCACAAACTTTGCATTTTGGTGCAGGCGCCATTTTATTACTTTTTTCACAATAAAGCTAAAGCGCTGTTTATATATAAGAAACCACAGGCATTCAAATTCCATTTAGCACAAAAGGATAATTAATAGCTTTCCAAAGTGTACCACCAAGATTAAAAGGATTTACCCACAGGAAATATTAATTATAACAATATGAAATAAATTTTCTCTTAAATTCACTGAAAATACGTCTACTCACTCATAGGGTTGCCAACTTTTTTCCAATCAGCTTCCTTGTAGCATTTTTTCAAATTTTTGACAAAAGCAAATACTTTTTTTGTAAGTCGAATTCTGTTTCACTACTGAAGAATTTAAGTTTAGTTTTCTATGAGACTAACGTGTTTCTTAAAACGATATAAAGTAAAACTTGCAAAAATTTATCAATCTTTTAGAATCAAGTATTTGTATGAAACTAGGTTACCTACTTAAATTCTCAATTTTTGAATAAAATTAACTCCTCCGTTCTCTCCCTCTCACTCCTTCTTCTTCTTTCAGGTAAGCATGAAAAAACTTTCGAAATGAACGTGAGTTTATAGCTATTTCTTCCCAGCAACCTGTCTACCTAACCTAATATTTAAAAATCAGTTAACTATACAAAATTGCAGGAAAACAATCAACATAATACGTTTTGCTACCTGCGATTTGTACTTATGATTGTTTATTTGGAATTTGGTGTATTCGGTTTTAAATATTAATCTCTATTTTTTTTTCTTCAAAGTTATGTTCGTATATAAAAATAAGTTTGCTATTGTTATTTTTATTTTTTTCAGGTAGAATGGCATTTACGTAGTTTCTAAGGTAGATTTTCCAGCAATTTGGGTACAAATTTTAGTTTATAATTTTTGAGTATTTTCATTAAAATAAAAAAAGTGCTCCACAGGCGGGTCGTGGCGGGTGCGCTTAAAGAAAATACTTTCGTCTTTCTCTGGAGGGTTACGGTTTTTGATCCTTTTTGATCTTCAAAAGTTTTACACTACTAAACTTAAAATTTTACGAAAATATGGGGCATTAAAATTTCTTACATCGCACTCTAACTATACACAGAAAAAAGTAAAAACAAGATTCAATTAAAAAAACGAAGATTCAGTTAAAAAATCATTTAGTTTTCAACCAATCACGGAAATTGTAGTATTAACTCATCCATTTGAATTGAAAGTTATTGCGATTTTTTCAATTAAAAAATATTTAAAATATTATTATTAAAAATATTAAAAATTTAATTGATATTTTTGTTAAGATTCAATTAAAATTTAATTGAAATATTTTTAAACATTCAATTAAAGAATTTATTGAAATATTTTTTAAGATTCAATTAAAACAACTAATTAAAATTTTTAAAGGATTCAATTAAAATAATAATTGAAATATAGAAAAAATTTAATAGTATAAAAATATAAAAAATATGTTATGTACATATATGCATACATTTAAAAAATTTCCAAAAATGAAAACATTTGTCTATTGTACCAAAACTTAAATGATGCATCTTATGGCTTTTGAAGTTCGAATGCACACAAAAGTACAATGGCCGTTTTCGATGTTTGATAGTCTTGCGTAAGTGTAAATGCAGAATATCAATGCTTTTCTTTGAATTGTGTGTGTATTTTGTGATTTGATTTTAAAGAAAGGCTACATTATTTTCTATACATATATTTTTACAAAAGACCATTTACATCGAACCTCAAATACAGCCAATGTACTAACTTTTCCATCCAAACTTGGTTTATAAGCTTGTATTCCTTATTATTATTTGCTTGTTAGAACAAAATGAATTTCTGTTTTTTTTTTATTTTATTTTTATTCAAAACATGTCAAAATTACTACGAATAAAAAAAAAAGATATTAAGCGGAGTAGTTTTTTATTCTCTCATATAAAAAATATCAAAACTAATTAAAAGATTAATTGAGTATTTTAATTGAAAATATTTTTTCAAGACAATGTAGCATTCTATAAAAAACAGCTCGAATATCACACATAAAAACACAAGTTATATTATTTACATACAATTAATATGTAATAATTGTTAACCATTTCGTAGTATTCTGCGTTGAGCTCTGTTGATAACACTTTTTTGATAGAGAAGTAAATTCAATTAATATAAACATATATTCAATTAAAATATTAATCAAATATATTATATTTTCTAAGCAATCACTTAATTGAAAAACATTCAACAATAATTTTTTCTGTGTACATTGTACAGAGTGTGCACTACCATATCTTAAAAATAACAGCTTACCCAATATAACGAAAAAAAATGCAGCCCTTTATCGATAATATTTTTCGAGGAATCGTAATCTATTTCAGATAAAATATGAGCAATTTTTGTTTTTTTTTAAATTAACATAAATTTTTTTTTTGCAGCATGCCACGCCCACTACTAATAATATTGAATGAGTTTCTTCTAAAAATGAATTTCTTCTAAATTTAAAAAGGAAAATACAGAAAATTAAAAGGCGTCATTCAAGTGATATTGATGGTTGTGCTAAGATAAAAAAAATTTAAAAAGTGAAACAGTTGTGTGCAATTTTTGAATATAAAGGAAAATTTCTCTGCGACTGCCTGTGTGGTGAAATGTTGTGTTGTAAAATTAATAATTAAATTATAAAATAAAAAGACTAGTTAACAATATTAAAGTACCACTAAGAAGTCCCCAAAAATCTGACTTGCGGTGATCTAATAAAAACCTGTGTTACAGTCAATGATTAAGTAATTTGGGAGTGGAAGCTAATAGTAAATGTGTGAGTTGTCTATTTTAAAGTATTGGCTAAAAAACATTCAACAAAGTAACATCACGTCAACGCCTCAAAAAATACAACTACAGCAGCAGTCACTGCAAAACACACTTTTACCACCACCATAGTGACCACAATTCGCCCCAGTCGTTGATGCACATGATTCGGAAAAATTTTGCTTGCCATTGTCAACTGTTGGCAGCAACCCAAAAAGGAGAGTCTTAAACCACGACGGCAAGAAAAGATGATGAGAAATCGTTTATTTTGCGAATTATTGTTCCAAAGTTGTATTAAGTAAAAATAGCCTGCTTATATACCTAAATTTTTAACTTTTCCTATCTCGCCATAGGTATAAACCGGAACAATGGAAAGTCGAAACCAGTAACATTTCTATATAACAAATGTCACCAAAAATCTTAGATAAGTCAATTTTGATAAGAATTGTACAAATGTAATGAAGAAAATTTTTATATATATTAATTATATAATTATCGCAACGATAATCAAATCGAACAAAAGGGTTGCAAACGGTATCGTAAAAATACCGTTACCGATTCAAATATCATTAAAATTACGTACCGGTATCAATACCGATACCGAAACTCATTTCGGTCAGAAAATGGCAGTATCAACAATACCTTTAATTTCTATACCGGTATGTACCGGTATACCGATTTCCGTAAAAAAAATAAAAAAAAATTAATTTTAATTACCTTTCTTCGAAATTATAGTTATAGAAACACATTTTCTCCGTTAAGACGTTATTATGCGGCTCTGTTCTTACTACTTTCTATCAGCAACAAAGTGTAACCACACCATAATCAAACACATATGTATGTACATACATACCCTCCTCCTCAATGATATAAAATTGAGAAAAAATGAGACGCACCCAATTTATAATCTAAAATATCTTTTATACCGAAAAATAACACTTGAAGAACCACATAAGCGTTCTGGACCCGTACAGTGCCATAATTGTCAAGAATATGGCCATACTAAAACTTACTGCAATTTACCTACTGTTTGTGTTGTGTGCGGCGAATTACACGGCACTGCTAGTTGCAATAAGCCAAAAAATCAAAGTGATAAAAAATGCAGCAATTGTGGAGGTAATCACACCGCTAACTACAGAGGTTGTCCTGTGTACTCTTTCGTCAAACAGACTATGGGGCAAAAACCTAAATTAGCTCTAGCCCAATTAGCAAACGCTTTATCCGCCTCTATTGCGCAAGTGAGCCAACCAGTTACTTCCCGTGTATCGTATGCCGATGCTGCTAAGACAAATTTTATTCCTACTCAAAATGTTTCACCACCAAATAATTCAACAAATACAAACTCAAGCTTTAATTTCAATCGCCTTGAAGCTACTATTAATAATCTGGTGCAAACTATAAATAATTTTACAACAAATATGACTAGCATGATGCAAGAAATGCTGCGAATGCAAAATACACTGCTTCAAGCATTAGTTAACAAACCATGAACACGCTAAAAATATGTTTCTGGAACGCAAACGGCATTCGCCAATATAAAAATGAACTTTAGCACTTGCTCACGAAAAAAAATATTGATATAATGTTGGTCTCAGAGATTCATTTAACTTCGAGAAGTATTTTTAAAATTTCTGGCTACACCTTATATGATTCAAAGGACCCAAGAGGAAGAGCATGCGGTGGATCAGCAATTCTAATAAGGTCAAGACTCAAGCATTATATTATTGACAACATTTCTGAAGAACATCTACAAGCAACGAATATTTGTATTGAAAATTTTTGCACTAATTTTGTAATATCATCAATTTACTCCCCTCCCAGATTCGCAATTACTGAAGATCAATACGAGGATTTCTTCAAATCTCTTGGCCCTTGTTTCGTAGCAGCTGGGGACTATAATGCCAAACATACGTTCTGGGGTTCGCGCCTTATTACACCTAGAGGAAGAGCTTTGTTCAATACAATTTCAAAAATGGGCTTGGACGTCATTTTAAGTGGAGAGCCCACTTACTGGCCTACTGACATACAAAAAATTCCGGATGTTATAGATTTTGGCGTCATGAAAAATATTTCTAGGGATTTAATTCAAGTTGAAGCTTCTCTAGATCTCTCGTCCGACCACTCTCCCACGATCGTTTCAATTTGTAGCCCATTAAGAAGTGACTTACCTCATCCTTATGTGAAGATGATAAATCGTGTTAATTGGCTGGGATTCAAAAAATATCTTAGTAGTCATTGCACAGAAAATATTGCGCTAAGAACACCCGATGATATTGAATCTAACATTACCAACCTTAATGAAAATATTAAACAGGCTGCTGAACATGCCACTACCTCCCAGCCGCAGACAGGGTTTAATAGAATTTATTCTACTGATATTGAACGTCTCGTGTGTGAAAAAAGAAGAGCTAGAAAGGAATGGCAACAGCACAGATCACCTCAACATAAAACTAGGTTTAACCGTACGATTAATAACCAGCAAAACCCCTTTAATTTCATAACCAGGTACCCGGGTACCCGAAGTAGGTTGTTTTGCGTTTATTGAAATAAAATAATATTTTCCTGTAAATATTTTTGTTGTTGATTATATTTTGCGTTCTCAACTGTACAAATTTGATATTTGGAAAAAAAACTGGTTTCTGTTCGTATATAAGTACCTAAAGCGACACAAGTAGGCAGAAACTGGTTTTATGTAAGGGTTGTTTATTTGCTTATTTTGCTTATTTTCGGTACCTACTTGCTTAATTGCTTTTGAATTAGATAGCAGATGTTCATTTGTGTCGTAAAATTTAAATATTTCATTTGCTTCGCCAATCTGTGTTGAATATTTGAACAGTGAAGTTGGTGAAAAATGAGCCGCAACGACCGATATTTATCTACAAGGGAATACTGGAATTTGAGTGATGAAGCAAGAAGCACATATATTCAACGTTTATTTGAGGAAGCGACTCAAGATGAGGACCTTGAAGTGGACCCTGTGGAAGACCAAAATGAAGGAAATGTGTCCCATACTGGCGAAGTTTCGGAATCAGAGAATGAAGATTTGAATGTTGACAACGCAAACGAAATAGCAGCTGCTATTGACGCACCAGAGGAAATTTTCTTTGATGATGAAAGTGAAGATGATGATATGCAAGAAGATGCACCAACAACAAACCCAGCAGACTACATGACTGCAAGTGACGGCACACAATGGCAGCGAACACCACGTAGTTGCCAACAAGTGAGAAGCCACAATATATTCAGAGACCGCTGTGGTCCAGCGCGGATTACTGAAAATATGACGCCTTTGCAGTGTTTCAAATCATACCTCACAGTGGAAATGGTGGATATAATAGTGCGCCACACAAATAGAAAAGCGCATGCCACATATAATGCGTACAATGAAGCGAATCCCAATAGACGTCAGTTGAAGTGGAAAGACACGACAATCAACGAAATTTATGCGTTCATTGGAATGATTTTGATGGCTGGCACAAATCATTCTAATGACGAAATAGCAAGAGATTTGTGGACGTCACAGGCTCACCCAATATTCCGCGCCACCATGGGAATAAACAGGTTTTTCGATTTGCTGCGTTTTATGCGGTTTGACGACCCCAGAACACGGGTAGAGCGGCAGCGTCAAGACAAAGCGGCGCCAATTCGCGATATTTGGATAATGCTCAATGCAAATCTTGCCAGATATTATGTGCCATCAGAATATTTGACCATTGATGAACAATTATATCCATACCGTGGTAGAACCAAATTCACCCAATATATACCCTCGAAGCCAGCAAAATATGGCTAAAAGTATGGTGGATTTGCGATGCCAAAAACTCATATCCCCTTCATGGCCAAATATATATTGGCAAACAAGAAACTGGTCGTGAAGTTGGTGTTGGCGAAAGAGTGGTGAGAGATTTAGTTGGGCCATACTACGGTAGCGGACGAAATATAACAATGGATAATTTTTTTACGACGCTGCCGTTGGCTAGGCAACTAAAAGTAGAAAAGCTCAGCATTGTGGGTACACTCCGCCGCAACAAAGCTTACATCCCTGCGGAGATGAAAGAAGACAAAAAAAAAGTCGTTGGTTCAAGTTTATTTGGCTTCTACGACAACGTAACACTGCTCTCATATAAGCAGCGGAAGTCCAACTCGGTCATCCTTCTTTCTAGTATGCATGATGATGCACAAATTGACGAGAATGGGAAACCAGAAATTATAAATTTTTATAACCAAACAAAAGGTGGGGTGGACGTAATGGACCAAACGCTCCAAGAATACACGACCCAGCGACAAACAAGAAGATTGCCGATGGCATTTTTCTATAACATCATTGATGTGAGCGCATTTGCATCACACATCATATATTATGGAAATAATCCAACTGCACGATACACCACGAAGCGCAGGAAGAATTTCCTGCGTCAACTGGCAGAAAACCTGTGCATTCCTGTTATAGAAAATAGAATTTCAAATGTGCAAAGCGTGCGCCAATTTTCAACAAAAAATGCAATTGAAAGCATCATCGGAAGGCCGTTGGAGAGTGTGCTTTGTGCTGCAGGTCCGTCAACATCTCCGTCAGCACGACAAAGGGGCAGAAAAGTACATACGGGCGTGTGCTACATGTGCAACCTTCTTCCAAATAAGCGCAGAAGAAAAACTAGAAAAAATTGCAGCATATGTAGCACGCCGATATGCGATGAGCACGCCATAACAATTACTAAATGCTACAATTACCACAATAACAGCGATAGTGATTCGGATGAATTATAATATAATATATACAAAATATGATAAAATAAATAAAAAAGACATTTATTTCCAATAAAAACAACACAAAAAAAACGTTTTTTCATGTACATGTCAGGCATTTACATAGGAATTGCATTAGGGGACCCGGGGACCCGGTTGTGTGTTTATGGGGGTAAAACATTTAAAATCATTTTTTAAAGAAAATATTGAAAATATTTTGAATTTTTTCGTATTTAAATCTTAGTTTAGCCAAAATCTCTCATGATTCGGAGTTTTATGTCCATATCTCAAAAATTATAGGCACAGCAGCACTTTAAAGTCAAAAAAGGTACACGGGTACCCGGTTATGAATCGTAGGGTTAAAGAGTGCACTAAACGACTCCAAGAGTTGCTTGCATTTGAAAAAACTGCATCTCTTAAAAATTATCTGGAAGGTCTTGATGTCACACCAGCATCTAATTACTCTTTGTGGCGCGCTGCTAGAAAGCTTAAAACACCCGTCGAGTTTAAACCACCTCTATGCACATCTACCGGTGATTGGGCAAGAAGCGACTGTGAAAAAGGTAAATTATTTGCTGAGCATTTAAAATCCGTATTTACCCCAAACTCATGTACTGGTGCTGTTGATTTGCCGAGTGTAGTTGCGCTACTCCCTCGACCCATAAAATTTAAGACGCGTGATGTACCAAAACTAATTGCTGAACTCAACCCGAAAAAAGCTCCGGGTATTGATAAAATTAGTAACCAGATGCTGATTAAGTTGCCTCGTATTGCAATTAGAATCCTGTTATTCATTTTTAATGCCATTTTACGTCTGGAATATTATCCAAACAGCTGGAAGCTTGCCAAGGTTAAAATGATTCCAAAGCCGGGCAAAGATCTTACCAAGGCTGAGTCATATAGGCCAATAAGTTTACTGTCAACAATGTCAAAGCTCTTTAAAAAGTTACTCATGATAAAATTGTCCCCAATTCTAACTGATAATGAGTGCATACCGTACCATCAATTTGGTTTTAGAAGTCAGCATAGCATCATTGAACAAACTTATAGATTGGTTCAATTTATACGAAAAACTTTTGAAGAAAAGAAGTATTGCTCTGCGCTGTTTATTAATGTTTATTAATGTTTCATTTGATAAAGTGTGGCATGAAGGCCTAATTTTAAAATTAAAGACTTATTTACCGATAAACATTCTAAATCTTTTGGAAAGTTACATTATTGCCCGGAAATTCACTGTTGTGGAAGGAGACTTTATGAGTATGCCTGAAAAAATCTCATCCGGTGTGCCACAGGGGAGTATACTGGGGCCAGTTTTGTATTTGATTTATACTTGTGATATGCCTTTGAGCAGTAATATTCACACATCTACATTTTCCGATGATACAACCTGCCTTAGTATGCACGAAAACCCTCACGAGGCTTCCGATATCTTCAGCAACATATTACCCAGCTAGAACTATGGTTAAACAGGTGGAGAATAAAGGTAAACGAACAGAAGTGTGCTCACGTAACATTTACCCTACGAAAAGAAACTTGTTCCCCCATTACAATCAATAATCAAATTGTTCCTCAAAATTTACAAGTGAAATACCTTGGTATACACCTTGATCGAAGGCTTACATGGAAACACCACATTAACTCTAAGCTAACGCAAATGAAACTTAAACTAACTCAGATAAATTGGCTGATTGGTAGAAATTCAACCCTCAGTCTAGATTGTAAACTTTTGATATACAAGTCGCTTTTAAAACCTATATGGTGCTACGGAATTCATCTATGGGGTACTGCTTCAGCTTGAAATATAGAAAAAATTCAACGAAGGCAAAACAAAATTTTACGGATAATAACATCGGCTCCATGGTATATAAGAAATTCAAATCTACATCGTGATTTGAATATGCCACAAGTAACTGAAGAAATTGCAAAATACGCAGGCAAATATCTTACAAAACTCGAGTCTCATCCTAATGCGCTTGCTCGTAATATCTTGAATTTTACTGGTCACATCCGCTTAAAAAAGAGGGACACAAGGGCTCTAATACTCAACACTCCAGAAGAAACTGCTTGAAAATACTTTTGTTTTTGCTTATCACTACTTATGTATTATTAATAACTATCACTAAGCTTATGTCCGACACTGGTCGGGCCTAATTAACTATATTTAGATTTAAGATTTGAATAATTATTGTTAGTTCATATTTGAAGATACAATAAATAAATATATGTATTAAAAAAAAATAAAAAATAAAAAAATAAAAATATATACCCTCCAGTTTTAAAAGTGGAAATTGACTCTAAATCGTTAGGCATTTCCTTAACGAAAAATCGATTACCTACTACAATTGCCGCACCGCAAGAGTTCGCCTTTTGACTTTCTCTCTCGCATGCATATGTTAATGCCTTTAACGTCAAAAAATATTTCTGCGAGTGGAAAGACCCTCTGCTGTTATTTAAAAGAAAATCAACAGGAAAAAAATTATTTTAAGTACATAATTATTTTGATTTTGTGTTGGTGTCAGTTACAATTAGAAGTTCGTGGTCAATGAATGTGTAATTTTTAGTGAAAGTTTTAGAAAGTTTAAATGAGCAGCAGAAGTCAATTAAAACGTTGCACAAAAGAAGACAAGGAACAATTAATTGAATAATGTATTTCACCCTTATCGGGAATAAAAGTTCAAGTGAAATGTGTTACCTTTCCCTAAAATTATGATCGCCAATGTCTGAGTTGTTGGTGTGCTAGTATACTATTCTTTAATTTTGTTCACCATTTTTTGTTCACGGAAAATATTTCACGTGAGCAAAATGTTTGCCTTTTATTCCCAATAACTGAGAATAATTAATTGTTTTATCACTAGAAAAATTAGTTGTATTGATTAGTGAAATCACTGACGAAGGCTTATCTGCGGTGGCAATTGACTATCGTCAATGTCATCCACATGTTAAAATCGTCAGTCGAGTTCATTGTGTTTGCATAACATGTCAGTTTGTTGATCAGAGAGGCGAATAGACAGGTTTTTAGTTGGCATAATTTTTCAACCAGCTACAACCAGAGACCTGCGCCGAAAATCGGCTGTCAGCCAGCTGAGACAACTTTAGGTGTAACCATGATACAATAATATAAAGGAAGAGAAATTCAAAAAATGGGAACTAATATAACAGAAATAAAATAATATAATAAGCAAGAAGTAAAAATAAATTCATTTCATGGCTTCAAATAATAAAATGAGTGAACTAAATAATTTTTTTTTGACACGCTTATATTTATTTATTGTATCTACAAAAAATTATCTAGCAATAAGTATTCAAATCTTAAATCTAGATATAATAATTAGGCCCAACCAGTGTTAGACATAAACTTAGTGATAGTAAGCAATAATACATAAATGTCGTGTTAAGCACAAAATAATTTTCAAGCAGTTTCATCTGTAGTGTTGAGTATTACAGCCGTAGTGTCCCTCTTTTTAAAGCGGATGTGTCCAGTAAAATTCAAGATGTTACAAGCAAGAAGATAAGGATGGAACTCCAGTTTTTTTAAGTACTTCCTTGAGTATTTTTCAATTTCTTCAGTCACTAGTGGCATATTTAAATCACGATGTAAATTTGAATTTTTGATGTACCATGGAGCCGATGTTATTAGTCTTAAAATCTTGTTTTGCCTTCGTTGGATTCTCTCTATATAGGAAGCTGAAGCAGTGCCCTATAGCTGTATTCCGTAGCACCAAATTAATTTCAAAAGCGAATTGTATTTTAAAAGTTTAAATTCTAGACTTAGTGTTGAATTTCTACCACTCAGCCAAGGTATCTGAGTTAATTTAAGTTTCATTTGTGTTAGCTTTGAGTCAATATGGTGTTTCTATGTAAGCCGTCAATCAAGGTCTATACCAATGTACGAGGGCGGATCAATAATTCCGTGACTTTTTGAATGAAACACAGTTTTTTTGCAAAACTAAAATTTATTTAGTCCAACATTTCTCCAGTTTTTGTATCCCCTCCAAAAAATAGGATTTTTTGAGGTACTTAAAATAGGCATTTGTTTGGTCAATAATTTCATCGTTGGAGCTAAATCTGTTTCTTTAGGTTTGGAAATATGAAGTAGTCGCCCTAGTGACTACTAAATCCAAAGAATATGGCGGATGAGGAGTACCAATTCGTAGCCCATTTCATAGAGTTTTGCAATTGATATTGCAAAACTCTTCGGAGTAGGTCCACCCAGATAAACCCATTGTTTAGACTGCTGCTGGGTCTCCAGAGTACAGTAATGGATCCATGTTTCATTCACAACGCCGAAAAAACTCATTCGGATTGCGGTTAAACAACTCAATTGAGAGCAAACGCGGCACCAATCTTGCAGACAACTTTATTAAGCCCAGCTGATCACTTAAAAACGAAACCACACTTTCATATGAACTGAAATGAATAATCTCACGCACTTTTACTCTATGATCTGCCAATACCATATCGTGGATTTTTTCGACATTTTCGGGTGTACTGACCTCAATTGGCCGTCCAGAACGTTCAGCGTCATTTGTACTTGTGCGACCACAACGAAAGTCAGCAAACCACTTTTTTAACATTGAAATCGATGGTGCAGAGTCCCCATAGTATTTATCGAGCTTTTCCCTGGTTTGATTGACGGTTTTTTCGCAAAAAATAATGTTTAATGAGCACTCAAAAATCACTTTTTTCAATTTTTAGAAAAATACACGAGGTTGTAAGTTTTGAACAGCTGTTGACAGTGGTCTATTACTAACAGGTGGTACTTGATGGGAACATTGTTGCATTTCATATAACTATGAGGGAAGTTCGGAAAGTTATGGACTTATTGATCCGACCTCGTATTTTCCATGTGAATGTTGAGGAACAACTTGATTGTTGATTCGAATTGGGGAACAAGTATCTCTACGCAGGGCCAATGTTACTTAAACACACTTTTGCTCGTTTACTTTAACTCTCCATAAGCTTAAGCATAGTTCCAGCTGTGATATATGTTCTTGTAGATGTCGGAAAGCCTCGTGAGGGTTTTAGTGCATACTAAGGCAGGATGTATCATCGGCAAATGTAGATGTATTGATATTGCTGCTCAAAGGCATATCACAAGTATAAATCAAATACAAAACTGGCCCCAGTATGCTCCCCTGTGGAACGCCGGATGATAAAGATGAAATCTCATTCAACAACCGTGAACTTCCGGGTAGTAATGTAAGTTTCCAATAGCTTCAGAAAATTTATTGGAAGATATGATTTCAATTTTAAAATAAGGCCTTCATTCCACACTTTATCAAATGCCTGAGCAACGTGAATAAACAGGACAGAACAATACTTCTTTTCTTCAAATGTTCTTCTTATAAATTGGACCAATCTATGCGTTTGTTCAATAGTGCTATGCTGACTTCTAAAACTAAATTGATGGTCTGGGATGCATCCACTACCAATTAGAATTGGGGATAATTTTGTCATGAGCAGTTTTTCGAAAAGTTTTGATATTGTTGATGGTAGACTTATTCTCCTGTATGATTCAGGTTTGGTAAGGTCTTTACCCGGCTTTGAAATCATTTTGACCTTAGCATGCTTCCAGTGGTGTGGATAATACTCTAGTCGTAATATGGCATTAAAAATAAATAGAAGGGTTCTAATAGCAATACGAGGCAAATTCATTAGCATCTTGTTACTAATTCCATCACTACTTGGAGCTTTCTTCAGATTGAGTTCAGTAATTAGTTTCTGTAGGTCAACCATATTCAACTTTAAGGGTCGACGGGGTAGAGCAACTTCACTTAGTTAATCAACAGTACCAGTAGATGTTTTTGGGGGTAAATACGGATTTTAAATGTTTTGCAAACAAGTTACTTTTTCAGTATTACTTCTTGCCCTACCTCCGGTAGAAGTGCGCAGAGGTGTTTTAAACTCAACGGGTATTTTAAGCTTTCTCGCAGCGCACGGCAAGAAGTAATTAGATGCGAGAATGACATCGAGATTTTCCAGATAGTTTTTAAGAGATGCAGTTTTTCCATATGCAAGCAACTCCTTTAGTACATAATTTAAGTCTGATTTTATTTTGGAGTGATCTGCCATGTTGCCATAGTATTGTTGCCATTCTCTTCTAGCTCTCCTTTTTTCACATAGTTCAATAGCTGTATAATAAATTCTATTAAGCCCAGTCTACGGTTGGGAGGTAGTGGCATGTTCAGCAGCCTGTTTAATATTTTCGTTAAGATTGGCAACGTTAAATTCAATATCTTTGGATGTTCTTACCTTAATGTTTTCCGTACAATGACTACGGAGATATTTTTTGAACCCCAGCCAATTAACACGATTGATGCGTGAGCTAAGTCACTTCTTAGTGGGCTACAAATTGTAACGATTGTGGGAGAGTGATTGGAGGAGAGATCAAGGGAAGTTTCATCATGACTTAAGTCCCGAGAGATATTTTTCATGACGCCAAAATCTATAACATCCGGAATTTTTTGTATGTCCGTAGGCCAGTAAGTGGGCTCCCCACTCGAAATGACGTCTAAGCCCATTTTTGAAATTGTGTTGAACAACGCCCGACCTCTAGGCGTAATAAGACGAGAATCCCAGAACGTATGTTTTGCATTGTAGTCGCCACCTGCTACGAAACAAGGCCCAAGAGATTTCTAGAAATTCTCGTATTGATCCTCAGTGGTTGAAAATCTAGGAGGGGAGTAAATTGATGATATCACGAAATTTGCACAAAAATTTTCAATGCAGATATTTGTAGCTTGTAGGTATTCTTCACAAATGTTGTCAAAAATATAGTGCTTGAGAGTGTAGCCATTCATTTTGAAAAGGGTTCTCGAAGTCAAATAAGTCTCAGAAGCCAACATTATAGCAATATTTTTTTCCGTAAGGAAGAACTCGAGTTCATTTTTGTGTTGGCGAATGCCGTTTGCGTTCAAGAAACATATTTTTAACGTGCTCATGGCTTATTAACTAATGCTTGAAGAAGTGTATTCTGCATTTGCAGCATTTCTTACATCATGCTAGTCATATTTGTTGAAAAATTGTTTATAGTTTGCATCAGATTATCAATACTAGCTTCAAGGCGATTAAAATTAAAGCTAGAGTTTGTATTTGTCGAATTATTCGGCGGTGATACTTTTTGTGCGGGAATAGAATTTGTCTTAACAGCATCGGCATATGATACACGTGAAGTACTGGTCTGCTCATTGGATAAACATTGGCGGAGAAAGCGTTTGCTGACTGAGCTGGAGCTAATTTAGGTTTTTGTCCTATAGTCTGTTTAACGAAAGAATATACAGGACATCTTCTGTAGTAAGCGGTTTGATTACCTCCACAATTACTAAATTTTTTTCTGCTTGATATTTTGGCTTAGTTCAGCTAGAAGTACCGTGCAATTCACCGCAGATAACACAAACTGTAGGTTATTTGCAGTAGGTTTTTGTGTGGCCATATTCTTGACAATTATGGTTCTTCAACTGTTATTTTTCGTACAAAAGATATTTTAAGCCATAAATTGGATGGGTCTCGTTTTTTCTCAATTTTATATAATTTGGCTCAAGTTCAGCGTGAATAGAGGTTGGGGTATCTTCTCTTTGTTTAACATGTTTGATAAATTTTTTACCTTAAATCCCTGGAGGATGAGCGCATCTTTTATTTCTTCGGGAACAACATTCGAATCTGTGCCCCTTCAGTACAATTTGCAGGCTGTTAGCATCTTTAAGCTGATACGTGTAGAAACTTGTTTTACTTTTTTTCAAATTCAGTAACCACTGTGAGAAGATCTTTTTTTTCATAAATTTTAATTTTCGTTTCATCAGTATTACCACGTTTTATTGCAACAATGTGAACTTTATTCTCACCACTGATCGAGATTAATTTTGTAATAAGGGAGTTTGATATTTTTCTCTCAAATAGATTGGTGGTGGCTTGGAGGTTTTGTTCAAGGATGCATCGGATTTGTCGTTGTCATCTTGCAGAATTTTTTTTTTTTTAGAGGATGCGCTGTTATTCCTAGACATCTTTGGAGCAGATGAAATTTTAGAAGAATTTCACGCTTTACCATAATTATATATCTGTCCATTCCGACTTGGGCCTTGGGTTTTAAGCTAATGTTATCAATAGTGATAACTTGGTTAAGAGATGAGCACGAGCCCGGAGCAGATGATGTCGCTGGCTTAAAGGACGAAGTACTAGGCAAATGTAACGTTAACGAATCACTAGTTGGCATTGGATAAATCGAAGTTTATCGCTAACGAAAAAGTGGCTTCGCCGTTAAAAAAAAATCATCAGATTTTTTATTTTTATCGTTTTCATTAACAGCTTCAGAACTCACAGTAAAATTGGCATTTCTGCCGTTAGAACTCACTTCACAATTTTTCTTATTTGAGGTACTCATATAGAGTATTCTGCGGTTTTTTGTTTTTTTTCGTTTTGTTGTTTCTTGCTATGTAAAAAATATTATTAAAGTAAATAAAGCTTATTTATCAAAGTCAATATGATTATATTACGAATTTTTTTTTTATTGTTTCGTTTGTATGTATGTAAAAAATAAACACCGCTATGCCGTCTGTTCACTATGAAGGTTCAAAGAGAACTTGAATAAACTAAATATGTTTTAAAAATGTTCTTTCAATTATATTATTATACCTTAGTGAAATCTAGTACGTTCGAAGCTCAAATATCAAATTAAATAGATAAAAATAGTGAAGTAGCAAAAATTTGTTTAGTGGTAGTATATTCGACACAGAACTTTTTTCGTTTTGGATCCTTCATCTGTGATCAGCATAATATATCCACCTCAGAAAATTATGATGCACATATACGAAGGAACATGTTAAGAAACATTTATTTCTACCAAGGCGAATTGACACCATGTGATCTCGACTCCGCATATCTTCGGGAGGTTACTGGTTTCCCGCAGTAACAATGTCTTCTTAATATACTGTGCGGCGAACCAGTAACCGCCCGACGATATGGCGAACAGCTGCGAATCCATCTTCTGTCAAATTAAAGGAAAACGTTCTAAATTTAACAGCATGAAATTGTACACTATGCACATCCAGACCACATGGTATAAATCAGCCATGGTTTCTACTATTTCCTTTTTTAATAGAGACGATGGAACCAAAAATAAACATCACTTTGTGTTATCGAATATGTAATCAATAAACAAATATATGTATGATATTTCACTATTTCTATGGTTGCAATGTTTCTATATTATTTTCATAAATTTTCATATTTTGCTCTTTTCTGAGTTTTACCTTTATAACAATAAAATTTTATAGCCGATAGTTCTTCAAAATTAATTTATAAAATTTCTCAATTTTTCATTATTTTCAATTGTCGCCAGTTTCGTCTTTTTTAATCACACCGCGAATTGCAAAAGCACCGCACACACCGACTGCTCTTAACAAAATAACACAAAAGAGCAGTAAACATCGATTCACACGATTTTGATGTTTGAGAAACCAAAAAGAAAACACGAACTTCAACAAGAAACATTGCTACTAAATATTTCAACATTTCATTGTATATATCGTTACGTTAATATAGAAAGACCCTAACTCATTATTTTTTTTAAATCGAGACTTTTTCAATTTCCGATACATTAGATATTTACTTATCGAAATATACAAAAAACTCAATATAAAATATATAATAAGTTAGGGCTTTTCTATATTATGGTAAAGATGTGTACTTAGTGAAAAATTTACAAATTGAATAAAAACAAATATATAAATTATATCCAAGATATATAAAAAAACAGTTTTCAGGCTAAAAAATATTACAAAATTATACCAATCGGCCGCTTATTAGCCGAAAAAATCGGCGGCGGCGGCTGGTCAAAACCATTCGGCACCTCGGCTAAGCTGGTTCTCAGCCGATCGGCAATATAAACGATACAAATTGTTTTCAATTCAGCATATACATACATAGGTACATACATATATAGTTTACACATATGTAAATAATCTGTGCAAGATATAAACTTAGTTTTTTTATGTTACTGTTTACTAAAAACTTCATGTAAAAATACTACCTTTTAACTTAATAAAGAGATTTTTTGCTATATATACTGTATGAATTAATAAACTTAACATTAATAGCGGTTACCGTTATTTTACACTCGATAACGGTATGTACCGGTAATACCGATACCGAAATAAAAAAATACTGTTACTGTTACCGATACCTAAATTGAAAAAAATAACTATACCGGTATCAATAACGATACCGTTATTTGTTTCGGTTTCCAATCTTGAAAAAACAAAAAAAATTATTTTTCAGCACAAATTACTACGATCGTGTTCATGACTATCAGGTGGCCTTCGAGAACGTGGAAACAACATGATTGGTGAGCTCATTTCTATTCAATTGTCTATTACAATTTGTAATATAGAATATTATCGTATATTGTGTAAAATTAACACTCGTGTGCGTAAGATTTGTACTACCGTAAATTCATTATATTTGTTTTTTTTATTTTTTTAACATTTTTTTATTACCTTATTAGCATTTTTTTTCATTTGATCCCCGTACCATTTTTACTTCCTCTATTAGTTTAATTGGTATTTCTTATTCCATATTTTTATTAAAGAAATATAATAATGTCCTGGGCATAACTATAATGAATCGAGTACACGTAATCGTAAACAGTATTTTCGGTGATTCGCCCAATAACCATTTTCTGTAAATATATCGACTTCAAACTTTCTTTTAAGTTAGTTAACTCGTTAACTACAAACCTAAATAAGTTTTTGTAGTCTGGCGAACGCGTTTAATAACAATGCAAATTTAATTTTGAAGTTTGTGTTGTACCTAACCTACGCAATTTCTTTCGACGACTCATTTTAGTTTTGCACACATTTGTTTTTTTTTAACTATTTTTATCTAATCCCTTATTCGTTGTCGTAACTAACGTTATACAATGTAGTTTGCTATTCATTTGAATTCATTTCTTTTGTATACTTACCTAATTATTTACTCATTTATATTACAATAAAAGACTAAGAAAAATAAATATAAAAAAAATTGTCAAATAAACATATGCTTAGTTCACCACAATTTGTATCGTGTAGGTGTTTTAAATACACTTTTTTTAATTGCGAACACCTGTAGTGCATTAATGTATTTTGTCATTTTAATTACTAAAAGTAAATCACGCTCTATCCAATTTCTCTCAGAGAGCTTTGTTAAATACAGCAGTTTAAAACATATTAAATAAAAGTGAAATATGTATCTAATTTATTGTTTTTAAAATTATCAACAACCATTTTTTATTTATTTAACATGATAATAAAATTATTGTATTTAACATGATAATGATAATACAATCGATACAAATATACAGCAGGTTTTGGTGAATTCAGCAAATATATGAAATGGTTTTATAAGACTTTTGCTCCAATAGTTTATTTTAATTACCTCCAATTTAAATTGAATATTGAAAATAAATATATACATACATATATAGCTAAATGGTAAAATTATTATATCTTTAGTCTGATTGGTTAAATCTTATAAAAAACTCAGTTTTTTCATAATTGGAAATTATAAATGGATTTAGTATAGTAACTAATAAAATGGAGTAAATCTTAACTAGTTTTCTTTTCCGGTTTGGTGAGGGGAAAATTTTTACCACCTACAAAAGAAAAAAAATGGGGAGTCTACAATAAATATGTATATGTGTGTACGTGTAGACAGCGTGACCGTTTGACCGACTAAAGTGGCAAATTGCCACTTTTTCGACTGCCTTGCCACTTTTTGTCCGCCTTTTTTATGAGCTGAATCTGTTACTTTTTGAAATATTTTTCCACTTTTTCTGTTAAATTCTAAAGAATAATATTTAAATACCAAAAAAGTAGAAAATATAGATTTTATAACATTTTATACGTTAAAGATATCGTTGACAAATGTATATATTGTCCATTAAACCGAAAGTTGGATATGTACATATGTATGTGCTAAAGGGTTTTTTTGTGAATTGCATAATTGTTATAAAAGAAAACTTTTAAGTTTTTATCAAAAACTGTGTGCGAAATACTATCAAGAATTGATATTAAGAATAAAAACTTTAATGAACTAACGTTTGTTAATGAATTAAAGTTATTTAAATCCGAAGTAAATGACCAAAACTATGATCACATACATAATTAAAATATCTGATGCTGAACTATTTTGGCATGAGTAGGAAGTTTAAAGAATGGCTTTGGCGAGTATTTATTTTCAAACCTTTACGCATTTTCGATTGATATATTTACTTAATCACGCAGTAGTGAACCTGATGAACTTAGTTTTCCAAACCAAAGTTCGCGCTAATGAAAAATAAGTTAACAAATAAGTTGTAGGTAAATACTTGCAAACCCATGCTTTTGAATTTATTAGATCTTGATCTTGAAGATTGGATTTCCAGTGCAGATCTTGTTAAAAAAATATAGATACATATTTTGAAACAAATGATATACATATGTACATACTGTATCGTCACCCTAAATGCAAAACTCCCTGTCCAAGAAAACATTAAAACTGGACTTTTTTATAAATTGTGTGGTACTCATTTCAGTAAAATAATCATTAGATTTTGTTATACTGCAAAAACTTGCATTGAACACCAATATATTTTCTATTTTATGATATTTTTTCCTTCTGTAAAATTATGAAAATGTTAGTAAGAGTAATTTTAATCATTATTGTTTGAAATTTATTTGTTCCTATATTTATGACTCTATTTGTTTACATGTTATAATTTTTAAGGAACAAATAACACCAAAGTTAATTGTAAATATCCTACCAAATACTAGCAGAGCAGACCAACATGCTGTTTTCGAAGGCTTGCAGCCTTCATCGTCAGCGTTCTTGTGTTTGGTCCACAGCGTTGTGTTTGTATGGTGTCATTTGGTGTAAACTTCAGCTCTTTTTAAATATTTTTTCAGTGAAAATAGAATATGTAACGTAATTTCGAACTTCAGATAACGATATATACAGTTAAGGACTAAACTGTCCTTACAACCATAATATTTGTAGTTTGATGAAATTTGGAAGGAAATTAAAAAAATTAATTGTAATAATATTTACGGTGGTAATTAATATGTTTAAACAAAAAATAAAAAAAATTGTGTAAAATTATAACAACAATAGTAACAAAAATTTATAAAATACGAAATACTTGGGAGATCTTGTTTCAAGATTCAGTGATTTTCTGTACCAAAGCGTCAGAAAGTGGCATGCAAGAATCAATTATATTAATATAATTAAACATTACGACGACACTTAAAACCGTTTTAATCTCCTAAATATCTTCGTATATATAAATACGGCACACATTTTTTGTCGTACACTTTTAGGTATGTATGTTTGTGTAGATATGCAGAATGTAAATGATATTTTTTTTAATTTCTCGGCATAAAAGTTGTATAAAAGCGTTTAAAATTTTTTAAAAGAAACAACTTTCTATTTGCACATTCGCGTCAAGTGGTGTAATTTTTAGCGATCATAGTTTATTAAGAAACCAAAATATTCTTAATAACCTAAACAAAAAAATGTCGGTTAAGTAAATTGAACATAATAATACATTAAAAAATAAAAAGTTTAGTGTAGTTATCTCTTTTTTTAATGTTGCCGCTTTTTTTAATGAATCCCATATTTGGTGCTACTGTTTTTTAAATCCCCTTTTTGTGCCACTTTTTGAAAAATGTCATCGGTCACCTTGCGTGTAGACTATTACAGCGAAGTGTTTTGATATGGACCGAACCCCCACAACCGACTCTTAGCTAGCGAACATCAATGGCTCCCGTAGTCAATGTTTTAAAATTTTTGTAACATTCTGGTCGTTTTCAGTATCTACAACATCCCGCACCAAGTATACAATCGTCGTTTTTATGTGAACAACACAAATTGCACGCATGTAACGTATACGCACTCCTAACATTTTTTAAATGGCGCTATACACCCTTTGTATATTCACACCCAACACACATTCATAACATAAATGTCGCCCAACGTGGGGCCCGAAATAACATTAAATATAAATGCGATTTCGGCTTCCCGAAGCGTTTTAATTTATTTTGTAATTATGGAGTTCATTAATATTGACAAGTTAGAGAATGAGCTTACAGAGATACACTTTTTTTTGTATTTGATAATAATAATTCGAGTACCACGACCTATAAGACAACTATTTGTCCTTTCGGTGGAAAAGGTATATAATTGCATGTTTTATTCTTTTGATATCATTTGAACTAGGTAGCGGAGTGACTTTATTGTTTTTATAGCAGAATTTTTTTCATTGGAAGGTTGATCATAGGATCATAGACTTTGTGTTACTAATATGTATCTGGATTTATTCTTCAATATATTGAGTAGATTAGGGTTGTAACGAATGTTCGCTTTCGCATTCCAAAATTATTCGCTTACTTTTGCTATTTGCTTTCGCTTTTGCATTTGCTAATATGTATGCGAATATTTCAAGCGAATACTGAAGACAAAAGAAAATTTGTACTTTTATGAATACAGTTTACGATTAACAAACGTCAAAAAAACGAACATTATTTTAAGCCAGCACGCAAAAATATTTTCTACTTAAGACTAGTCTACTCAAACTTTTGAAAAATATTGAGCAGCATTTTATTTTTTAAAAGAGAAGTAAGACTCAGGCAGTGAATGCCTACTACTATTACTAGGTCTTACCTTCTTTAGGAAAGGGATAGTTATAGAGAAGACTGGTGAGGAAGGAAGAGATAGAGGAAAGCTTCATTCTTTTACAACTCTGCTTTTTGTACGTTTTTAATAATGCAGTGTTGCAGCGCCTCTCGTCTTAAATGAGACGTATTAAATTTTTGAAGCTGTGATTAGCAGCCATTTAATTGGTTATTTTACTTCGCAGAATGCTACACAACGAAGGAGGGTGCTCTGATGTTACATTAGGATTAGTATATGCTGAAGTCGGTATAATTCAGTGACCAGTGACTATGCCTTCATCACATGACCTTCCCTACAACTGTCTGATAACGGGCTTGAACCCAGGAGCTCCGTTTTCATAGTCAACGTGTTAACTACTTCAGTCAACGCGACCCTTATTCAATAAACTCATATTATTTCGCATGAAAATTTAAAATGTTGAAGATATAATTCATATGTTTTTTCTGCAAAATTTTTTCATGAATAATTCATTCCAATTTTTTTAAATATGTATTTTGACAGCATTTCATATGAAATGTTGAGCAAAGTACCAGGCTTTAGTACGAATGGGTTGATTGGCTAACATTTTTTTAATTTATTTTTAATTATTATCTATACTAATTTTAATATAATTTCATATATTTTTCTGTTTTAAAAATTTTTATTTGTAATGAATAATATGTAGTTCAAGCATTAATATACAAGCCATGTACACGTCAAAAATAAGTTTCTGGAACGCAAACGGCATTCGCCAACATAAAAATTAATTTGAGCACTTCCTCATGGAAAAAAATATTGATATAATGGTAGTCTCTGAGACCCATTTGACTTCGAGAAGTATTTTTAAAATTAATAGCTACACCATATATAATTCAAACTCAATAAACATAGTCCAACATTTCTCCAGTTTTTGTATCCCCTCCAAAAAATACGATTTTTAAGTACTTAAAACAGCCATTTGTTTGGTCAATAATTTCATCGTTGGAGCTAAATCTGTTTCCACCGAGCCATTTCTTTAGGTTTGGAAATAGGAAGTAGTCGCCCTAGTAACTACTAAATCCGAAGAATATGGCGGATGAGGTGTACCAATTCGTAGCCCAATTAATAGTGTTTTGCCATTGATATTGCACACGTCTGCACCCGTGCATTATCATAATGAAAAATAAATTTTTTCTTGGCCATATGGGGTCGTTTTCTTTTTAAATTCTCATTAAATCGCTTTTGAAGGTAATCGATGTGGATTATCCCACATGCATCCCAAAAACTGTTGCCATCACCTTTTTAGCCGACAAACTTACCTTGGCCTTCTTCGGAGTAGGTTCACCCAGATAAACCCATTGTTTAGAGTGCTGCTGGGTCTCCAGAGTACTCTACTCGGCCAAAACCATATCTTGGATTTTTTCGACATTTTCGGGTGTACTGACGTCAATTGGCCGTCCAGAACGTTCAGCGTCATTTGTACTAGTGCGACCACAAAGAAAGTCAGTAAACCACTTTTTTACCATTGAATCGATTGATTGACGGGTTTTTTCGCAAAAAATAATGTTTAATGAGCACTCGAAATTCACTTTTTTAAATTTTTAGAAAAATACACGAGGTTGTATGTTTTGAACAGCTGTTGACAGTACTCTATTACTAACAGATGGTACTTGATGGGAACATCGTTGCATTTCATATAACTATAAGGGAAGTTCGAAAAGTTATGGACTTATTGATCCGCCCTCGTATTTGACATGTGAATGGTGAGGAACCACTTTATTGTTGATTCGAATTGAGGAACAAGTATCCCTTCGCAGGGCAAATATTACCTGAACACATTTTTGCTAGTTTACTTTAACTCTCCATAAGCTTAAGCATAGTTCCAGCTGTGTAATATGTTCTTGTAGATATCGGGAAACCTCGTGAGGGTTTTAGTGCATACTAAGGCAGGCTGTATCATCAGCAAATGTAGATGTATGGATATTGCTGCTCAAAGGCATATCTCAAGTATAAATCAAATACAAAACTGGCCCTAGTGTGCTCCCCTGTGGCACACCGGATCATATAGATTCGGGCACACTAATGAAATCTCCTTCAACAACCGTGAACTTCCGGGTAGTAATGTAAGTTTCCAATAGCTTCAGAAAATTTATTGGTAGATATGATTTCAATTTTCAAATAAGGCCTTCATGCCACACTTTATCAAATGCCTGAGCAACGTGAATAAACAGGACAGAACAATACTTCTTTTCTTCAAATGTTCTTCTTATAAATTGGACCAATCTATGCGTTTGTTCAATAGTGCTATGCTGACTTCTAAAACTAAATTGATGGTCTGGGATGCATCCACTACCAATTAGAATTAGGGATAATTTTGTTATGAGCAGTTTTTCGAAAAGTTTTGATATTGTTGATAGTAGACTTATTGGCCTGTATGATTCAGCCTTAGTACATAAAAATAAAAAGAAGGGTTCTAATTGCAATACGAGGCAAATTCATTAGCATCTTGTTACTAATTCCATCAATACTTGGAGCTTTCTTCGGATTGAGTTCAGTAATTTGTTTCTGTACGTCAACCATCTTTAACTTTAAGGGCCGACGGGATAGAGCAACTTCACTTAGTAAATCAACAGTACCAGTACATGTGTTTGGGGTAAATACCGATTTTAAATGCTTTGCAAACAAGTTACCTTTTTCAGTATCACTTCTTGCCCAACCTCCGGTAGAAGTGCGCAGAGGTGTTTTAAACTCAACGGGTATTTTAAGCTTTCTCGCAGCGCACGGCAAGGAGTAACTAGATGCGAGAATGACATCGAGATTTTCCAGATAGTTTTTAAGAGATGCAGTTTTTCCATATGCAATCAACTCTTGGAGTCGTTTAGTACATTCTTTAAGTCTGATTTTATTCAGGGGTGATGGGTGTTGTTGCCATTCTCTTCTAGCTTCCAGTCCAGTCCCAGTCTACGGTTGGGAAGTAGTGGCATGTTCAGCAGACTGTTTAATATTTTCGTTAAGATTGGCAACGTTAAATTCAATATCTTCGGATGTTCTTAGTTTAATGTTTTCCATACAATGACTACTGTGATATTTTTTGAACCCCAGCCAATTAACACGATTGATGGGTGAGCTAAGTCACTTTTTAGTGGGCTACAAATTGTAACGATTGTGGGAGAGTGATTGGAGGAGAGATCAAGGGAAGCTTCATCATGACTTAAGTCCCGAGAGATATTTTTCATGACGCCAAAATCTATAACATCCGGAATTTTTTGTATGTCCGTAGGCCAGTAAGTGGGCTCCCCACTCGAAATGACATCTAAGCCCATTTTTGAAATTGTGTTGAACAACGCCCGACCTCTAGGCGTAATAAGACGAGAATCCCAGAACGTATGTTTTGCATTGTAGTCGCCACCTGCTACGAAACAAGGCCCAAGAGATTTCTAGAAATTCTCGTATTGATCCTCAGTGGTTGAAAATCTGGGAGGGGAGTAAATTTATGATATCACAAAAATTTTCAATGCAGATATTTGTTGCTTGTAGGTGTTCTTCACAAATGTTGTCAAAAATAAAGAGCTTGAGCCTCGACTTTATTAGAATTGCTGATCCACCGCATGTTCTTCCTCTCGGGTGCTTTGAATCATATAATGTATAGCCATTCATTTTGAAAAGGCTTCTCGAAGTCAAATGAGTCTCAGAAACCATCATTATAGCAATATTTTTTCCGTAAGGAAGAACTCGAGTTCATTTTTGTGTTGGCGAATGCCGTTTGCGTTCCAGAAACATATTTTTAACGTGTTCCTGGCTTATTAACTAACGCTTGAAGCAGTGTATTCTGCATTCGCAGCAATTTTTGCATCATGCTAGTCATATTTGTTGAAAAATTGTTTATAGTTTGCACCAGATTATCAATAGGAGGTTCAAGGCGATTAAAATTAAAGCTGGAGTTTGTATTTTGCGAATTATTCGGCGGTGATACTTTTTATGCGGGAGTAGAATTTATCTTAGCAACATCGGCATACGATACTCGGTAAGTAATTGGTTGGTTTAGTTGAGGAAAGGTGGCGGAGTAAGCGTTGGTTGATTGAGTTGGAGCTAATTTAAGTTTTTGTCCTATAGTCTGTTTAACGAAAGAATATACAGGACATCCTCTGTAGTAAGCAGTGTGATTACCTCCACAATTACTAAATTTTTTTCTGCTTGATCTTTTGGCTTACAGCTAGAAGTACCATGCAATTCACCGTAGAATAAATTCTATTAAACCCAGTCTGCGGATGGGAGGTAGTGGCATGTTCAGCAGCCTGTTTAATATTTTCATTAAGGTTGGTAATGTTAGATTCAATATCATAGGGTGTTCTTAGCGTAAAATTTTCTGTGCAATGACTACTAAGATATTTTTTGACTCCCAGCCAATTAACAAGATTTATAATCTTCACGTAAGGATGAGGTAAGTCACTTCTTAATGGTCTACAAATTGAAACGATCGTGGGTGAGTGGTCGGACGAGAGATCTAGAGAAGCTTAAACTTGAACTAAATCCCTAGAGATATTTTTCATGACGCCAAAATCTACAACATTCAGAATTTTTTATATGTCAGTAGGCCAGTAAGTGGGCTCTCCACTCGAAATGACGTCCAAGCCCATTTTTGAAATTGTGTTGAACAATGCTCGACCTCTGAGTGTGATAAGACGCTAACCCCAGAACGTATGTTTGGCATTATAGTCCCCAGCTGCTACGAAACAAGGGCCAAGAGATTTGAAGAAATGCTCGTATTGATCTTCAGTAATTGCGAATCTGGAAGGGGAATAAATTGATGATATTACAAAATTAGTGCAAACATTTTCAATACAAATATTCGATGCTTGTAGATGTTCTTCAGAAATGTTGTCAATAATATAATGCTTAAATCTTGACCTTATTAGAATTGCTGATCCACAGCATGCTCTTCCTGGTGGGTCCTTTGAATCATATAAGGTGTAGCCAGAAATTTTAAAAAGACTTCTCGAAGTCAAATGAGTCTCTGAGACCAACATCAATATTTTTTTTTCAGTGAGGAAGGGCTCAAATTCATTTTTATGTTGGCGAATGCCGTTTGCGTTCCAGAAACATATTTTTAACGTGTTCATGGTTTGTTAACTAATGCTTCAAGCTGTGTATTGTGCAGTCGCAGCATTTCTTGTATCATGCTAGTCATATTTGTTGTAAAATTATTTATAGTTTGCAGCAGATTAGCAATAGTAGCTTCAAGGCGATTGAAATTAAAGCTTGAGTTTGTATTTGTTGAATTATTTGGTGGTGAAACATTTTGAGTAGGAATAGAATTTGTCTTAGCAGCATCGGCATACGATACACGGGAAGTAACTGGCTGGCTCACATGCGCAATAGTGGCGGATAGAGCTTTGCTGATTGGGCTGGAGCTAATTTAGGTTTTTGCTCCGCAGTCTGTTTGACGAAAGAGCACACAGGACAACCTCTGTAATTGCTGCATTTTTTATCACTTTGATTTTATGGCTTATTGCAACTAGCAGTGCCGTGTAATTCGCCGCACACAACACAAACAGTAGCTAAATTGCAGTAAGTTTTAGTATGGCCATATTCTTGACAATTATGCCACTGTGCGGGTCCAGAACGCTTATGTGGTTCTTCAAGTGTTATTTTTTGGTATAAAAGATATTTTAAATTATAAATTGGGTGCGTCTCATTTTTCTCAATTTTATATCATAAGGGTCCAGTTCAACGCGAAATAGAAGTTGGGGGATCTTTTCCCTATTTATTGTGTTCGATACACTTTTCACCTTAAATCCCTGGAGGACGAGTGCATCTTTTCTTTCTTCGGGAGCGACATAGGTATCTATGCCCTTCAATACGATCTGCAGACCTTTAGCACTCTTGAGCTGGTATGTGTAGAAATTTGTTTTACTTTTTTCAAATTAACAAACCGTTGTGCGAAAATCTTTTTCTTCATAAATTTGAATTTTCGTTTCATCAATGCTACCACGTTTTATTGGAACAATGTGAAATTTATTCTCACCAATTACCGAAATTAATTTTTTAATAAGAGCGTTTGAGTTTTTTCCTCTTAAATAGATTGGTGGCGGCTTGGAGGTTTTGTTCGCGGATTTAGCGGGTTTGTCGTTGTCATCTTGCAATATTTTAAAACGGTTTTGGCGATTAGTAGACGATGCGCTGTTATCCCTAGAAATCTTTGGAGCAGATGAAATTTTAGAAGAATTTCACGCTTTACCACAATTATATATCTGTCCATTCCGACTTGGACCTTGGGTTTTTAGCTAATGTTATCAATAGTGATAACTTGGTTAAGAGATGAGCACGAGCCCAGAGCAGATGATGTCGCTGGCTTAAAGGACGAAGTACTAGGCAAATGTCACGTTAACGAATCACTAGTTGGCATCGGATAAAGCGAAGTTTATCGCTAACGAAAAAGTGGCGTCGCCGTTAAAAAAAATTATCAGGTTTTTTATTTTTATCGTTTTCATTAACAGCTTCAGAACTCACAGTAAAATTGGCATTTCTGCCGTTAGAACTCACTTCACAATTTTTCTTATTTGAGGTACTCATATAGAGTATTCTGCGGTTTTTTGTTTTTTTTCGTTTTGTTGTTTCTTGCTATGTAAAAAATATTATTAAAGTAAATAAAGCTTATTTATCAAAGTCAATATGATTATATTACGATTTTTTTTTTATTTTTTTGTTTTTTGTTTCGTTTGTATGTATGTAAAAAATAAACACCGCTATGCCGTCTGTTCACTATGAAGGTTCAAAGAGAACTTGAATAAACTAAATATGTTTTAAAAATGTTCTTTCAATTATATTATTATATTACTATACATTAGTGAAATCTAGTACGTTCGAAGCTCAAATGTCAAATTAAATAGATAAAAATAGTGAAGTAGCAAAAATTTGTTTAGTGGTAGTATATTCGACACAGAACTTTTTTCGTTTTGGATCCTTCATCTGTGATCAGCATAATATATCCACCTCAGAAAATTATGATGCACATATACGAAGGAACATGTTAAGAAACATTTATTTCTACCAAGGCGAATTGACACCATGTGATCTCGACTCAGCATATCTTCGGGAGGTTACTGGTTTCCCAGTAACCTCCCGACGATATGGCGAACAGCTGCGAATCCATCTTCTGTCAAATTAAAGCAAAACGTTCTAAATTTAACAGCATGAAATTGTACACTAGCGAATATACAGCGTTAATATGCACATCCAGACCATATGGTATAAATCAGCCTTGGTTTCTACTATTTCCTTTTTTAATAGAGACGATGGAACCAAAAATAAACATCACTTTGTGTTATCGAATATTTAATCAATAAACAAATATATGCATGATATTTCACTATTTCTATGGTTGCAATGTTTCTATATTATTTTCATAAATTTTCATATTTTGCTCTTTTCTGAGTTTTACCTTTATAACAATCAAATTTTATAGTCGATAGTTCTTCAAAATTAATTTATAAAATTTCTCAATTTTTCATTATTTTCAATTGTCGCCAGTTTCGTGTTTTTTAATCACACCGCGAATTGCAAAAGCACCGCACACACCGACTGCTCTTAACAAAATAACACAAAAGAGCAGTAAACATCGATTCACACGATTTTGATGTTTGAGAAACCAAAAAGAAAACACGAACTACAACAAGAAACATTGCTACTAAATATTTCAACATTTCATTGTATATATCGTTATCTTAATATAGAAAGACCCTAACTCATTATTTTCTTTAAATCGAGATTTTTTAAATTTCCGATACATTAGATATTTATTTATAGAAACAAATACTCAATATGAAATATATTATAAGTTAGGGCTTTTCTATATTATGGTAAAGATGTGTACCTGGTGAAAAATTTACAAATTGAATAAAAACAAATATGTATATACAGGCCTGTAACAGAAATCGATCGAAATTGTTTTCGTTACGAATTTTCATTTCGATCGATTTTGTTTTACCTTCTCCAGATTTCGATCGATTTTGTTCAATACGAAAAAGCATCAATTCGATTGTTTTTAATTTAAATGTGGCAATATTGGGCAACGAAAAACAAAAAACACATGGTTATTAGAAGAGAAAAACAAAATAGGAAAGGCACAACATTTTTTTTAACTTGAAGTGAACAAAATTTAAAAATTAATACATGAAATTTCTGCAATAACTGCAGTTTGTGGTGCGCAGAGACATCAAGACTTTACTCGAAAATTACGGGGAAGAAGATTGAAGGATGCTTCAGGTTCACTTTCATATCCGAACGCATTGTATATGTTAGTTTTATTTATTTTTATTTGACTGAACAGAATATTTCACTTTTTACGATGCTGCATTTTTCCTTAAAGAAATTTTATAATTTGTAAAAAAAAGAATTAAATAATACAAAAAAAAATTTAAATAAATTGTTGAAAAACATTTTTCTTTATTGAAATAAATTGTTCCAAACAGATTTTTGTACTTTCACATAAGGAAAATTACAATTCCGAGCATTAGATTTAAAGTGGTTTCATTTCGAGCATATTCTTCGTTTTTCGTTTTCTGAAGAACCTAATTACGGAATTGAAATCATTTCGATCGAATTTGGGTTCTGTGACAGGCCTGATAAATTATATCCAAGATATATAAAAAAACAGTTTTTCAGCCGAAAAAATTTTACAAAATTATATCAATCGGCGGCTAATTTCAAGCCGCTTATTAGCCGAAAAAATCGGCGGCGGCGGCTGGTCAAAACCATTCATCAGCTCGGCTAAGCTGGTTCTCAGCCGATCGGCAATATAAACGATACAAATTGTTGTCAATTCAGCATATACATACATAGGTACATACATATATAAACATACTTACGTATGGATGTAAAAACATACAAGTTTACACCAGAGACCTGCGCCGACCGGCTGAGTCGAGCCGCCGAAAACTTTGTGTCAGCCGCCGCCGCCGATTTTTTCTCGGCTCAAGTCGGCTAAGATTAGCCGCCGATTGATTAATGTTTTTTATCAGATTTCGATAGATTTTTTTCATTCCGAAAAAGCAGCAATCCGATTGTTTTTAATTTAAATGTGGCAATATTGGGCAACAAAAAACCAAAAAAACACAAGGTTCTAAGAAGAGCAAAACAAAATACCAAAGGCACAATTTTATTTTATTGAAACGAACAAAATTTAAAAATTAATGCATCAAATGTCTGTAATTGCAATAACTGCAGTTTTGGATGCCCAAAGAAGTCAAGACTTTGTTGGACAATTGCCGTAAAGAGGATTGAGGGATGCTTCAGATCCACTTTCATATCAAAACGTAGTGTACGAGTATGTGTTAAAGTTATTTTATTTGACTCAATATAATATTTCAGTTTTTATGATGCTGCATTTTTTCCTTAATACTTGAGAAAATACCTTAAATATGTAAAATAAATTAAATAACACAAACGAATTTGAAATAAATTTTTCAAAAACATTTTTCTTTGGTGAAATAAAGTTGTTTCAAACAGATTTTTGTACTTTCACATACAGAAAATAACAATTCCGATCATTAAATTTAAAGTGCTTTCATTTCGAGCAAATTCTTCGTTTTCTGGAGAACCTAATTACGGAATTGAAATCATTTCGATCGAATTTGGTTTCTGTGACAGGCCTGTATATTTTACTTGAGGGTTTTAGATTTTTTCACTAATACACTCACACTTTAAAATTTTTGTGTACATACATATGTATACGGTATATGTACATATATATATACATTTATGAATACATATCGATCAAAATTTGCACATATTCAAAAAAATTTTGCAAATAAAATGCAAGTCTGATCGTTGCCACTTTCTGTTTTCGTACCACAAACAAAGCGGAAAAGATCGCAAGAAAATTATGAGATAACAAAAAGAAATCAATTAAATTTTATAATGATTTTATGTGTAATAAGAATTTGTCCTTTTTTGATATATTATAATTTTCTAGCAATTTTTCCCGCTTTGTTTGTGGTACAAAATAAAAGGAACGTGGCAACGCTGATTAAAGCATTTTTTACCAGAAATTTATCTGTTAAAAAATTGGCGTCAGTTTGAGAAAAAATGTTGTGAATTTACTTTGACACAATTGTGAAGCCGACCCAGCTGAATTTCAGCCACCGCCGAACAATTTTTCATCAGCCGCCGCCGCCGACAAAATTGCTCGGCGCAGGTCACTGTGTTCGACCGGGGAAGATTTATTCAGATGGTAGTGAAAGCAGGTAGGTATTTATTCCAAATATGTCGATAAAATGTAGGTAAGTATTCCTACAGATATAAGTATAAACGATTCAGACGGCTGCGGCCGTGATGTGGCAGGTATACGGGTAAGTATTTATTCCAAATGTAGATAAAATGCAGATAATTATTTATTCCGATGTTGATCAAATGTAGGTAAGTATTTATACTGGTATAAATATGACTATTCAAACGGGATTCTTACGGCTGCGGCCGAGATTTGGCGAATTTGCGGGTAGATATTTATTCCAATAGGTAAAATGTAAATGTGTAAAATGCAAGTAAGTATTTATTCAGCTATAAATATGACGATTCAAACGGCTGCGGCCGTGATTTGGCGGATATACGAATAATTATGTATTCCAATATAGATAAAATGCAAATAATTATTTATTAATATGTTGTTAAAATACTGTTAATACCATCTTGGGCATATGGTCCAGTTACCCCGCTCATATTTGTGCAACAATGCCAACATAGCCCTTTTCGGGCTAGATTTAGCCCGTTTTAAGTCACTCAAAACACCAAAAAATAATTTTGACCCCAAACTAAAAAACGTGCAAATCTAGCACTTTTTGTAATTATCTTTCAGCCATTTTAGTCCCTTTTTACTTTTTGCTCGATATGGTTACATTTTAATCTTTGTGAACTTTTCCGTCCTTTTATCTAGCAATATCGACTTTTTACTCATTTTTTTTGCTAGTTTGCTTTACCAATAAACAACAAGAAGAATATAGAATAATCTTATATTTTTTCCAATTGTTTTTTGTGTTTTGAAATATATTCAGTAAAGCCTAAAAACAGATAATGTATGTTTTTGGAAGACCGAGAAATCGAAATTTTATTTAATAACATTCAAGAGATTTATTATTCGACATATTGTCATAATTATATTATAAGTGAAATTTATTTGCTGGTGGTTAAGCCATGTCTATATGCATTTCATTGTTGCTTTAACAAATCGTCAGTAGACTTCAACCACACATTTTGAACAGTCACAAACCTCTTATCTTATGCACAGACTTTCATAAACTATTTTAGAATTCACAAATATTAATATTTTTGAAAATCACAAAAGAAAAATAAGCATAGTAGTAGTAGTAGGCTTAGTAACTTATAAAAAACCCAGCAAATAATTTTTATTCGATATGAATCTATTTTATTTTTCTCTTGAATGTTTCATTAAAATATTATTTTTCATTTTGCCTATAAATACTTTTATTGTTATCCAATGGATTTCTAATTGTATAAAGGTGTAGAAAAATAGAATAGAATAGAATATATAGAATAGAAATTATACATGTATGTATATAACATTTAATAAACGTACGTACCTTATTGAAATGTAATATCAAATATAAATGAAATATGTACCTTATTGCAGTGGAATACCTCAAGCTATGTACATATGTGTTGATCTCATGCTTGCGATTTATTTTCTAATAAATTACTTTACAAATATCTGTTTTTTGTTTCGGTTTTCAACAGAAACATTTTAAAACTAGTCCCTTTTCGTGCTTATTCCAAAAATTTTACTTCATTTTGCGCTAAACTTATAATTTTTTAAATTTTGATTGAAATTTATTTTGTTTTGTTTCGTTTTTTGAAGTGAGAGAAACAAAAACAATTAGAACGATTGCTCAATTTGTTTTTGTTCTGTTTTTGCACATAAGCACAAACCAGAGAACATGGCCGAACGGCTGTAAGCCGGCTACCAGCCGCCACCGGCCACAAACAATACATTAATTTAATCGTACGCCGCTAGAAAACAAAATAATGGGAAATAGATGGAAACGTTTTGAAATATTTGCAGAGAACTTGATAATATAAATTTGTTGAGTTGTTATTTCATGAAATTTGTTTTATATAACTATGCAGCAAAGTTATATCCGGGTGTCCTAAGACACCTCTCTTCTTTTTTTTTCTGATTTTCATAACAAGTTGTTCTAAGACAAGTGCGGTCGTTTCAGTCCAAGCTCTTGTTTGGGAGCTTCAAAAAACGCATTTCAAGCCCCCATATAAAATCCGTACAGACAGGCGGAAAGACACACATGTCTTTTTTTCATCTCCTATTCATAAGGATCCAAAATAACTAACTTTATGTGGCCGCAAATGAATATTGTAGAAATTACTCGTACAAAAATCTGAACAAACCTACATATATATACCCTTTACCACTTTTGGTGAAGGGTATAATGATGGACAATATTTGCAAATATGGTTATAAACATAAAAAATATACCAGTTTAAGCATGGTGTAGTTATTAGATACACCTTGAGTTTAAGGACCCAGCATCTCATTGTAAAAAAAGGTGAGTGTCAATGTATAGTTGGAAGTGAAATATGTATGAATATATTCCTAAAATACTGCAAGCAGAGTGTAATATAAAATGGACGGGAGTAGCACCAACAACACGTTTAATCCATCGTCGCACAGTGGCGCCCGTAGAGCAAACGAGGTTGCAAAAATCAAAATTTTCATGTGCGCCTGCGAAATTTTAAATGAATCCATCTTATAGTAAACTTTTCAACGATCTCAAATATGCTACTCTTAACAATATCAGATTTTTAGTTTAGAAGACATAACTGTTCAAAGTTAACCAATTTTCGGATTTAAAAAAACACACAATTTTTAGGTAGTTTGATCCGATTTCAGGTGTAACATCACGAAAACTAGGCAACGAATAGTATTTTTTTTTGTTTTTAGTGATTGATGTGCTTATTAAATGTATAACAATAAAAAAAATTGTGCTGTTTGCTTTGTGTTTCTCTAGGTAAATCAGTATTTAAAAACTATCCATTTTTTCACTATTCTTCAACTTTGACGGAAAATAAAAAAAATTTACCTTTTTTTACCTCCGCCATATTTTCAAAATATGTTCTTTAACTAGTCTTTTACATAACTCAAAAGGTTTTATCTGCCTTTACGTGCCTATTTGGCTTCTACAGGTAAAAAACGTTAAAAAGACATGGTTGCAGAAATTGTATGGCGGGCATCCCTTACATGCCTTGACTGACAGTTACTTTGATGTAATAGTTTGAAAATTGCATTTTGAGTCAGTTGTCTACCTGAGAGCCTCTGGCGAAAAATTTGGTCCTAATATTCCGTTACAGACACAAGATGCACAAAAAACTACTCATTGAAATAAGCAGGTACGCACCTCACTTAAAAATTATTTTTGGCGTACATATGGTGAAGAACAATACTGACTTATGGTACAGGTAGGCACAAATCTCATTTGGCTACGTGCATAATATCAAAACTGTATAATTCAGCCCAAATGCATATGTATGCATGTAACAGGTACATTTGTAGACATGGTAGCATAGGCCTATATATTGCAAAACAAGCTTAATGCCTGCATTAGTCTACGACTGAAAGTTGGCGAAACAAGTATTGAAAACATGGCGTTGAACAATTTAAAACTATTTGAACTGTTTAGAAAGTCAATTACACCAACGTGTTTCGCGGAAGCTGCTTTAGAAGAACTCGATAGCTTATACGGAAATATTGAGAGAAGCAAAAGTATAAAAAATAATCTTTGTATGATACATGCCAAAATTAAGACAAAATGGGTGAAATGCAATCGAACCATTAACATCTTCAACTCCAAATACGAGGACTGGCTTAATGAAGACACCATCCTGGATATATTGGCAGTAGATAAACCCTCCACATCAACCAGAGGAGAAAAAGGAAGGCCAAAAAAAAGTATGGAGGAGTGTTCAATTTTCACAAGAAAGAGGAAACTTGCCGATGCCACCAATGACTTGACCACGAAGGATTTATCGGATGCGCTGTCTATTAAATACATAAAGGATAGTGAACGAGTTAGGTCGCAGATTACAAAATCTGTTGCTGATGCAAGCCCACTGCGACTAAAAAGGATTAAGGAAAGCATTCCCACTCCCACAAACGCACATATTAAAAAGTATAGTTCCGAAGAAGCCTTGGCTCTGTTTTTGGACTTAGAACTTTCCAAAGAGAAATATGAGATACTACGGGCATCTTTAATGCGACACGGGGCTGACCTTTTCCCCGGATACAAGCATATTACGCAAGCCAAAATAAATTCACGACCATTGCGTACGGAGTTTACGGAAGTCTCTGCGAAAGCCAATCTGCAGGATCTTATGGACCATACAGCAAAACGGTTGTTGGAAAGTCTTCCTGAAAATGAGGTGGAAATTCTTCCTCAGAAACTAACATTGATCAGCAAATGGGGCTGCGATGGATCATCCGGACAAAGCGTTTATAAGCAAAGGATATCTTCCGATGACACTACAATATCTGACGGAAATATGTTTATGGCATCTGTTGTTCCATTGCGGCTAAAATCTGATGTTTCCCTACACTGGAAAAATCATCGACCGTCATCAGTGCATTATTGCCGACCAATAATGTTTCAGTTTGCAAAGGAATCGGCAGAACTCATAAGGACCACGGTGAAGGACATTGAAGAACAAATAAGCAAGATTAAGCATACAAAATTGCAAATTGGAGAAGGAAAATATATTGAATGTAGTTACGAGTTCCACCTGACCATGGTTGACGGAAAAGTCGTAAACGAACTGACAGGAACAACCTCAACATTGACATGCCCGATTTGCAAAAAGAGTCAGAAGAACTTCGGTAATTTAAACGATTCTACAAACGAGGAGAATTACGAATATGGAATGTCACCATTGCACGCAAGGATAAGGTGTATGGAGTTCTTGCTAAAACTGGCGTATACCCTACCACAACAAGATGAAAACATCGATGAAAATACATCAATTAAGGATAAGGAAAAGATCAGAAAGAAGCAAATACAGAATGCTTTTTGGAAACAACTTGGACTAAAAGTAGACTGCCCCAAGTGTGGATACGGTAACTCAAACGATGGAAACACTTCAAGGAGATTTTTTGCAAATGATGAGGCAGTAACTAGAATCACTGGAATTGACAATGAAATCGTCAAAAGATTGGGAACGATCTTGAATGTTTTAAACTGCCAAGAAAGTGTTAATTCTACAAAATTTGGAGAATATGCATCGGAAACTGCATCTCTTTTAGCAAAAATTTATCCACAGAAGAAGTTGACCCCGACCGTCCATAAAATATTGGCGCATGGCAAAGATATAATTGAGTACCAGTCTTTGCCAATTGGAGAGCTTTCTGAAGAAGCGCAGGAGTCTCTTAACAAATTTTACAAAAAATATAGATTGCAGAACACGTTCAAAGCATCAAGGGTGAGGCAAAATGAGGACCTCTTCAACATGTTAGCAGCATCTTCCGATCCACTTATTTCTTCCCTGCGGCATGTGAAGTCACGAAAAGAACTACAATGGAATTATACTTTAGAAATGATTAGTCTTTTAAATATACCTTCTGTTACGAATTGTGATGAATATTTTACAGAAAATTCAAAAAATTAATTGAAAAAAAATTTGTTTAATTTGTTGGCTAATAACTTTAAAACAGAAAAAGCTTTCAAAAGAACTAAGAAATATAAGATTGGTAAAAATAATTTGATTTTGTTACCATAAAATAGATGAGTTAGAAAAAAATTAGAGTTTAGAAATGATTTGTATTTTAGACATACTTTGTCTTACCAAGAAAATGAATATTTTACAGAAAATTGAAAAAATCATTTAAAAAAAAACTCTTTTGTTGTAATTTTTTAGGTAATATCTTAAAACATGAAAAGCTTACAAAAGAACTACAAAAAAATATAAAATTCTTAAAAAAAATTTTTTTGTTACCAAAACTTGGATTTTTTCACAAATTTTAACTTTGAAAACCCATAAGTAAGCACCTATAAGGTGTAGCGTCCACTCCAACCGCTCATTTTATAGGTTGAACAATTATCTATGACATGCAATTTAAATTATTCGATTATCTTGTTCGGTTCAAAAGATATGATTTTTGCAACGAAAAAAGGCAAATGGCGCCACTGTGCGTCGGCTTATAATCAAGCGAACTATTAAGTCGGAAAGAGCCATCTGCCGACTTGAGAGCAAATGTTTTGGAAGGATATATACATAAGTACATATGTCATTCAAACAAAAGTAGAATATTATGATAAATAGGTATGTATATGTGTATGTTTGTAGAGCAAAACTAATAAAATAAACAAAAAAAATTAATAATTTATTTTCCATTTTCATAAATATAAATTTATATTTAAAAATTTTGTGTTTTTGTACATGAATGTGTCCCTTTTTGTTTTGTCGACAAGAATAGCACAAGTGACTAATTTTGACATTTGATGGTGCTTGACTTTTGATAGTGGGTACCAAATTTTTATGAATTCGCATTCATTGTCGTTCGAGTTGTCGTGCTAAACAGAGGGTCCCAATTCAGCTGTTTGTCGTTAAAAATGATTACGAACGACAACATTCGATATCATGGGCTTGGCTCTTAGTCTATTCCTCTGGTAAATAAAAAATAAGTACCATTAATAATCACATATTTTTTGAGAAGTGAAATAAATATTGTAATTTCGCTCGGAACATTTTCAACTTGAATTGTTTTAATTATAATTTTTATCTGGAGAAAGTTAAAATGACATGCCACATCATATGCAAGAATGTATATCGTGTGCAACGGTTTGAAAAAAAATCTGTTATTTTTTAGTTTTTTATTTAATCTACTTTGCTAATATTTGGGTTTTTTTTATTCAAAAGCTATTAACACAAAAAACATCCTTTTTTCTTTTCTTTTTTTTTGGAAGGGGTCGGAATATCCTTTTTTACCCCTCCCTACATACACCTAATAAGACGAAGAAACGAATCATTTAAACTTCGGTTTTTCGGGATCATGCACTTCAAAATTTCGGGACATACAATGAAAAATAGAACTGAAAAAAGTAAATTAAAAAATATCTTAATGCAAAAAGTATATTTTCACTATCTTTCATTAAAAATATATAAAATAAAAGTGTAAAATTATTTTATGTATTTAATTTTTATATGAAAACTACCAACAAATATAATAAAAAGTTACAATATACAAGAATTCTGCAATTTTATTTTGCATGAATGTTCTTGAACTGTTGTTTTTATTTTTCAAACAACTTTTTTTATTCAAATTGTAGCATCTTGCATTATTGAATTACTTATTTTAAATATATTTGTAAACTTAAGGTATGGTTGAATAGAACTCCGTTCTTATTTTATATACAACCCTGTACATATTTTTAAATTTAACGTTTGTCTCAAGTACGACTCTGTATAATTACATACCTATTTTTACTACTCTTTTATACAACTACTAAAATATAAACACATGGAGTTGCTATAAAAGCAGAGATATTTGCATGAAGAATTCGATTGGCATTCGATTGGATTCAATCAGTGAACATCTTTGTCTAGGCTTTTTTATAAGTTCCAGACTTGAGCTCACTTCTGAAATTTTCTAAACCCAATAAAGTGTTTTTTTCAAGTGAATAAATTTTATTGTTTTTATTCAATGATAAAATTCTCATAGAATCTTCGAAATAGGATTGTTTCATTGGCGCCCAACTCAGTGGCTGCGAAAATTCACGAAGAAGAATCCGAAGCTAATAAATCGACATCATCTGAAGGAAGTGAAATTGACGAAGACTTTTTTTTACCTAACGAAGACATCCAAGAAGATAACATGACAACATTTTTAACGGAACAATTTCATCAAATTTTAGCGGCTATGAACAGCAACAATAGAGGTGGCTCATTCACGCAGTGTACAGCACGTTACAAAGGGCAGAGAGAACTTGCTGCAGTTGAAGAATTTTTAGCTGCCATCAGCGTATACAGGGACATTGAAAAGATTTCTGACGAAGATGTAGTACGTCGGATGCCCTTCTGCTTGAGGATTATACAGCCACATGGTGGATTGGTGTAAAAAGTACAGTGAGGGGTTTTGAAGAAACAAAAGCACTCATTCGTGCAACGTTTTCACCTCCAGTACCTGACTGGCGAATTTTTGCTAATATCTTTGAAGCAAAACAACAAAAGAGAGAACCAACAGGCAGCTTTATATGCAAAAAGAGGTTGTTGTTCTCTCAACTGAAAGTTCCTGTCACAGAAGAGATTCAACTCAACATGCTTTATAGGGAAGCAGAAATTTTTACAACTGAATCTCAACCAGTCATAAAAAACACAGTAATCAAAGAAGAGCCGTTAAAAAGGCCACAGTATTGAGTACTGCTTTAAGAAGAACAAACGAGATGAGCAGAGAGCCAAGGAAGGAGAACATCAGGTGAACCAACAAAAGCAACTGCATCAACCAAACCCCATCACACAAAAGAAACCAACGTTCTCATGCTATGGATGTGGCACACCAGGGGTATATCGTTCCAATTGTACTACGTGTAGTACACACCCTAAAGAAAGTCCTCAGTATCTAGCTTTTAATTACATCTTTTCTACAATCATGACCAAGAAACCTGCAACCCACATTTTTTTGGTCTAAAAGAAGAGGCAATTTTTGATTCTGGCGCAAAAACTAGTGTATCCAGTCTTAATTTAAAGAACATTTTGGTGGAAAATAGAGCACACTATATGTGATGTCGTGATTGGCGATAGAGTGCGCAAAATACGCCTCATTTATTTTCCAAATGCTGAAAAACGCTGTACACTACTGGGAGCAGATTTTCTGGAATTAGCAGGAATTATTCTCAATATGGCACAAAGATGCTGGTATTTTGAGGACACACCAAAAACCAGATTCCTGTTCACGAATCCCCTTGAAATAGGAGTTTTTCATGTTCCAACTCTGTGAAGTTCAGTTCATAAGCTTTGTTGAAAACAACAAACTTATTTCACCATTGGTAAATACTCCGAAAAGGTTGAATGACTATTCCTGACATGGGATTCAAAATATTTTCAGAGACGCAATACCTACTACAGAGACAACACCTGATAAGATATCAACACTTTTTGCACCTTTAATGAAAATCCGAAAATGTCACCGTGATACTTACTTGAATGACATCTTTATACCGTTATATATATTGGATATCCACATTTTAAAACATTCCGATGGTATTCGACTGACAAAACAGAGCGTGTAAAATTGGACAAATAGCTGATATCTTACAAGGAAGTTTTTTCAGATTCTGTTAAAGCTACTCCGTACACTGTACACCGCATCCACACTGAAGAGCATGACCCAATTGCTGTTCCTCCATACCGCTTATCGCCTAGCAGAAAAATAGCACTCAGAGAGGAAAGATCCAAGATGCTTAAACAAGGTATCATTGTCGAATGTCTGTCACCATTGGTCGCTCCCGTTGCCCTCATACAAAAGAAAACTGGTGGAATCAGAGTATGTATAGACTATCGCGAATTAAATAATATCACCAAACCCGACCGCTATCCATTACCAAGGGTGGATGATATTATACATAAAGCTAAAGCTACAAGCTTTATGTCTACTCTTGATCTTTAATGTGGCTATTGGCAGATTGGAGTTCATCCGAATGACCAAGACAAAAGCATTTGTTACTCCCTTCCGTATGTACAAATTCACAAGGATGCCATTTGGTTTACGAAATGCCCCAGCAACATTCCAGCGTCTTACTGATCGTATAAAAACTTCTTTGGGAGAAACGATTCTACTGGCATACCTAGATGACATTATCTCTTGCTCATCCATGTTTGAACAACACTTACTGGACCTAGAACGGATTTTTCAAAGCGTTCAAGAGTTTGGTCTAAAAGCTAATTTCGAAAAATGTCGATTTGCTTATGACGAAGTACAGTATCTTGGCCATATACTTATTCCTAAAGGGATTATGACGGATCCAGAAAAGGTATCAGCATTACTACAACGCAAAGAACCCCGAAATGTTAAAGAGCTGGTTTCATTTTTGCAAGCATGTTCTTGATATCGTTGCTTTATACCCTCTTTCGCTAACGTGTCCAAACCACTATCCGCTCTATCAAGAAAGAATGCCATATGGAATTGGACGTCAGAACAACAGAGTGCTTTCAATGGTCTTAAAATATTGCTAACATCTGCGCCTATTTTAAGACAAGCTATAGACGATCAAGCCTTCACATTGAAAACTGATGATAGTAACCACTTGGTGCAATTTTGCTTCAGGGGGAGGGTGCAGACTAACACCCAATAAAATATGCCAGCAGACTTATATCAAAAGCAGAACAGAACTACTCCACTATAGAGCGAGAAGCTCTAGCCATCATGTGGGCCGTTCAGAAATTCCGTGGGTATATTGAGGGTGCATCCGTGAAATTAGTAACATATTATCAACCACTTAAATGGCTAATGAATATTAAGTCTCCAACCGGGCGTTTAGCACGATGGGCTCTTGCATTACAACCATCCAATATGCAGATTGAATACAAACCCGGTAAAACCAATGTAATTTTTTTTTAATACATATATTTGTTTATTGTATCTTCAAATATGAACTAACAATAATTATTCACCAACCAACCAGTGTCGGTCATAAACTTAGTGATAGTTATTTATAATACATAAATCGTGATAAGCAAAAACAAAAGTATTTTCAAGCAGTTTCTTCTGTAGTGTTGAGTATTAGAGCCCTTGTGTCCATCTTTTTTAAGCGGATGTGTCCAGTAAAATTCAAAATATTACGAGCAAGCGGATTAGGAGGAGACTCGAGTTTTGTTAGATATTTGCCTGCGTATTTTGCAATTTCTTCAGTTACTTGTGGCATATTCAAATCACGATGTAAATTTGAATTTCTTATGTACCATGGAGCCGCTGTTATTATCCGTAAAATTTTGTTTTGCCTTCGTTGAATTTTTTCTATATTTGAAGCTGAAGCAGTACCCCATAGATGAATTCCGTAGCACCATATAGGTTTTAAAAGCGACTTGTATATCAAAAGTTTACAATCTAGACTGAGGGTTGAATTTCTACCAATCAGCCAATGTATCTGAGTTAGTTTAAGTTTCATTTGCGTCAGCTTGGAGTCAATGTGGTGTTTCCATGTAAGCCTTCGATCAAGGTGTATACCAAGGTATTTCACTTGTAAATTTTGAGGAACAATTTGATTATTGATTGTAATGGGGAACAAAACAAGTGTCTTTTCATAGGGCAAATGTTACCTGAGCACACTTCTGTTCGTTTACCTTTATTCTCCACCTGTTTAACCATAGTTCTAGCTGGATAATATGTTGCTGAAGATATCGGGAAGCCTCGTGAGGGTTTTCGTGCATACTAAGGCAGGCTCTATCATCGGCAAATGTAGATGTGTGAATATTACTGCTCAAAGTAATGTCACAAGTATATATCAAATACAAAACTGGCCCCAGTATACTCCCCTATGGCACACCGGATGAGATTGTTTCAGGCATACTCATAAAGTCTCCTTCCCCAACAGTGAATTTCGGGGCAATAATGTAACTTTCCAAAAGATATAGAATGTTTATTGGTAATTAAGTCTTTAATTTTAAAATTAGGCCTTCATGCCACACTTTATCAAATGAAACATTAATAAACATTAATAAACAGCGCAGAGCAATACTTCTTTTCCTCAAAAGTTTTACGTATAAATTGAACCAATCTATGAGTTTGTTCAATGGTGCTATGCTGACTTCTAAAACCAAATTGATGGTCCGGTATGCACTCATTATCAGTTAGAATTGGGGTCAATTTTATCATGAGTAGCTTTTCAAATAGCTTTGACATTGTTGACAGTAAACTAATTGGCCTGTATGACTCAGCCTTGGTAAGATCTTTGCCCGGCTTTGGAATCATTTTAACCTTGGCAAGCTTCCAGCTGTTTGGATAATACTCCAGACATAAAATGGCATTAAAAGTGAATAACAAGATTCTAATTGCAATACGAGGCAACTTAATCAGCATCTGGTTATTAATTTCATCAATACCCGGAGCTTTTTTCGGGTTGAGTTCAGCAATTAGTTTTTGTACATCACGCGTCTTAAATTTTATGGGTCGAGGGGGTAGCGAAACTACACTCGGCAAATCAAGAGCACCAGAACATGAGTTTGGGGTAAATACGGATTTTAAATGCTCAGCAAATAATTTACCTTTTCCAGAGACGCTTCTTGCCCAATCTCCGGTAGATGTGAGCAGAGGTGGTTTAAACTCGACGAGTGTTTAAGGCTTTCTAGCAGCGCGCCACAAAGAGTAATTAGATGCTAGTGTAACATGAATACCTTCTAGATAATTCTTAAGAGATGCAGTTTTTTCAAATGCAGTCAACTCTTGGAGTCGTTTAGTGCACTCTTTAAACCTAGTTTTATGTTGAGGTTATCTGTGCTGTTGGAATTCCCTTCTAGCTCTTCTTTTTTCACACACGAGACGTTCAATATCAGTAGAATAAATTATAAACCCAGTCTGCGGATGGGAGGTGGTGGCATATTCAGCAGCCTGTTTAATATTTTCATTAAGGTTGGTAATGTTAGATTCAATATCATCGGGTGTTCTTAGCGTAATATTTTCTGTGCAATGAAACTAAGATATTTTTTGAATCCCAGCCTATTAACACGATATATCATCTTCACATAAAGATAAGGTAAGTCACTTCTTAATGGTCTACATATTGAAACGATCGTGAAAGAGCGGTCGGACAAGAGATCTAGAAAAGCTTCAACTTGAATTAAATCCTTAGAGATATTTTTTATGACGCCAAAATCTATAACATCCGGAATTTTTTGTATGTCATTAGGCCAGTAAGTGGGCTCCCCACTCGAAATGACGCGAACCCCAGAACGTATGTTTGGCATTATAGTCCCCAGCTGCTACGAAACAAGGGCCAAGAGATTTGAAGAAATCCTCGTATTGATCTTCAGTATTGCGAATCTGGGAGGGGAGTAAATTGATGATATTACAAAATTAGTGCAACAATTTTCAATACAAATATTCGTTGTTAGTAGATGTTCTTCAGAAATGTTGTCAATAATATAATGCTTGAGTCTTGACCTTATTAGAATTGCTGATCCACCGCATGCTCTTCCTCGTGGGTCCTTTGAATCATATAAGGTGTAGCCAGAAATTTTAAAAAGACTTCTCGAAGTCAATATTTATTTCGGTGAGGAAGTGCTCAAGTTCATTTTTATGTTGGCGAATGCCGTTTGCGTTCCAGAAATATATTTTTAACGTGTTCATGGTTTGTTAACTAATGCTTCAAGCAGTGTATTCTGCATTCGCAACATTTCTTGCATCATGCTAGTCATATTTGTTGTAAAATTATTTATAGTTTGCACCAGAGTATCAATAGTAGCTTCAAGGCGGTTGAAATTAAAGCTTGAGTTTGTATTTGGTGGTGAAATATTTTGAGTAGGAATAAAATTTGTCTTACGGCCATGATTCACTATCTTACATAATCGCGCGATCTACGAAAAAATACAACCCTGATCTGATGAATTGTTTTTGTCTTTTGAAAAATTTCATAGACTCCATCATACCAGGGCTGTATTTTCTCAAAAATCGCACGATCGTGTAGGCTAGTATATCACGGCCTTTAGCAGCATCGGCATACGATACAAGGGAAGTAACTGGTTGGCTCACTTGCGCAATAGTGGCTGATAAAGCGTTTGCTGATTGGGCTGGAGCTAATTTAGGTTTTTGCCCCATAGTCTATTTGACCAAAGAGCACACAGGACAACCTCTGTAATTGTTGTATTTTTTATCCCTTTGATTTTTTGGCTTATTGCAACTAGCAGTGCCGTGTAATTCGCCGCACACAACACAAACAGTAGCTAAATTGCAGTAAGTTTTAGTATGGCCATATTCTTGACAATTATGCCACTGTACGGATCCAGAACGCTTATGTGGTTCTTCAAGTGTTATTTTTCGGTATAAACGATATTTTAAATTATAAATTGGGTGCGTCTCATTTTTCTCAATTTTATATCATATGGGTCCAGTTCAACGCGAAATAGAGGTTGGGGTATCTTTTCCCTATTTATTATGTTCGATACACTTTTTACCTTAAATCCCTGGAGGACGAGTGAATCTTTTCTTTCTTCGGGAGCGACATAGGAATCTATGCCCTTCAATACGATCTGCAGACCTTTAGCACTCTTGAGCTGGTATGTGTAGAAATTTGTTTTACTTTTTTCAAATTCAGAAACCATTGTGCGAAAATCTTTTTCTTCATAAATTTGAATTTTCATTTCATCAATGCTACCACGTTTTATTGGAACAATGTGAAATTTATTCTCACCAATTACCGAAATTAATTTTTTAATAAGAGCGTTTGAGTTTTTTCCTCTTAAATAGATTGGTGGCGGCTTGGAGGTTTTGTTCGTGGATTTAGCGGGTTTGTCGTTGTCATCTTGCAATATTTTAAAACGGTTTTGGCGATTAGTAGATGATGCGCTGTTATCCCTAGAGATCTTTGGAGCAGATGAAATTTGAGAAGATTTTGAGCTTTGCTCGCGCTTTACCACAGTTATATATCTGTCCATTCCGACTTGGACCTTGGATTTTTGGCTACTCTCATCTATAGTGAAAACAGGGTTAAGTGATGACCACGAGCCCGAAGCGGATGATATCGCTGAGTTAAATGTAGAGGTACTAGGCAACGGTAATGTTAACGAATCACTAGTTGGCATTGGACAAAGCGAAGTTGATCACTTACGAAAATGCGGCTTTGCCGTTAGAGAAAGTCTATCATCAGATTTTTTATTTTTATTGTTTTTATTAAGAGCTTTAGAACTCACAGTAAGTCTATCATCAGAGTGGTTTTTTTTTTTTTTGGTTATCATTGAGAGCATCAGAACTCACAGTAAAATAGGCATTTCTGCCGTTATAACTCACTTCACAATTATTTGTATTTATATCGCTGAGTTAAATGTAGAGGTACTAGGCAACGGTAATGTTAACGAATCACTAGTTGGCATTGGACAAAGCGAAGTTGATCACTGACGAAAATGCGGCTTTGCCGTTAGAGAAAGTCTTTCGTCAGATTTTTTATTTTTATTGTTTTTATTAAGAGCTTCAGAACTCACAGTAAGTCTATCATCAGAGTTGTTATTTTTTTGGTTATCATTGAGAGCATCAGAACTCACAGTAAAATAGGCATTTCTGCCGTTATAACTCACTTCACAATTATTTGTATTTAAGGTACTCATATAGAGTATTCCTCAAGGGTACTTTGTCTGTGTTTTTTTGTTTACGGTTTTTTTTTTGTTTTTGTTATTTCTATATGTAAAAATATTAGCAATGCAAAAAAAAGCTTATTTATCAAAGTTAATATTTACTACGAATATTTTTTTGTATGATTTTTTTTTTATTAGTATGTATGTAAGAAAAATTCCGCTATTACGTCTGTTCACTATGAAGGTACAATGAGAACTCAACTAATGTCATTGCCGACACTTTATCCAGAACGGCATGTGAGAGGGATCACATCAATATGACCGCATGTGAAATCTGTGCTTTTTCTATAGAACTGCCAAGAAAGACCGCCGGTAATATAAGAGAAAGTCAAAAAAAGGATTCTGATCTCAGGGAGATAATCAATAGTTTCGAAAACAATACGGAAGATATTTCACACTGGTCCAAGAGAGGTTTTATAATGAACGATGGTGTCTTATATTGCTACAACAATGACGACTCTGATGATGCTCAACTTATGGTGTCTAGTGACGAAAAGGTAGAAATTCTAAAACACTATTAAGATGAGGACACGGCTGCCCATTACGGTATCAATAAAACGACGAACAAAATTACATCTAGATACTATTGGTCAGGAATTCGCAAAGGCATAGGAAAATATGTAAAAGAGTGTATCGAATGCCAACGGTATAAGGCAACAAATCTTAAACCTAGTGGTTTATACCAAACTGTATCCAGTAATCAAAGGTTTGAAGTGATTGCTATAGACTTGTTTGGTCCTTTACCGGTATCACCAAAGGGTTATCAATGGAGTTTTATCGTAGAAGATATTGCCAGCAGATGGGTAGAACTCTTTCCCTTGGAAGTTGCGTCAGCAGAAGCATCAGCCAAAGCATTGATAGACGAAATAATTCTACGATATGGAGTACCACGTAAAGTAATTACCGATAACGGTTCACAATTCATCTCCGCTGTCATGCAAAAAGTGTTTTTTTGCTTGAATATACAGCATATTTTAACATCTGTATATCACACAGAGGCAAATCCCGTTGAACGGAAAAATAGTGATATGAAAACTCAATTAACAATACTAGTAAGAAACAATCATCAATCCTTGGATGAAAAAATAGCCAGTATTCGGTTTGCAATGCATACAACGGTCTGTCAAAGTACAAAGTACACTGCAGTATATCTGAAATTTGGACGGGAATTTAGAAAATTAGATTATGTTCAACGTGACTTCAAGGCAATTATTCAGTCAGAAATTTTTTTTGCCGAAATCACTCCAAACCTTCACACAATGGCTGACGTATTGAGGGATGTCAAGGAAAATGTGTATCAACAGCAAGACTGCAGTAAACAATACAGTAATGATCATCGACGTAATCAACCGCCACTGGAAATCGGTTCCAAAGTATTGGAAACAACACATGTGTTAAGCAACAGTCAGAAAGGAGTTACATCCAAATTCGTACCAAAGCGGGACGGTCCATATGTGATCATAGCCAAGAAGGGAACATCATTTGTTATTGCGCATGAAGTCGACCTCAATCTACCATCGGGAACTTACCACGCGTTAGCTTTGACACCTATGGCCGGCCATTCAGATGAGTCCATACAACCAGTACAGATAGTAAGAAGAAGAGGACGCCAGAGGGGGAGTATGTAGCATCTTGCATTATTGAATTACTTATTTTAAATATATTTTTTAACTTAACGTATGACTGAATAGAAGTCTGTTCTTATTTTATATACAACCCTGTACATATTTTTGAATTTAACGTTTGTCTCAAGTACGACTCTGTATAATTACATACCTATTTTTACTACTCTTTTATACAACTAATAAAATGTAAACACTTGGAATTACTATAAAAGCAGAGACATTTGCATGAAGAATTCGATTGGCATTTGTGATTCAATCAATGAACATCTTTGTCTAGGCTTTTTTTATAAGTTCCAGACTTGCGCTCACTGCTGAAATTTTCTAAACCCAATTAAGTGTTTTTTTTCAAGTAAATAAATTTTATTGTTTTTTTTATGATCAAATTCTCGTACACACTTCGAAATAATAATACCGCTATAATTAGTTAAAATTAAAATTCTAAAATTTTAGCATTTTCAAATATTTTAATCAGAAATAATTTCTTAGTCGGGCTTAAGTTCAGTAATTTCAATTCGTGTTGAACGAAATATTTTTATTAATTAATGTGAGATTCTAAAGAGAAGAAAAATTAAATTAGATTTTATTAGCTGGGGGAAATACCGATATTTTTCTGTGCAGACACGCACTTCATCAGCACCCAAGTCTATCTAGTGGGGTAGAGATTGTTATTAACATCAGCTATTTAAGGCAAATTTTCAATGAAATGGAATATGAGAAATGTTGTGTATACAATTATTGATTTACCTTTGGTAAACACATTTGTGAGTATCACTATACATTTTCTGTTTATCCGCTTTTTTCATTTTCTATTCATGTTAGTACGAAGTTATGTCACTCTACCTAAGTATGTTTAACTATTCTTGCTTATCTTTTACGATCATCACATTAATTATTTTTTACTTATTCGATGTCCCATCGGTTTAAGGAAGGCCGAGAAGATGTCAATGACGATGCTCGTCAAGCACGTCAAGTTCTGTCAAATGTGAAGGTTTTGCTCACTGTTTTCTTCGACTGCAATGGCGTGGTGCATCATGAATTCTTGCCACAAAGTCGTACGGTCGATAAGAAATACTAACTAGAAGTTATGCGCCGTTTGCGCGAAGCCATGTGTCAGAAACGCACAGAATTGTGGAAAAAACAATCATGGTTTTTGTACTATGATAACGCACCAGCTCACACATCGATGCTTGTGCGTGAGTTTTTGGCGAAGACAAGACCGTTATCATGCCTCAACCACCGTATTCACCGGACTTGGACCCCGCTGACTTTTTCCTATTTTCAAAACTGAAGACACTGATGAAAGGAAAGCGTTTTGCTACGATTGAGGAGATAAAAGAAAAATAAAAACTGGAGCTGTTGGCGATACCAAAAAGCGCGTTTCAGAAGTGTTTCGAGGATTGGAAAAAACGCTGGCATAAGTGTATTATATCTGAGGGGGATTACTTTGAAGGGGACAAGATAGTTATTGATGAATAAATAAACACTTTTTGAAAAAATTAAAATAACGGTTATTTTTTGATCAAACCTCGTAAATGTAAGTACTAATGTAGTGGATATTATGTTACATTGTTTTTGCTTTCTACAGTTGATTTACTTTCCAGTATATGCAACTGTGATTGCCAAGTTTAAGAATTGTCTCATTTTCAAATATTTTTAGCAGTATTTTAAGCATTCAGCATTCAATTGTTTTTTATTTGTGTCAATAGTGTATGTGGCAGTGATGGCATTTTAATGCGTTTCGGGTATTTGTTGGTGCTTTTTGCCTCTTCATAAACGCGAAATTTTGGTTAATACCCTTTTTTCAAAAGTGGGTTTTAACAATATCTAACAGTGCTTTTGGTGCTTATGTTACATGAATACGAAAAACACAATAATTGCCTTATTTATAAAAATATTTGTGATCCATCCGACTCATTTCTTGCATTTTGTAAGGCTGAGTTTACATCTGGCATTTCTTGTGTGTTATGTGGCAAAAAAAGCGTCTTCGAAAAGTTTTGTTTAAATTACAAAGAAATCAAGAGCTGTAAAAATTAAGATTTGGAACCAGTAAAATTTTAATTGGGACTTACATAAGTATTTAGGTACATATCGTCGGGTGGTTACTGGTTTGCCGCACAGGTATTAAGAATACATTATTCATGCGGCAAACCAGTAACCACTCGACGATATGTATGTATACCTATCTGTGAATATAATCAATAAGGGTCGTATGCAAAAAAAAACTTAACAAAGCTTTTCCAAGCAATGTTAAGTAATACAACATTCTAAAAAAATTATTATATCAAAATTCTAAAGTAGGCCCCTACGTTTGTTAAGACTTCTTTAAGTTGATATTTCCAAAATGTGTATTTTGTACCTTATCTAGCTAGGTCTTATCTTAAATTTATTATTTCTGTATGTTATGGAAAATATCACCAAATTATCCAACTAATTCGAAATACATAGCAAAGTCCATAAAAAAAATATTAAAATAAATACAATTATACAAAAATGTTTTAGTGATGTACATACAATCAAAACGAATCGAAAAAGCTGAATATTTAAATAATCATTTCATTCGAATAAAATACATTGGGATACTTTTTCTTTGTTCATCATATTTTTTTTATTTACTTCATAGAAATGTTTATTTGTTTTCCTATCATGTCGGAAGTTCATATTTTTTAAATTAGGTTGCTTGACTTCAAGATAATAAAAATTTATTTAATAATATAAAATATTATTTGAATACTCGAATGAAATTGTATTCGATTTCGTACATCATAAGCTGTGATGTGGTTGTTGAACAAGGCGGTGTTATCAGTATTTATTATTAAATCACAAACTAATTAAAGTTGTCTTTTGCATATAATTTCTTAACAAAGCAATGTTAGCCTTAAAGTGCTTGGCAACTACTATGAACTTTAAAGCTAAAGTAAAATATTTTTTTGCATAAGGGGCTAAATAGTTATAAGTTAGCTTTCGTTTTACGAGTATAACATCTTCCTTTCATAAATATATAGCTACACATACATATGTATGTATGTATGTTTTGCTGGAAAGTTGAATGAAGATTATCAAGCCAGCCGGTTGGATTGCTTTCCTATCCAAGAAACACAATTGTTTAATAATATGGCTGTGTTTACAAAGTACCGAAATTTTATAAATATGTATGTATGTACACACTTTAAAATTTTTGAATTAAATTAGGTGAACCTGGAATATATGTATGTGGCCAAAATATGCATAAGTAGATAAATATAAGGGTTAAAAATCTGTATGTGTTTTTACTAAAACAACACAGAGAAAACACTGCCTACTAGAATCAAGAAGATTTTCTCTATCAAACGTTTTTAGGCTAAACGGTATCCCAGCAGAAAGAAGTGAAGATTTTTTCATAGAGACTCCTTACTATTTTTATGTGGTAAATCTTATTAATTTTATCAAGAAGAAAACCAAATAAAATCAAGAAGAAAAATTGTTATTTACAATTTGTTTTACTCAATTTCCGTTATTTTTGGCACCAAAAAAAATCCATAGAGAAAAACTTTTTGATTATATTAGTTTTTCTTCTAAATTGTATAATATAAGGATTTCTTTTGATTTCATTAAATTGGATTATTGATTTTTCAAAAAAGTTATCCTTATTGATTTCATTAGGTTGCCTTATTGATTTTTTCGAAAAGGTATTCCTTATTGTTTTCAATAGGTTCCTATATGACTATGTGTAAATCATCTTCTTAATTTTTTAATAAAGAAATCTTCTTGATTTTATTAGCTTTCTTGTTATTTCATATCTATAAATAAACATAGAGGAAATTTTTTCCATTATCCTTTTTGTATAGGCATGTTTGCGCAATAATTTCAATCCTTAGCATAATGGTTAAGTGGGGTACACATTATCGAACATAAGTGACAGTCAAAAATTCATCAGTTTTGAATGATAGTGTTCGCTGTTCAGACTATCGATCATGTTCGACACTCAAACCTTCATTCAAAAAAAATATTAGACACACAAACACAGAAAAAACACAAATTGGATGCGCATTATTGCTAACATTATTTTTTATAATGAATTATTTTAATGTTTTCTTATCTTTAAGAACAGTTGGCTGGTTGACTGTTGACGTACGACGTTGTCTTTATATTTTGTCTTTAACATCACACACAGCAGTGCATCTCACAAAAATATGTAAATTCCTTAAAAAATAATTTTCCGAGTCCATCTTGTGTTGTTTATGCTACAAAAATATCTCTTGACTGACGCTTTTTGGTACACACTATCAGTCAAAACCCAATAGGCCGCTGACTGTCAATCAACCACAAAAAATTCTGTGGTTGACTGTTGACTGACCAAATTCGTGTTCACACTATCGATCAATGTAAAATTTGAGCAAAACTGTCACTCATGTTCGATAGTATGTACCCCACTTTAGAGTGCCTGTCTATCAGTCAGAAGCTTGCTGGTTCAATACTTGTCTTCTCCTCTCAAGAAATAATATGTATGTATTGTGAGTTAGTTAAGAATATAACATAATGTGTATGTATGTATGTATAAATTAATACACGGAGAAAACTGTTGTGCATTATATATGCACAAGCTATTCATAACTATAAAATGTTTAGGTACATTTTTGAATATGCAACTTTGAGCATAAATTATGCCTAATAATCATAAATTCTGCACAATCTATTAAAATTGTGCATAAGTTATACACACAAAATGTGCACAGCTTGTGAATATTGTTAATAGCTTAATTATTTGAAAATTAAACACAATTGATTATAATATATGAACATTGTGCATGAACGACTAATAACACTTATTGTTCATAAGTTATGCTTACTTGTGCATAGATTTTGCCCAACATTTTGATATGTGTGTATCTTGTTCATAAGTTGTGCCCATTTATGCATTAATTGCTTTTCTGCAAAAAAAAATCCATTGAAGTGCTAAATATGCAAAATAACATCCATTGAAGTGCTAAATATGGAAAACTTCGCAGGTCAGTCAACAAAGCAGTGAATATATGTTTTCTAAAAATTTAGAAAGTATTGATTTATATTTTAATTTAATTTGGTGTTATTTCTGTATACTTGTTGTATATTTGTTATGTACGGTTTGGTTTATTTAATAAATTTCTGTTTATTTTTTTCCTTTTAATTCAAATTTGTCAGCCGCTGACATTGTCACTGTAGAAGTAGACTCTGAATTTTTCAATCTATTAAATAAATATGGACTAGAAGAGTATAATTTGTCCTTAACAAATGCCAAAAAAAATATCGACTGCTTTAAGGCCATGACAGAAGCTGACATTAAAGAGAATAGGCGAATTCGTTCCTCAAAAAAATAAAGTATGGCGGTATATTATCAAGTTGAAAGAGTTGAAACATTTTTTATTGAAAGATCCCTTTAGTAACGCAGAACTTATAAGTTTGACTTGCATTATATATATCTGAGCACCATAAAATGTATACGGATTACTTTAAAACTAATTTAAAGCCAAAACACCATAATATAACACATTATGGCTCTATTATAAGAGCAGTTGGCCCTTTGAAGGACTTATGGTGTATGAGACATGAAAGTAAAAACAAAATGTTAAAAGAATACTCCAAAGTTTCATATTCGAGAGTTAATTTAGAGCTATCAATAGCAAAAAAGTTCTGTGTAAAATTTTCAAATCAAATGCTTGTAAACAAGGATCCTTTCAATATCATTCAAATTAATAATATGAAAACAGTCACAACTCAAGAATATTCATTTAAACAATTACAAGAACTAAATGTTTCAAATTCTATAAGTTACAAAGGAACAATTTACAAAATTGGGTACTATATTTTTATGAAGGAGTGTGTTTATAGTATTGTCGATATAATTTTATTAGAAGACGGCATATATTTATTACTTAATGAATACCAAATTGAAAATTTTGATTTGCATTATTATGCTTATATTATTGGGGAAAGGACGGAAAATTATGCATTAAAATCCATTACAGAAATTGAATTTCCTAAACTCTTTGAGCTTCATCCAATATTAAGCACTAGACTATGTTTTATGATAAGAATTTTATAGAAATGTAAAAAAATTAATGACTTTATAAATTATATAAAATAAACATGTTAATACTAAAGTATATGATTTATTGTATTTTAATATGTGTATATATAATATTAGTTATTAAGCACTTGTACTTTGAAATAAAGACATTTGAAAATAAAATGAAATTTTGTTTCTTTAATATTAGCAGGAGGTGTAAAAATTTTTCCCAGTTGCTCAGAATCTATATTTGAGCCTTTTCATAAAACAGGCTCAAAGTGCTGAACTTAAGTTATGAACAAGTGTGCATTGATTATGGATAACTGTTCTTAGTCATTTTTCGTGAACAATTTGTGCATAAGTTGTGCCCATAGCGAATAATTTCTGCACACAATTCTCTCCGTGTAACAGCTACATATATACTACATACATATATGGTATAGGATTTAAATAAAAACAAGAATGCTATAATCGGCTGTGCCGAATCTTATATACCCTTAACAAATCATAAAATGTCGAGAAAAGACAAGCGTGCATATGCACGTATGTATATACATATGTACATACGTAGACATGCGTAATTTTATGACAAAACTTTCATATCCATTACCAATTACACTGCAATATGCAGCACAATCCTGCATTTTAAATGCATTTTGCGGACAAAAGATTACTTAACTTACGCTTGCCTTGTTAACATGACTTTGTGTGCTCAGCAGCGAACTTTTATAAATACATACTTTTAAGTCGTAAAGCAGCTCTGGGCGAGTCAACATCAAGTACAACCAGGCCACTAGTGTTTATTGGCCTTCGAATTTTTTGCCTGGGCCAATTAAAATTGTGAAATTTTGAAATTTTAATTACCCAAATTTTAAAATTCTTGGAAATTTGTGAAATTTGATACCTACGAGGGTGGTTCAATAAGTCCGTCCGATTTTTTGTTTACATAAGGAGTTTTTTGTTTACATAAGGAGTTTTTGTTTACATTAACTTTGTGTGAACGGGTGATTTTTTTTGAGGTGACATTAATTGCGTGAACGGGTGATTTTTTTGTGGGGGTGGATTAAGGGGTTTCATAAGATTAAGATTTCATAAGTATATATGCCGACTGGAAAATCATGAAAATGATTTTTTCTAATACCAACGGGAAAATCATGAGATAATTTTTCCTAATACCAATGGGAGAGAGTTGTGAAAATTAATTTTTCCTAATGCCGACGGCAATGCATGATAATTTTTCCTAATGCCGACGGCAATGCATGATTAATTTTTTCAAATGCCGACGGCAAAACATGATTATTTTTCCTAATGCCTACGGCAAAACATGAATATTATTTTCAAATGCCGACGGCAAAACATGAATATTATTTTCAAATGCCGACGGCAAAACATGATTATTTTTCCTAATACCAAAGGGAAAATTGTCAGTGTTGCCAGACTATATAAATTTGTTATCGTAATACTATATCAGTAATATCAGAGAAATTAGATTTGATGACTACTAGGCGATTCTCATATGAATCGTGGGAATGTGTTTGTGTGATTTCCTAACGCTATAAATTGTTTATATATAAAATAAATTGTTTATAAATAAAATGTTCTCATGTATGTGAACACCCTAATGCTTGCGTATGGGTGGTCCATCAAATTTTACATTGTCGCTGGCAATTGTATATTGTGTTTATTTGTTTAAGAAAAATTTATTTCATAACATTATGAAATTCTTGAATGTATGCATGTATAAATGTATAAATGAATGTATGAATGTATAAATGTGCGATCGTGGGAACTTGTGCGTGGAATATTTGATTGAATTGCGTAATCATTTTCTTTGTTTACGATTATTTTAAAGCAGTGGATTTTCATCAGCAGAGAAACAAAAAGTAAATATGCTGCAAGGATGCTGCTACTAATTTTCGTATAAATACGCCAACTTTTCTAATCAACACATCAGTACTTTATTGTATTTATCATCATCAGTTGTGTTAAAGTGAAATAATAATAATAAAATAATTAAAAATGAGTTCTTCAGGTTATATGTGTAATAGATGTAACAAAGTTTACAAATATCAAAAATCCTTTTTCGATCATCTTAAGTCCCATAGTGTGCTGAATCAAAGGGTGGTAAGCGAGGGCACGCCTCTTCAAAATCAACAGCAGCAGCTACACACTTTTCATCATCATCATCAGCAACAACCATCTCTACAATACCCTCAATATCAACTACCAATGAGTTATCAGCAATACGTTATGCCTAACTGTTACCCTACACCAATGTCATGGAATAATCAGTTTTTGGGATCAGGAGTGCCAATGCAATATGAGCATTCAACTTACAATTATAATCCCAATTTGATGCAATGGCAACCTCTTAATTATTATCAACAAGAGCAGCAGCAACAACAACAACAACAAGCTCAACAACAAGGTGTGGATATCCATGGAGGGATTTTATACAACGATAGTATGGATATAAGTTTACCGGAAAGTGATAGAGAAGTAGAAGTAGAAGAAAGAAGAGAAGAAACTCTGCCAACTGCAATGAGTACTTCACATGCCAGGACAGAAGAAGTCGAAGAGAATGTGAGATATTACAAAATATCGAAAGCCTTCAAAAATCATATCGTCACATACGCAATTCTAAATAAAAAAGATCAACTTCTCTTGGAAAACAAAAATATTTTTATTGAGAGGCTTCAAATGAATTTAACTAAGCATATAATAATTAAATTTCATGTGAGTATTGTGGCGGAGTACATCAAAATTGTTGAAGAAGAATTGGAGTTGTGCATAATATCACATGTAACCAAAATGAGTTTGCTGACGAAGGCAGATAACATAGAAGAGTTATTCCGTAAACAGGTTGAGGAGATTTCAACCAAAATGTCCGAATTTGAAGAGCGAGATTCTGGTTGGACCTTGTCACGCATAGTCCGAGCAGAAATCAACATCAACAAATCGTCGCTCTTCAAAGGCTCGAATTGGATATCCACACCTCAAAAATTAGAAGGAAGAAAAGCTGGCATCAACATAGAAAACAGCGATGCATATTGATTCAAGTGGTGTCTGATTGCTGCAATGGATACCACAAAATATGATCACCCAAAACGTTGCAGTTCGTATAATATCCCTGACATTGCTGCAGAGATGATTGTTACGCGAAATGGTGTAGCGTTAAATTTCAAAAATTTAACGTACCCATTAGCACTAAACAAAATCAAGGAGTTCAAGGTGAATAATCCTGCAATAAGTGTGAACGTATTTGGGTATGATGAGGGAGCAAATCAGATCATTTATCCTTGTTATGTGACCAAAGATGAGAAAATAAATCATGTGAACTTACTGCTGTTAGAGAATGGTGAATGTCATCACTACATTTTGATAAAGAACATGTCAAAGTAAGTTAGAAAATTATACTACACTTTAATTTAATGATACATATATTGGTTTTATATATTTTATAAAATATTTACGTTTTATTTATAATCTTATTTTTTCTATTTTGTATCATTCACAGGCTTTTAGTCAACCAAATTACAAAGCACCATAATAAACTACATTTCTGCAATAGCTGTCTCCAGTACACTCATAGCGAGAGTGGAATGACTAATCATAAGGGGGAATGCGGCAAAATCGTTACAACTATGCCATCAGGTCCGGATACAATTCCAAGCTTTAAGGGACATCAAAGGAAAATGGATGTTCCCTTTGTGGTTTACGCGGACTTCGAGTGCATCTTAGAAGACATTAGTGATAGTGTAATTAGTAAAACCAGTCTTATCAAAAAGCACACTCCTTGTGCATTTAGCTATTATATTAAGTGTCTCCATAGCAGTAAGTTAGATAAGTTAAGGATTTATACAAGGAAAGATGCCTCAAAAAAATTCGTGACATATTTAATTAAAGATTGTGAGGATATTTATAATAATTATTTAGTAAATAATAGGCAAATGGATAATTTATAACCTTCTGATATTTAAAATTTTTATAGTGCGGGGAATTGTCACATTTGTCAAAAATTTCTAGGCAAAGATCGCGTTAGAGATAATTGTCATATTAGTGGTAAATTTAGAGGTGCAGCCCACAATAACTGTAATTTAAATTACCAATCCCCAAGTTTATACCAGTTTACTTTCACAATTACTCAAATTATGACTCACATCTTTTTGTTAAAGAACTAGGTGAAATTTCAATGTAACTGAAAGTACTCCCTCTCAATAAGGAACTTTATATATCCCTCTCCCAATTTACAGAAATGAGCGACGGTCATAAGCTTGAAATAAGATTTCTTGATACAATACGGTTTATGGCTGAGAGTTTGGAATCATTAGCCTGCAATTTGTCAGATAATGATTTCAGCACTATAAGGTCCTTATTTCAGTCAGAAAAAGAATTTCAGCTTATTAAGAAAAAAGGTATTTTCCCCTATGAGTACCTAAATTCATTCCAAAAATTAGATGAATGTCAGCTGCCTTCACGCAGTGATTTCGAAAGCGAATAACAAATACTTGGAAGATTTCGATTAAGAGAAGCCCTCAGAATTTCTCGTCTATTTAGACGCTAACAATTTGTATGGTTAGGCGATGTCGGAATATCTTCCTCATGGTGGGTTCAGATGGTTATCGCAAGACGACCTGAATCTGGATCCACACAGCATAGCTGATAATGGAACAGGCGGTTATGTATATGAGGTCACGTTGGATTGTCCCTCTCACTTACACGACTTTCATAATGATCTTCCTTTTTGCGCTGAAAATAAGAAACCTATGCAAGCGAAGTATAACAAGTTGATAACCGATTTCTCTACAAAGCAATCATACGTGATACACTTTAGAGTTCTGAAACAGTGCTTAGAATATGGCTTACTTTTAAAGAAAACTCATCGTATTCTAGCATTTAAACAATTTCCGTAGTTAAAAGGCTATATTGACCTAAATACCAGACATAGGGACACTGCTAAAAATGCTTTTGAAAAAAAACTTTTTCAAACTACTCAATAATGCAGTGTATGGTAAAACAATGTAAAATGTGGATAAGAGGAGAGATGTTAAAATTGTCAATAGTTGGGCCAGGACAAATCGGAACTATTTGGGGGCACAATATTGGATATCAAAACCAAATTTTCATAGTTTATCTATATTTTCTGAAGATCTGGTAGCTATCGAAATGAATAGAGTCAAAACCTGCTACAATAAACCAATTTACTTAGGATTTTGTGTACTGGAGCTTTCCAAATGGAAAATGTGTAATTTCCATTACGGGTACATGCAACCTAAGTTTAAGACAAAACTCTCATTAAATTATATGGACACAGACTCTTTTATTTATACAATAAAAACGGACGACTTTTACGCCGACATAAAGAATGATATAGAACATCGGACTATCCTACAGATAATATTTATAATTTTCCACTAGTAAATAAAAAAGTAATTGGTATGATGAAGGATGAGAATTACGGTAAGATAATGACAGAGTTTGTTGGGCTGCGATCAAAAATGTACTCATTTAGTGTACAGAACCAAAATGACACTAAAAAATCGAAGGGGGTAAAGAGAGCCATATTAGATAAATATAGTTTAGCTACTTATAAAAATTGTTTATTCAATAAGACTAATGTATATGATAATATGTGAACATTTAACCCTAGATAGATAAGGTTATTTTTATGTACGCTAAAGATAACGATACGTCTGAAAGACGTATGATATTTAGCACCTTTTTAAGCACTTAAAAGGATAAAAAATTGGCATACTTATAATTGAGATCATTTATTTATTGAGTTTTTTATTTGATAGCATAAAAATTTAACAAGTACAAATAATAATAAAAATAAATAACGAAAAATTCAAAAGGTTCAAAAATTAACATAAAATAATAGCCTTTTTCAAAGGAATCAGAAACAAGTATAACAAAAAATTAAAAAGTACCTTTTTTGAAATTCATTTAAGTATTTATATATAAAACAAACTTTGTCAGTAAAAGAAACCGTATTTTTGCATCATTATATGCAAGTGTTGCAGACTAGCCTTTTATGTTCTCCACATACAGGTGTTTGACATTTGACACATAAAATTTTCCACATTCTTGGAATTTTCACTATTCACTATTGTTCAATTCATTTTGGGGTGTATTGTAAACCAAACTTTGAACGTTGTCAGGCAATGATTTCGACAAAGTGGGAGTTTCAAGCCTTATTTGCATCCATCCAAGGTGTTGTTAGAGACGAGGAAAGTTTCTTCATGTATTCTCTACGACTTAAAGGCATTTGATTAGCAGAAACTATGTTGTGCGAATAAATCACATATGAGTTTATAAACGTCATGTTCAGCATTCCATAAAATATTGCCATTGGCCATCTGCAGGTTTTCCTTGAACATGACATCAGGGAGCACATTTGGTCGTATGTGTTGACTCCGCCTTTTTCATTACAGGAAGAAAGCAAATATAACATTTTAGATGTTAAAGGACCATCGTAACAAAACGTGGTAGTTCCAACTCGACGTGCTCGCGACTTTTTTACTTCCTCTGGAATTTTCCGTTTGTTGGATCTTATTGTTCCCATGCCATTGTTAGAAACAATTGAAATAAAATGTCCTTTTATTACCTATAACTATTACGGAAAATAATAAAACAATTAAGCAAAATATTACACAAAAGATATCAATACGTCTCCGAGACGTATGATTTGTAATTTCTGAGATATAAAATCAACTTACTGCACGAACGCAACCGCCACTAGCAAGCTACTGATAACGACTGAGAATACTGAGCGTAACAACTTTCTCTCATGACAAACGATTGAGATAGAGTACAAAATGAAAAAGATGTACGTCTGTGAGACGTACCTTATCTATCTAGGGTTAAATCTAAGCTGCATCAAATATATACTAGTGAATTAAGTAAGGTAGTCTTAAGTTATGGAGACGATAAGAGAAAAATTAGATCAAATAACATTAACACATATGCATGGTATCATTTTCGTATTAAGGAAACTAACCCTGAATACGAACTTGACATGTTGCTAGAAGAGATTGCTAGAATGCAAGAAAATGGTTAAAATTAATTACTTTTTAGTTAATTAGTTAATTTTTAAATTGTACATAAAATCTTAGTTATTAAGAAAAATTATTGTAAATAAAATCCTATTTATTTATTAAGAAAAACTATTGTACATATGTAAATGAATTTTTAAGAAACAATTTTAAATAAAATATTGAAAAAAGAATGAAAATGTGAACGGTGTTTATTTCTTTATTGGCTTTACTTCGTTGGATCAAAAAAAATTTAATTTTTGCTTATTTGCAAATTCTTGTTTTCATATCGCTTAAACATGCACAGTCTTGTTTTCTTTGAGAGGTTCTGCACAAGAAAAATTGTATTTCACAATATTATGAAATTCCATTAAATTTCATTAGATATTTTCGTAAAGACCAAAAATTTAAATAATCGGATAAGTCCTTATATTTTTCACTACATACAAGTTTCTGTTATTTTCTATTCGAACAGATGATTCCTAATTTTCCTTTCGAAAAAATAATATAAAACAAGGAATATTTTAATAATACAATTTTATTTTATTTTATTTCTGTTAATAATACCATTTAAATTAATTTCTTAAATATTTTATTTATAATGATGGAAAGATTTCATAGTATCCAATTATTAGATGTTCTAATATACTTTGCCGTAAAAAATATATTGTACATCTACAAGTATCAGGTCCTTCCTCACAGTTCGGATCGTACCATGAGCAGTTTCCAAAATGCCCTCCTGTGTTGTCTTCGTCTTCTATTATGCCATATTCTACGTTCTCATCCAGCATATTATGGAAAAATTTTATCATCTCCCAATGATCAAAAAGCCTGAAGCTTTCAAAATCTCTTATAAATTGGTTTAGAGTACGTCTAATTTGGCTCATTTTATTTGCTTATAAATGAATGATGATGAATGTTGGAAGGTTTTTTTAAGACTAATTTGTTCTTTAAATTTTTCAAATATCTATACTATCATCTCTATTCCATATTTCTTTTTAGCACTCTATCTCTCTCTAACCGTTTTCTCTCTATAACTATCTCTTTCTCTCTATCACTATCCCCCACTTATTCACTATTTCACCATAATTATTTTCGATTAACCTTCTTGAAGTCATCATCGCTACTTTTAAGATCATTTCCAATTAAACATTCAAAGTGAGAAGAACTAAATAAAAAAATGGACTCCACAACAAAGATAATTTCAAAATTTAATTCTCTAAACAATAAAACCTTAAGCCACGTAAAGGAGCTTGACACGTCCATGAAATATACTATTCGAAATGTGAAACGTGTAACAACAAAATATGGACCAACACTAAAAGTTGAAATGGATAAACATATAATGTTCCTGCCTAAACGATATAATACTTTAACAGATGACGATATTAAAGATCTTTCGAGCGGATCATATTGCCTAAGTAGAGAACGTGAAGAAAACCTAATCGTTGAGAATGAGCTGAGTGAATTTCTAATTCCAAATTCCCAATATCCTGTCTGGCAATAAATTATATTAATTACGTTTTTTAAATTATGAATAAAAAGACATTAAAAAGTTTTGTAAAATATAAATGTTTGTGTTTTTATTTAATATTTTCAGTTATTTCATAAAGACATGTAAGACATAAATGTCCACAGGTAAATGTATTAAAATTCTGATGTTGATTATAGTTGTATTTCATATTTGTACCAAGGTATTTGACTACTGAAGGAGGTTGTAAGTTTCCAAAGCTATCGAAATATTCTTTTTCATTGATGTTTTTATAATATGCTACTCAAAGTGTACCAGGTCCTGTTGATGCATCTAAATTGATTATTCCACATTCAATTTTCTTTGTTCGTTTTGGTAGAGTATCCAACATGAAAATTCCTCTAAAATATGGAATATTTATAGAGAAACGGTTTAGGTCCACATCAGAAAGTGGTCTGTTGGGCAGCATCTCTAAGAGTTTTTTGATTCCTCTTTATGAACTAAACCATATATGGTTTTAAGTAAAGTCCTTTTCCAACTGCTATAGATTCCATTGCTCTATTATGTCTAGTTGCTTCATCAAGTTGATTTTTAGCATTCTTTGTTGCATTTACAGCTTTAACTATAGCAGCACCTCCAGTTGTTAGACTACCAATTGCACCCAGAGCAGTTAAAATCGGTATTAGAGGTAAAAAACCACCAATTTTTGGAACACGTATTCACGTGGTACTATAATTTGAGACTTTCTTCCTTTTAATGACTTGTTAAAAGTTTTTCGTGCAATTTTAATAGCTGAGTTAATATCTAATGGTTTTTCTTTTTTTAGTATTTTTGTTGCAGCTTTAATTGATGTTCTAAATAGTGTTTTAACATTTAGTTTGTTCTTTTTAACATTTCTCTTTTTCTCCACACCCATACCAAATTTTGTTTTGGCTTTCATTGCGTTAGTAACCACATATGCAAATGATTTTTCAGCAAGACTACTGTCTTTTGATAAAACTCGATCCCAAGCGGAGTTTTCAAGTATTTTATCAGCTTTATGTCTGGTACTTAAATCCTTATTTTTGGAATAAGCAATATCGTGATTTTTACACGCAGAGTCCAATAAATTAATTCCTTTATCACCTCGATTTAAACGTTTTTGTAGTTTTGTTCCAGGTCCACAATACTGATATCCAGGAAGATGAAGTTCAACAGGTAGAGAGTTTATTATTTTGTCTACTATACCTCCTCCAACGACGGTGTTTTTATGACTAAAAGTTTTCTGATATCGTATAACCATATTATCTAATTTTTCCTATATAAGAGGTATATATGAAATGCATTTAGTTACAAAAATGCAGTTAGTAAAACAACATAAAAATATTTTAGTTCGTAATATTGATGATTCAGCGCACATCAGTTCAAAAATAAAGCATAGCCCCCTCTTACCAAATTCTATTCGTGCTCTAATAGTGGGACCATCAAATTGTGGAAAGACTAATGTTATGATTGGCTTGCTAGAAAGTCCTAATGGACTCAAGTTTGAAAACATCTATTTATACTCAAAATCTCTCTATCAACCTAAATATGAATACCTAAAGAAACTAATTTCACCAATTAAAGGTATGGGGTATTATACATTCACCGATAATGAATCAGTTATTCCACCTGACGAAGCTAAAACTAATTCAATTATGATATTTGATGATGTTGCATGTTAAAAGCAGAATAATATACGTACATATTTTTGTATGGGGCGACATAGGGATGTTGATTTATTCTACCTGTGTCAAGCTTATACCAGAATTCCCAAGCATTTAATAAGAGATAATGCAAATGTTATTATAATGTTTAAGCAAGATGAGACAAATATGAAGCATGTTTATAAGGATCATGTTGCCAGCGATATGAGCTATGAAAAGTTTCAAGAAATTTGTCGAGAATGTTGGAAGGATAAATATGGATTTTTGATGATAAGCAAAGATAACGAATTAAACGATGGTCGCTACAGAAAGCAATTTGACTATTTCATAACTATATAAGCTACTACTCATAAAAAATTACCTTTAGTTATTAATCTAACTTTAAACTTGATACATCTATTTGCTATAACCTCATCTGATACCTGATAAGTTGATCTGAAAACCAGACCAGGTCCTGATAAGCTGAACTGAAAACCAGACCAGGTCCTGATAAGCTGATCTGAAAACCAGACCAGGTCCTAATAAGCTGATCTGAAAACCAGACCAGGTCCTAATAAGCTGATCTGAAAACCAGACCAGGTCCTAATAAGCTGATCTGAAAACCAGGCCAGGTCCTAATAACCTGGTCTGATAGCTGATACCTGATCTAATAGCTGATACCTCTTATTTGCTAAACATGGATGAGAAAATTTTAAAACAGTTGGTGTTGACAAGAAATGTCTTGAAGAAAAAGTTACGTAGTATAAAAACTGGTGAAATAGATACACGTGAACAACTAAGAGATACATTTAAACCTATAACAGAACCACTCAAAGAATTCATAAATAGTTCTAAAAAAATTAAAAGCATTCCCATGAAAGAAGAAAGTAAAATGAAGACAGAAGTTGAAAATAATACAAGTTTTAAACATGAAAAAACATCAGTCAAGATAAAGACAAGTATACCAAAGAAACTAGCAGAAGGAACAATATTCTATAATACCATCTTATTTAATGATGCTAATACTGTGAATGATGATGACGATGATGATGATGATTTTTACTCACAGACTTCCAATACAAAAGATACTTATACGACTTATCAGTCTTGGAAGGAAGAAATGAATTAGATACAAACTATGGTCCACATAAAGATTTCAATAATGAATGGAAATTTGGTGACAGTAACCTCAAACTTAATGAAGATAAAATACAAGTTGGTGGTCAAATATGGGCTCTAACACCAGGACTATTTTCTCTAATGTTTCATAAAAATACCAAAAAATTATGATAAATTTGAACTCGAAATCTATAAAAAGATTTTAATTACTACTAATGCATATAGAAGAGACTATAAACCTGACGGTCAAATTAATGGTACTAGAGGATATAAATACGAACATATTATTAAGAAATTTATTGACGAGAAAAACCAGAAGAATTTAAACGAATCAACAGGATCTAAGTTAAAAGGTAGTTATTTAGGTGATGGCATGATGGAATTTAACGCCCATAAGCCAAACTATATATACTGGGACGATCCAAATGAGTTAGTAGATCGTCTTCGACTACTGCTTGCATCTAAAGCTGCAGGTCATACTAATCACAATAACGAGATTGTATCAATTATTGAAAAACTACGTGAAGCAAATATAATACATTAACTTTAAAAAATATATACATATGTATGTATATAAAGTATGTCTGTTGATAAATTTGGACATTATTTAAACGATACTAGCAGCATAATTTCTTTGAAAAATGCACCTAAACTGCTGGGGTTCTTTATGGATACGAATAACAACATTGATGTCCAAAACAAAAGAATCAAAGATGTTGCAGAAGCTCTGGAGGAAAACGATGTTATCAATAAATTGTTTCTGCAAACTCAAATCGAAAAATTAGAAGAGAAATTATTAACATACTTTAAGGAAGATAATACTATAATTTGAGAAGATATTCAAATGCAAATTGAGGAACAACAACGCGAAATAAAATTAGATATAGAAGAAAATTATAAAATTCAAAAAGATATTCTACAAATTAAAACATCCTTTGAAGAACAAATTGAACAGCTTAATGAGAAAATTTATAGATTGGAAAATTACATGTTTGTATCAATAGCTGAAAGTGCGTCACTCTCCAAAAAATCTGTAAAACAACTTAATGTCTTCAAAAAGAAATTTAGTAAACGAACTGCATAAGCAAGCTCGAAAAGTTTTTATGCGTCGTAGAGTTGTAATGAAAGGAATAGATGATCTTTGGCAAGCTCATTTAGTTGAAATAGAATAGAAAACAGAAATTATCGATTTTGGTTAACTGTAATTGACACATTTTCAAAATTTGCATGGGCAGTATCACTAAAAACTAAAACTGCACTCGAAACAACCAAGGCGATGGAAAATATTTTTGAATTAGGACGAGTACCAAAAAACCTACAAACAGATGATGGTAAAGAATTTTTCAACAAACACTTTTGAAAATTAATACAACATTAATCACTACTCAACATATAGCGGTATGAAAGCATCAATAGTAGAACGATTTAACAGAACATTGAAAGGAATGATGTGGGAAGAATTTAGCTTTAATGGTTCATATAAGTGGATTGATATATACAAAGATTTAAATAATGCATACAATAGAAAAGTTCATCGCACCATTAAAATGTCTCCGATTAAAGTCAACTCAACAAATGAGCAAAAGCTACTAAATACAGTATACAGTCATTTGAAGATGTATAAAATGTCGAAATTTAGTGTAGGAGATCATGTACGCATAAGCAAATATAAGCATACATTTGAAAAGGTTATACTCCAAATTGGACCAAAGAAATTTTCACAATTACAAGAGTTCAAAAAACAAAGGTGGATTCTATACTGAAGAACTTTTGAAAACTAGATATCGAAATACATATCTAGTTGAAAAGGTTCTTAAAACTAAAGGAAAGGAGGCATACGTTAAATGGTTGGGATTTTCTAATCAACACAATTCTTGGATAAGTAAGAATGAAATATTATAGCTGAACACCATCATCAACAACAATAGCAGTAATATTAAGAAACTAATGTTAATTTTAAAATAAGAAAATGAAATAAATATGTAAATTATGCATATAAACCATACTGTGTACTAAACTTTATTTAATTGTAATCAGTCTGTTATAATGTCAATAACACTTACTCTGAGCTCTAACTCATCAGAACTATCTGCTAGTTACTTTCCTCCTATTGAATTACATGGTGCACATGAGTGTGCTCTAACTGATTTTCATTTATACAACAGCATTCCAAATGTAGACACCTACAACAATATGTTTCATATAGGGGAACATACAATTGAAATACCAATTGGATCTTACGAATTGAATGATATTGTAGATTTTATACAAGAGCAATACAGAAGACTCTGTCCAGAAAATAAGATTTTTATTGAAGCCAATAACAATACAATGCAAGTTAAAGTTAATAGTTCCAAAGATCCTGTATATTTTAATAAAGACAACACAATTGGAAAACTTTTAGGATTCAATAACAAAATCCTAACACGAAAAAAATATTATTACTCAGATCTTCCAGTCAATATTTTTAAAGTGAATCTTTTGCGAATTGAAAGTAGTATCGCTTTTAACACATATATGAATAACTCCAAGTCGCACACACTTCATGAATTTCCGATTAATGTGCTTCCAGGCTATAAAATAGATGAGGTCCCAAGAAATCTCATCTATTTACCTGTGAACACCAGAGAGATAAGTTCACTAGAGCTGCGCGTAGTTGATCAACACTGTGCTTTAATTAATTTTCGAGGAGAGGAAATTACAATACCAATACATTTGAGGTCAACTAAATAATGCTAATATACAACACAAATACATTGAAAAATAAAGCAGTAACAACAACAAGAACATTAAAGCGACCACTTCAACAGAAAGCACTAACAACATCAAATTAAAATTTTCTAAAGTCCTTGAATTTTAAATTGAAAACAAAATGAGTTCAATAATATATGTCTTAGATAAACCTTTCTCTGATGAGAATATAATCAAAAAGGACTATTATTCATATGTACCATACTTATAATCTTACAACAATAATGATGAAATCAGAATTTCAATACAAAATCAAGATTTATACTTGCTAACCAGTGAGAGCTACATTTATGTCGAGGGGTTTGTTGCCGATGATAATACCCCTAAATCTTCTTCTTCAGAGAACTTTAAATTAAAAAACAACTTTGTAGCATATCTATTTGATGAAATTCGCTATGAGCTCAATGGAATTGAAATTGATCATACAAGATATTTAGGAGCCACGAGCACCATAAAAAACTTGGTTTCTCTATCACCAACAGAAAGCAATGTGATGCAAAATGCTGGATGGAACAAAATTGACGATGTCACTCTTCCAAATGGATTTTTCAATTTCTATGTACCTCTAAAAATGCTTCTAGGATTCGCTGAAGACTACAACAAAGTTATATTAAATGGAAAACATCAATTGATACTCTTGCGCAATAAGAACGACGAAGATCTTGTACGCTCAAGTGTTTCTAATGAAAAAGCTTACAATGTCTCTCATCTCATGGAGAATACCTCATGTTCAATTATCTGACCTTAGCAAATTGAATATGATTAAAATTATTAACAATGGTTCTTCTATACCAATGGCATTTTTCAGTTGGGTTTGTCATATTAATCCACAATTAAACACAGGAACTTGCCATATTTGGAATGTTAAGTTGGCTGCAAATAGAGAACGCCCCCGTTTTGTGTTGATTGCTTTTCAACAAGAAAATAAGTTTTTTCATTGTGATTTGACTAATTTAAAAGTACATTTAAATTCAGTCCCATACCAGTATGATGATTTAAACCTAAAATTTAAAAATGAGCGTATCTAAGATTCCAACAAAGCTACTATATGAAAGAAACTCAACCGCTTCTAACTGCATCAGAGTTTAAGACAAAAGCTTCTATTATTGTAGTAGATGTCAGTCATCAGAATGAATCACTGAATAATGGTCCTATTGATATAAAAATTGAATTTGAAACAGCAACTTATATTGCAGCAAAGACATCAGCTTACTGCATTTTTATTCATGATCGTATAATAGAATATATACCCATCAAAGGAAAAGTTCGAAAAGTCTCATAAATTGAATAATATGGAAAATAACATAATTTGTATAGACGCACAAGGTTTCAAAACTAATTCAAATGATTTCATCGCAAAAGAAGTAGCGATTGTTTTCAACAATTATGAATATAACAATTTCATTATAAAACCACCATTTGATTTTAAATGCGTATCAATAAAAAAAGCAGAGAAGCAAAGTGGGTAACAAAAAACTATCATCACCTAAGCTGGACTTGCTGGATCAGTTTCATTTCAAAGCGTTTGTCATTTTCTAAAAGCCAATGCAAGATGTTCTAAAATATATGTAAAAGGTGAAGAAAAAAGACGATGGTTGGAAAATGTTTTACACCGAAAAATTTCTAACGTTGAGGATACAGGCTGCATCAACTTTAAACAAATGGAAATAAAGTATCTAGAATATTTTTGTTGTAATTATCATAAATTTGGTGTATGCGCATTAAAAAATGCTGTTTTACTAACAAAAGAAATGTCTTGCTTTAAATAACCTTTTTACTTTTTAAAATATTAATGTATGTATTATTATAAAATTTTAAAAAATTTTAAACAATAAATGAATACAAAATAAAAGAATGTACAAGAGTTTTCTTATTTCAAATACAAACTACATAAAGGGAATAGAAGGAGGTGGGGAGGAGGAGAAGTTAACTTTTTTGCTTACTTGCAAATGTTTGCTTTTTGTGTCTCTGCTGATGAGTGTACTTAGTTGAAAATCCTCTGCTTTAAAATAATCGTAGACAAAGAAAATGATTGCGTTGCAAAATATAAATGTATTCAATAAAATATTTCACGCACAAGTTCCCACGATCGCACATTTATACATTCATACATTCATTTATACATTCATACATGCATACATTCAAGAATTTCATAATGTTATGAAATAAATATTTCTTAAACAAATAAACACAATATACAATTACCAGCGACAATCAAGCTGGACCACCCACCCACAAGCATTAGGGTGTTCACATACATGAGAACATTTTATAAATAAATAAATAAAATAATTAAATAAATTAAATTAATTTAAATAATTAAATAAATTAAATTAATTTATTTAATTATTTTATTTATAAACAATTTATTTTATTTATAAACAATTTATAGCGTTAGGAAATCACACAAACACATTCCCACTATTCATATGAGAATCGCCTAGTAGTCATCAAATCTAATTTCTCTGATATTACTGATATAGTATTACGATAACAAATTTATATAGTCTGGCAACACTGACAATTTTCCCTTTGGTATTAGGAAAAATAATCATGTTTTGCCGTCGGCATTTGAAAATAATATTCATGTTTTGCCGTCGGCATTTGAAAATAATATTCATGTTTTGCCGTAGGCATTAGGAAAAATAATCATATTTTGCCGTCGGCATTTGAAAAAATTAATCATGCATTGCCGTCGGCATTAGGAAAAATTATCATGCATTGCCGTCGGCATTAGGAAAAATTAATTTTCACAACTCTCTCCCATTGGTATTAGGAAAAATCATCTCACGATTTTCCCGTTGGTATTAGAAAAGATCATTTTCATGATTTTCTAGTCGGCATATATACTTATGAAATCTTAATCTTATGAAACCCCTTAATCCACCCCCACAAAAAAATCACCCGTTCACACAATTAATGTCACCCCAAAAAAATCACCAGTTCACACAAAGTTAATGTAAACAAAAACTCCTTATGTAAACAAAAAACTCCTTATGTAAACAAAAAATCGGACGGACTTATTGAACCACCCTCGTAGGTATCAAATTTCACAAATTTCCAAGAATTTTAAAATTTGGGTAATTAAAATTTCAAAATTTCACAATTTTAATTGGCCCAGGACGCCCAATTCCCTACTGCTCTGGTTGACTGATCTGCCACGGATAACCGTATATTCTTGTGGTTCTTCTGTGGAATTTATTTAACAACCACGTTGAAGGCATAGGTCGTGTGCAGTCAGTTACAAAACCTTTTTAAAATACTGTTAATAACATCTTGGGCATATAGTCTAGTTACTCCGCCCATATTTGTGCAACCATATTATGCAAATTTACTTTGTATAATATGTATAAATAAATAAATAAATACTTTAAGTCAAGTGGAACTGTGCATGTGCGTTTTTATATACATATATACACTATATTTTAGTTTATAAAACTTTTTTCATTTACTCTTCCGATAAATTTTTTAAAATATGTAAAAGAGCGACTCACTTGAAAAAAGTTTTTGTTACTCCTCAATAGAATGTCATACATATCGCTCGTTTATTTAAAAAAAAATTGTTTATTTTAAACTTTAAAGTTTTCAATTTACACACACCTAATGGAAAACGATAATTTTATTTTTCTGTCGATAGTTGAGTATACTAGTGTAAGATATTTGTATGAAATTTTTACACAATATGAATAACAATATGAGGATTAATTTTGCATCATTAAATCAAAAATCCCATTTTTTTGATATATGATGTTGTTTTAGAAAATGAGCGATACGTATGTAGTTTGTTAAGTTGTACATAACCTACTAGCCTACTATGTTCCGTTGAAAGTTCTTATAATACCTAAGACAATTTAAAAATAAACTTTTTAAACATTAATGCTGCAGATCTACCAATGAGTAAGACATAAGCACCAATAAAATGCAGGAATACAAACTGGCTGTAGATATACAAGTTAGCAATTTTTTTTTTTTAAACCAACACTTCTCATTTGTTAAGTTTAATTAGCAAAAACGACATGCAAAAGAAATAGTTAATGCATGGGTTCAATTTAGGTGCAGAACGCATGATTTGAACACAGGCGTGCTCATCATTAAAATGAGTGCTTAGAACCCATGCAAGCTCCCTGATTCGATGACGTTTTTTTACAAAACAAAAGAAAACATTGTGGCAGCCAGGATACAAACCATGGTGTGATGACTGTTAAAGCACACTCCCTACCACAGAGCTATTGTAATCTTATTATTTTTTGGATATTAAACTTGTTTTATGAAAATGTGTCAATGGGATGATTTAATTCCGTTTTTGCATGCCTATTTCGCTTGATATTTATTTCAATATACTAATTACCCAGTAATATCGCATGCGTTTTTGATGACTTCAAAAACTATAGCTTTATTTACGATTTGCGATTACCTTCAGAATGCATTCGAAGAAACAAATGCTAAAGAAAGCATGAAAAACTATTCCATTTTGAACGCATTCATTTTTTTCTGGGGAAACCATTAATAAATGTATTATTTACCATGTATGTTTGTTTTTTTTATTTTTATTTAGAATTTGGTTTTTTCTCAAATTTAAAAGTTATTTATTTTCCCACACAACCTTCGAAACTAAATGTGTTTGGGATGAGTCGAACCGGCGATCTCTTGACTAATAGACTAACGTGCTTACCACTCAGCTAAAGAGCAAATCGTTTAGATTACGAAAATAATGAATAAACGCAAACATGATTTCTATGTTTCTTCAACATGTGCGCTTTGCGTTGATATAACTTAAAAATAACTTTGTTGAGTAAAAAAAAACAAGCTACGACGCACGGTGACTCAGAATCAATTTTCATCGGCCAAAACCTATATTTTTTCTTTACACAGATTTGAAAATTTTGTACGCCATTAGAAAGGAAACATATCAAAACTAAGGTAGCCAAAAAATTTGGACAAAATATTTTTAGTAGTGGGCGTGGCATACTGCCAAAAACAATAAATTTATGTTAATTTGAAAAAAACAAAAATTTCTCATATTTTATCTGAAATAAATTACAATTCCTCGAAAACTATTATCGATAAAGGGCTGCGGTCTTTTTTGTTGTGTTGGGTAAGCTGTTCGTTTTAAGAAATAATATGTCCTCACGCTGTATAATTTGTAGTTAGAGTGCGATGTAAGAAATTTTAATCCCTCATATTTTCGTAAAACTTGAAGTGTATAACTTTTGAAGATCAAAAGGGATCAAAAAACCGCAACTCTTGTGTATTATTGTTTTTAGTTATTGTTAAATACATTTATATATATATTAACCTTATAATTCTATTTCTTAGGATAATTTTTATAAACAATTAAATTTTGCTTGACGTCACGTTTATTATAAACAAACCAATAAAACATTAAGAAGAAGCATAGTTGTGTGTATCTGAAAAACTGTTTTCTACGCATTAAAACCATTATTAATAGACGCTCTATTGACAATGTCACCAAAATAGTCGACAAATGTGGTGACTTGGGGACACTTAACCCCATTTTTTTGCAGGGAAATTAATGACAAGTATTATTGAAATTAAATTTTTTCAATAACATGGGTTTGTTGAACATAATTCCTGTCTATTTTTTTCTGTGCATACATACTTATTTACATACATAAGCACCAACATACGTACATACAGGGGTGAGCAGAGGTGACTACATGTTTGTATATGCTGCATTTGTAGGCATCAGTTGCTAATATAAATACTTTTAAAACAAAAAGAAAAGCTACATATTCAAAGAAAAAATCAAATAAAATGAAAATAACTCGCTTGTGCTCACTTCTGCACCTTCAAGCAACATTTCAAATATGTTGTATTTATAATACTTCAATACCCCTTTATTTTGTAATGCACTATTTATGCATTTTGGCATACTTTTAACAAATTTTTGGATAATTTCGCCTAGAATTTTTTGCCGCTTCAGCTGCATGCGTTGCCACAACTCAATTCGGATAGATGGAGCTGTTTGATATTGTACCAACCATATTTTTACAATTGACCACAAATTCTCAATTGGATTGAGGTCGGTACTTTGCGGAGGCCACTGCATCAATTGAAAATTTTTCCCAGTCAGCCATTCCTTAACGATTTTTGAGGTTTGCATCGGGTCTCCATCGTGTTGCAACATAACTTCTTTCTCAGGATATGTGATCACGTCTAGAAAATCGGGAATATGGGTCTGCAATATGCTCAAATAGTCTTCTTTTCTCATGATGCTATAGATTTTTTGCAATTGACCAACATTCCACATTCCCTTCTATGAGAAGGGGGAAGAGAAGGAGTAAAATTGCTTGCGTGTTTTTTTTACCAAACCAAAAGTAAAATCTATTAATTTGAAGACTTTTCCAAAAGAAGCGAAAGCGGAAAGCAAAAAGGATATAAGTTTGGAATGGAGCGAGTAGGCCTTGTACATTCAAAAGAAGGACTAAAATGGCCTTCTAGAAGGTATCTGTTAAGATGTCCCATTATTATCTTTAATATTTTCTATTATTTATAATTTCAATTTCTCTTTATCCATTAATATATTTATGTTTTTAACTAAACTAGCATTTATGTACTTAGAAACATAGAATGAATCTTACAATACTTAGGGTCATTATTACAAGTTAAAGATAACTAAAAGTAGGATTTTATCATACGTATAAAATACTTTTCGTTAGTACAATTTTACTTTAACCAAAAGTGAGCGATAAGTTCAAGGCAGGTTTATCCTACCTGATAATTTAAATTTAATTTGTAATAATGTACAACTTTTTATAGGTCCGATAAAATCCTGCTTTTAACTATCTTGAAGTTGTAATAATGGCCCTTACTCATACTTCTTATATACTTAGTATATACATATATATGTACATGTATATGTATGTACTATATATGTACATGTATATGTATGTACTAAGTATATATTTAACATATTGAAGTCACTTGACAACATTTTATTTAATTTTTGAATATCTTCTGAATCAAATTCCTGATAAAGATAAAAAACCATATCTGCACATTGGAAAAAATTAAGTTGTTAAAACAATCGGACTTATTTGGCAACCTAATGAGGATACTTTTGTATACCATTTTGTGTTTGAATAGTTACAAACTGTTACAAAGCATTCTGTGCTGTCAAATCTTGGAAAAATATTTGATCCTCTAGGACTAATCGGCCCAGTGGTGGTTCTTGGTAAAATATTCTTACAACAATTATGGAAGCTTAAACTATCCTGGACTGGAAGGTGACTATGAGACACGCTGGAAAGCCTACATCCTGCAACTTCAAGTACTGAACGTCCGGATGCCCCGTCACATGCTGACAAACAAGGTAATGAAATCCATACAAATACATTCCTTTTCAGACAGTAGCGAAGATGCCTATAGAGTATGTTGTTACATGCGATGTCTTGACGAGGAAAAAGATGTAACAACCCGTTTAATTTGTTCAAAGTCGCGTGTTGCACCAACGAGCTCATTGTCAATCCCTAAGATCGAGCTTTTAGCAGCTGTACTTATGGTGGAATTAGTAGAGAGGTTACTTAATATATTGCCAATCACAGTAGCGGGCAGATTTTACTACACAGACTCAAAAATAGTTCTAGCATGGATCTCCAAGCCCTCATATAAGTGGACAACATTTGTGGCCAACAGGATAATCAAAATTCAAGAACTTACACGAGTTGATGAATGGCACAAAGGCACACCAAAGAAAATCCTGCGGATTTAATTTCTAGAGGACTTAGCCAAATGAATTCTTGACATCATATGAGTCAAAGCACCCTATTATATTACCAAAAAATGTGAACTAACAAAACTCTTAGTTTCTTTTTATCATTTTAACCACATGAACGCAGGAGCTCAAACACTTTTAGATGTAATCAGGCAACTACAACAGATATTTTGGAGTAGATGGTCGAAAGAATATTTGCACTTGCTCCAGCAGCGCCATAAATGGAGTACAAATAGTGCTCCCATAAAACCAAACAATTTGGTCGTAGTACAAGATGGCAACCTGCCACCTTACAAATGGGTTTTAGCCAGGGTCATTTCAACTACAGCTGGGCATGATGGAGTTCATCGAGTAGCTGAAATAAAAACGCAGCATGGTATCTATAAACGTGCTGTCACCAAGCTCAACCCACTCCCCATTGACGATTGAATATACATTACCATATATTAAGGCGGCCGGCATGTTAAGATGTCCCATTATTATCTTTAATATTTTTTCTTACGACTTACGACTTATAACGTTTTAAAGAAAAAACAATTTAATATTGTTCTTATTTAATAATTAAATAATGAACAAATTATACAGTATCTGTTATGTATTATGGTAGTATTGACAACACTGAATGTAAGTTGTATTATTCATTCTCTTTTTAATATGTCTTAACATGTACATCACTTTATTTGTTCAACCATTTTGTATTGTACTTTTTGCTGTTAAGAAATGCACACATGAATTGTAATTGAATTAATAAATTCCCATAGTATTTTGAATAAAACTGGTCGCGTGTTATTATTAATACACAACAATAAATGGCGACGAGGATTAAAAGCCAAAAAAATAAATAAATTAAAGTACAATTATATATATAAAAAATTAAAAAAATTATTTTGCATTGAAAATTGTCGAAAAAGTGTGCGAGAACGGTTTTAACCTCAAAGTGCAATGGAGGCTCAAGTGCAGCAATTGCTACAAGCAATAACCGTCATGACGACAACGATGCAACAACAGCAGCAGCAAATTCAACAAACAAATACTAGTGTGAATATAATCTCAAATTTCGATGCATTTGACCCAAAAACGGAATCATTTCGTACGTATAAAGATCGTCTGGAAATTCATTTCCAAATAAAGAAAGTCTTTGAAAACAAAGACTTATGCGCCAAACTACTCTTGCAGTATATTGGGTCAACAACATATTCTGTGTTAGCAAGATTAACGTCACCCAGGAATATAAATGAGCTAAAGTACAACGAAATATTAGAGCTTCTAAGTGCTCATTTTTGTCCAAAGAAAAATATTTTTTTTTTTAGAGCAACACAAATTCCTTTCAGAAATACAAAATAGTGAAGAATCTATTTCAAACTTTGTATCTACCTTACAAAATCGAGCAGCAAATTGCGGGCTTAATTGTGAGTGTGGCAAGTCAGTTTCTGACATCTTTTTGAGGTCACAATTTATCAGAGGTCTTAGGGATGGACGTATTCGTGAGCAGTTATTGCAAGATCCAACATTAACGTTTACACAAATTGTTGGAAAAGCAACAGCATTAGAAGCCGCCAAAATAAATAATAAGGCAATTGAAAACAACACAGCAGGCAACAACATAAATCAAGTTCAACATCAACATGCTAGTAATCGACGTACTGATGGGAATAGAAATAGCAGCATTTCAAGACGTAGAAAATCAAAATCAAAAACTCGAGTCAACTACAGAGAATTGGGCATAGAAGGATTATGTCTTAGATGTGGCCGTAATAATCATCTTTCAAACGATTGCAAAACGAGCAAGAAAAAACTAAAATGTATTTTATGTGGCAGGTATGGGCATGTACAAAAGGTTTGTATCCAAGATAAAATGAAACAAAGTAGTCATCAAAGAAAAAGCTCTGACAGCAACACATCGAACGCAATCGAATCATTCAACACAACCGATAACAACTATGGGGTAAATCAGGTTATCGACATTTATAACAAAATAGCTGTGCCATTAAAAGATTTGCAAAAATTTTATACAAACGTCTATATTGAAGGAAACGAGCAATTATTTAAAGTTGATTCTGGTGCAGGCTACACATTAATTCCACAAAAAAATTAAAAAAAATTAAACATTAATGCTCCTGTACAGAAAACAAACATAGCCTTTAGATCGTACACGGGAGATATATTTGTATGTGCTATGGAAATCATGATGGTAATAAAATAAATTTAATTTCAAAACTAAAACATCAATTTTCAGATATTTTTGAAGAAAAGGTAGGATGTATTCCAAATCTAGTGACTAGCTTAAAATTACGCGATGATGCTAAACCAGTGTTTTTAAAAGAAAGGCAGGTACCTTTTGCACTACGCGAACTTTTAGAGACAAACAAAAAATTCCAATGGACAACAAAATGCGAAGAAGCTTTCGGGAAACTCAAGCAGGAAGATGGAGTTCTAGTGCCGTATGACCCAAGCTTACCAGTGATTTTAGCGTGCGACGCAAGTCCAGTAGGCATAGCTGCAGTTCTATCACATATCGTAGACAGAAGCGAACGCCCTATCTCAAGAGCATTGACGAAGGCAGAACAGAACTATAGCCAGCTAGATAGAGAAGCCCTCGCAATAATTTTTGCTGTTGACAAATTGTTTATGTACTTATATGGGAGAGAGTTTACGTTATTAACAGATAACCGCCAATTGTCTAGAATTTTCCATCAAAAGAAATTCTAGACGTCCAAAATCAAACCATCAACGAAATTTCAACTTTTTCAATTACTGCTTCAATTATTTCTAACGAGACAGAGCGTGACCCCGACTTAGCAAGTCTGAAGGAAGCATTGATAAGTGGAAACAAAGTTGACCCCGAATATACAATTCAGGATGCTGTTCTATTTAGAGGTACCCGCGTTGTAAGTCCAGCGAGTCTACGAACTGAAGTCTTAAACGAACTACATCATACCCATATGGGCATTGTTAAGATGAAGCAATTAGCCAGAAAGTAATGTTTCTGGAAAGGCATTGACTCAGATATAGAAAGAGTAGTAAAAGCTTGTTCCAGTTGTGCAAAGGTAAAGAAAGAACCTCCAAAAGTAGTAACCCATCATTGGGAAGAGCCTAAAGAAAATTTTCAGAGAGTGCATATAGATTATGCTGGTCCCTTCCAGAACCATTTTTTCCTCATACTAGTAGATGCAAAATTAAAATGGCCTGAAATCCGGATTACAAGAAGTTCACCTACAACTGAGAAAACCATAGAATTACTTCAAGACATATTTGTTACACATGGCGTCCCTCAAATTATTGTCTCTGACAATGCTTCAATTTTCCAAAGTGCAGAATTTAGAAATTATTGCGAACAAAATGGAATTATACAAAAATTCATAGCACCTGGATACCCGGCAACGAACGGCCTAGCTGAGAGATACGTGCAAGTTTTAAAAACGAAGTTGAAGGCGATGGAGGATGATAAAACACCACTACACACAAAGGTACAACAAAATAATTTCTCGTTATCGAGCTACACCATTAGCATGCGGCAAAAGTCCATCACAATTATACCTTGGTCGTGATTTTCATATCAAACTAGACGCCATACGCCCAATAAAGTATTCAATGTATAAAAAAATTACTCCCATAATTCGTAAATTAAACGTGGGAAATAGAGTCCAAGTGCGGTGGTACGACAGCTGTAAACCGACTTGGAAATTCGGTATCGTAAAATCAAAATTTGGAAAACTGCATTACCAAATTCAACTCGACAATGGCTATGAGCTAAAACGACACATAAACCAACTACATAAGTCAGGGGTGGGATTACCGAAAAAGACTGTAACGTTTGCCGAACAACCAATACGAAAAAACCCCAGGAACAGAAGAAGTAATCATCGAACGTAGACCAACCCAAATGAACGAACCTGCTCAACAGCCACGTCTTCAATCGGAACCCTTAGTAAACCGAGAAGACATTTTAAGAAGGTCGAGCCGAGCCAGAAGGTTACCTGTCCATCTGAGAGATCATGTACTCCATTAACCGTGGGAGACAATTATGTATTCTGGTAGTATTGACAACACTGAATGTAAGTTGTATTATTCGTTCTCTTTTCAATATGTCTTCACATGTACATCACTTTATTTGTTCAACCATTTTGTATTGTACTTTTTGCTGTTAAGAAATGCACACATGAATTGTAATTGAATTAATAAATTCTCATAGTATTTTGAATAAAATTGGTCGCGTGTTATTATTAATACACAACAGTATCCTTGCTCTTTCTTTTTCCCGCGGGGTATAAATCGTGCAAGTATAAAACTGGTATTTGCAAACATGTGTATGTATGTATGTATATAGGTACATATCGAAAACAAAAAATATAAACAAACTAGGAGAAGTGTTCATTAAATTTCCTTGCAAATAATTTACGTAAAGGGAAATGTTGCCGATTTTGTAATTGTAGGAGACGAATACACGTTTTATTGTTGTACAATTGCAAATAGATATGTAAGTATATCGATTCACACCGAAGTCAATATTACGCTAATATCTATAAATAAAATATTTGCAATAATATATAATTGCAAGGCTTAATTTTTAAAACAATAATTGCCTTATTTATAAAAAATAGTTTATATTTTTAAGGGCTTATTACGCATCTACAGCCACACAAGATGTGCGAGGCATTCGATTACTCTGCCCCAAACAAAGAAAAAAATCCCTCTGAAGTAGACAAGATTGTCGAAGAAGTAAGTGCCAACATAGCAAAACTCACCACGAGGACGAATCTTACATTAAGAATTCTGATGAGAAAACCACCGGACGAGAAAAGGGCCCAGGAGAAGGCTACATATCGTCGCTGTTTTAACTAACCGACCTAACTGAAATTTTTTTTGAAAAATTAGTTAAGTCCTTTACTAGACTTTATAGGTCATAATACAACTTGTCTACAATTTTCATGACTGTAAGCATTACTATTGTGCCTATATAAGTAAAATGTATAAACAGCCATAAAAGCTGCTCTCCTGTTAAATTGTTAAAATGTTAGTTAGGTCAGTGTAGTTAAATCAGCGACGATATATGTACATATGTATATGCATGTACGAATGTGTATACATATCTACATATAGCTTTTTGCATGATGCTACTGATTGTTACACACATCCATTCATATGCATGCCGACGAAAAAGCATGTGCCAAGCAAAATTACCATAAGGCAATGTCTATGTATTACTGACAAAAAGGGGTTTAATACGAAATAATGCTTATTAAAGAAAATGTTTAAGGGCTAATAAATCAGTCAATGATTATACATACATATGTATTTTATTTTTAAATCATGTTTAAACACAAAATTTTGTTTTTCACCCCAAAATTAAATGAATCTTAAATAGCCAACATTGTGCATTTAGTAAGTGTTGTTTAAGTTTTAAAAACATACCATATGTTTTGTCCATGTGTGTGTTTTTTGAATGCATGTACAGGGTGGGCCAAAAGATACGATGGGGCTTAAAAGTTTAATAACTTTTTCGTTTATTAATTTTTTTTTACTTTTTTTCTCAGATTATATAATATACAAAATGGAAATTTTTTTACACTAAGTATGAAAAATAATGTCTCTTAAATGACCACCGTTTTCAGCTTCGCACTGATGGGCGATTATGATTATGAGTGATGAAGCTCATTTTCATTTTAATGGCTTTGTTAATAAGCAGAACTGTAGGTTCTGGTGTTCTGAAAATCCAAGAGCCATTCATAAACGCCAATTGCACCCCATTAGGTGTACAATATGGTGTGGGATCACATCTGAAAATATCATTGGGCCTTACTTCTTCGAGAATGAAGATAGAAGTGCTGTAACCGTAAATGGAGAGCGGTATCGGTTTATGATAGAAAATTTTTTACGTCTTGCTCTTGAAAACAGACCTGGTATGCGGTTTCAGCAGGACGGAGCCACTGCCCGCACTGCCCGAGACACAATGGCACTTTTAAGTCAAATTTTTGGAGAGCGAATAATTTCCAGAAATTCGGAAATAATTGGGCCCAGCGCGATCGCCAGTTTTGACAGCACCCGTCTATTTTCTTTGGGGTTATTTGAAGTAGCGAGTGTATGTGAACAAGCCAGAGACAATCCTTGAACTCAAGGCAAACATTGTTGCAGAAATTCGAACGCTACAGCCACAAATTTTGAAAGATGTTATGGAAAATGATCTAAAACGAGCCCATCAGTGCGCAGCTGAAAACGATGGTCATTTAAGAGACATTATTTTTCATACTTAGTGTAAAAAAATTTCCATTTTGTATATTATATAATCTGAGAAAAAGAAATAAAAAAAAATTAATAAACTAAAGTTATTAAACTTTTAAGTCCCATGGTAACTTTTGGCCCACCCTGTATGTACATACATTAACATCATGTGGTCGTATCAAAAAGAATTTCGTGTAATTTTCGCAAATATACAACAAATATAACACATATTTTCATATCATGAAATACATATAAAGGGTGTTTTTTATTGAGGTATAGAACTTTAAGTTGGCATCACTTTTTTAACTGGCGGCCATTTTGTCAGCTGTCAAGTGATTAATATTTAGTTTGGTTTGCCATTTCATCATGAACAGGTTGACAAAAGAACAACGCTTGCAAATCGTGCAAATTTATTTCGAAAATAATGGTTCAGTTCGCGAAGTTTACCGCAAGCTCCGTCCATTTTATGGTCGACCGTTGGTTACCGTTAATGGAGACCGGTATAGAGCCATGATAACCGACTATTTTGTTCCCGAATTGGATGGCATGAATGTGGATGAGTTGTGGTTCCAACAAGACGGCGCTACATGCCACACAGCGCACGTCACAATCGATTTATTGAAGGAAACATTCGATGAGCGCATAATTTCGCCCCATATGCTCGAAAAAGTGGTTGAAAATTGGACCTGTAGAATTGGCTTTATTCGAGCCAGCCGCGGCGGCCACATGCCCGAAATCATATTTAAACGTTAATGGCATAAAATTATCCTTCCAATAAAGCCAAATTGATGGACATTAAAACGATTTTCTTGTGTTTTATTTCAATTCGAAGTTCTATACCTCTAAAAAAGCACCCTATATAAATAGAAAAATGCATTCCGATGCTCTTTTTGTACCATAAAATGTATTTTTTGCTATTTCACTTTTCTGCAAATTGATAAATCAACGTTCCTATTTATATTGAATAGCTCTTCTTTGGAAAGCTTTCAATAATATTTGGAAATCTTGTAGTGCTACCATACTTTCAACGTAATTTGATAATAACTTTAATTCGCCACTGAAAAAATTAAAGTGTGTTTAAACACATATTAAGTTTTATGAAAATTAACTCAAACTATATTTAAACATTCACTGATTTATTAGTTATAAGTAAAGTAAATATCAACCAGATTTAAACAAGCTTTAGTGGCAGAGTGGCTAGTGAGGTTAATAAGAAATGTGAATATTCTTGGTTCCTATGCACGGTAGTTTTTTCATGCAATTTTAAAAATGTATGATAAAACCATATATATAAAGCTTCTGGGAACCGATTATTTATTTTTGTTGATTTTCATAACCAATTGTGCTAACTTGTGTGTCACACGATCAAGTTTTCATTAAAATTTTAAAATTTCTCTCATTTTTTTACCAATACACTCACACTTTTAAAACTTGCTGAGAATTTGCTTTAAAATTTTCGTTTAATTGAGTGTTTCAAGTTACAGTAAAGAAAACAGCTGATTGCAGTTTTTTCCTCCAAATTTGCATTCTTATTTAAAAATATTCTGCTGCCAGTGTTGTTTTATTCCTTTGAAATTAATAAAATAAATAATAAAAATGCATTTAAAACAAAGAAATTAATAAAATAAACATTAAAAGTGCCATTAAAACAAGGAAAATATGTTTGTGAACAAAATAAACAAATACAACATAAGCATAAATACATCTTGCTGAAAAACTTGCTTTGAAATTGCGTGCAGCCTACTTCACAACTTTAAATTTTTGTAAATTTTGACAAGCAGTATGCTTAAAAATCTTGAAAGAGAATTGAAAAAAAAAATTTGATAGTGTGACTTCAGCGTAAGACATGTGCGGTCGTTCCAGTCCAACTCCGAGCTCTCTAACTTGCTTGGGAGCTTCAAAAAACGCATTTCAATCTTCCCATATAAAATCCGTACAGACAGACAGATAGATGAACATGTCTTTTTTTCATCTCCTATTCATAAGGATTCAGAATAACTAAATTTATGTGGCCGCAAATGAATATTGTAGAAGTTACAAAAATCTGGACAAACCTATATATACTCTTTATCATTTGTGGTGAAGGGTATAATAAGTACAAAGAATAAAGACAAAGAATTTTTTTTATTTTTATGGGGCGATACAGGAGTTAGGACGTGATTTTCGTAACAATAATAATCGACACTATTACAGTTATAAATTAATTTTTGTTTTGATTTCTTTGTACTTAAACCATAGCACGATAATAAACGAAACAAATTGATTGATTTTGTTTAGTTTAATTCTTTGAAGCAGCGTTGCCGTTGTAAAATTTCAAAAAGTGGCACAAAAATGGGATTAAATAAAATTGGCACGACAAATTAAAATATAATGCTTTTTTGGCATTGACACTTATTTCCAAAAAAAAAATAACTCAATTTATTTACTTTAGAGAAAATTTATTTAACTCTTGATAAATATCTGAAAACAGAGTTCTCAAGAGACAGGCACAAGACAATTCTGTAAATTTTTTGACATTGCATTTTTTTTAATTAAGGGAAAAATATCGTTTTTAGAAACTTTTAAGTTATTAAATGCCTATTTCTTGAAACTGTATATATGTGCTTTTGAATAGGTTCATCACTTGGAATTTCGTCTTTCAAATCCTTTGCTACAAACCTAAATTAGATGACATGGAATGACAAGTTTAAACTTTCATTCTGTTAGATAATTTATTTTCTAATGATGCCAATTTAGAAAAAACTGCTCAGCAGAAGAACTAGTATGCAGCAAACTAAATATATATATAGCAGATGTATACAATTGGGTTATAAATTTTCATCCAAAGAATTTGAAATTATGAAGATGTTATTAAAATATCGATGTAGTTGCGCAAAAAGAGCCAATATTAGGTAGTGCGTAGCTTTAAGCGAGAGCTCAAAATCTGTTTTTTATTAATAGCATACCGCTTACACATGCCACTATAGTGGCATGCCATTTCGAAAAATTCAGTACACTCACGATTTTTCACTAACACACTAAAATTTTTTTTAATAGGAGCTGCAGTGACAGCAAAATTTGCATGGGAGTGAAAATTTGGCATTTGGATGCCATTGAAACTCAAAACGAAGAAAAGATTTACCCTGTTAAGCATTTGATGCAAATTTATTGGATTACTGTGAAATTTAAATTAAAGTTTTACTTGTTAAATGTATTATTATGATTTATTTATTGCACTCCACATTAAAAATGCAATTTTGTTAATTATACACCATTAATATTATCAAAATATTACTTATAATTATAAATGTTAACCATTTTCCCTAAACATTTGCTTATATGATGACTCGGTAACTCTATAAACAAAAATGGAGATATTTTTTTTTTACTTGGGAAATAAACAAATATTCTCAAGTTTACTCTTCGGGGACATTTTTGAAATGAACTTGCAATTTAATGTGTAAACGGTAAGCAAATGGCAAGGGATTCGACTATTTCGAAAAAATTTTCGTTGATAATACGTACACAACAATTGCATGCCACTAGTGGCATTTGTAATTGCCGCGTAAGAATAAGACATTTTAACCGAACAATGAAAGTTTATTTAAAGTCACTAGCTCCATCGTTAGAGATACTTGGTATGTAATCGGTTGAACTTTGGGTTCTCAGTGGATGAAGAACTACTTTTTAATTAATTGTTCTGCTGTAAACATTTTTGATAAGTATAAACGACAGAACTAAAAGTTTAAAAAAATGTTTCCAGCATTTCAAATAATATTTGAAGTGCTATTTCTCTGCATTAATGTATGCAAATACTCTCAAATATGTATGTATGTATATACTTATGTACATAGTTCAATTTTAATGTAAGCATCCCTACAAGAAAACTACTAGTCAATTGACTAGTCATTTGACTAGTAGCGATCACCGAAACTGTGGTCACAGTCCCCAGTTAGTTTATTAAGGGCTTGGTGAAAAAAATTACCAAAACATTTGTATACGTGTCATTTTTTATCTCTCTCTTACTTATTCATTTCACTTAAATAAAACACATATATCTGAACTGCTTACTCTGCCTCTTTTTTGCCAGTCACTGATTACATAAGCATTGGTAAACTATGACTAGTCAATTTTTACATAGAAATTGGTAAACTATTACTAGTCAATGCTTACATAGAAACTGGACAAATGTAACTTTTAAATAAATAAACATAATTTTTATGTTATTTTAATTGTTTTTTATTATAAGAAAATAAATAAATTAGTAATATACGTTTATATATACAATCCAAAATACAAAATAACCTAGGTGGTACCACTCCAGTCTTCTTCAATCTTTTTTCCAGCTCCAACACACCTTTCTTTTAGTAAATATCTACAATTGTAAAACAGAAATACATAAATGTATAAATTACATTAAACTTTTCAATTTATCTAGTATTGCTGTTACTTAACTTTCTTAGCACTTGTTTAAATTTTAATTTCACAGACCGAACGAATTGTATATTTTACAATAAAATGCGATGTCTTAAAAGTTTTGGTATATTCACATTAGATGTTTCACTCTAACATACATGTTAGAGAGGAACAACTATAATTTATAAATGTATCGTCATCACTACCGGTCATATGACCAGTCAATTGACTGGCACTTATAAATTCAATGAAAAATTATTGCAAATGTGTTAGTGAAAAAATTTCGTTTGCGTTAGTTTCGGTCATTCATTTCTTGTAGGGATATTGATAGTATTGGGTAAAAATATCCAATATTCTATATAAAAAACCCCATCGATATGTATTAAAGATTTTATTGGTAGTAATATTATTGGAAAAACTCAATTTCGTTTTATTATTAAGTTCTACTTTTTTAAGCAAATGTCCGGGGTTTTGCCTCTGCTGTCCTCTTTTTATAAATTACGCGACCCTACACAACCCTATATACTACTAAAAACGAAAAAAATATCAAAGTAGTTAGTGTCCTCAATCGATTTAATAAATACCGGATCTAAAGAAATACCTTAATACAACCAGTTTTTTATCGCTTCTATTAATGCTTGACTCAATTTCACTACATAATTTTTACTACAACAATTTTTTGAAGTATATAAAAATTTTAATAGGAAACTTTTTAATATTTACATATCCATACAGACAGAGGTATACGAATTTAAGCAACTGAGGGCATATTTATTATCCGAAAGATATCTATAAGCTAACCACGCATGATAAAAAGGGATTTCGTATAAGCTTGCTCACATATCATATTAAAACAGCATAACTTTTATATTAATAAAACCGAAAGTACAAAAAAGTAAAGTGAGTGAAACAAAACCAATAAGAACGATTGCTCAATTTGTTTTGAGTACTTTGTACAAACATCAGTATGACCAGATCCTAAGAATTTTTGCAGCTAAATTGACTGCAAAAAATGCTAAAGAATAATTAAGATGCTAAAAAAATAATGCTAAAATTTAATAATTCTTTTTAAGCAAATATTTTCTTCAAAAGTTTTTATTTTTCAATTTCTGCACACATTGCCTTACAAATATTTACTTCCTGTGAACGTAACTAAATTTATTAAACAATAACGAATTATTTATTGAGCGTAAAAAGTATTAAAAACAAAATAATAAAATTAAGTCACATACGGTTCTTGGAAAACATAAGCATTTTCTCGCTTTTGTTTCGTTTATAAACAATAAAGTTCAAAAAGTGGTGCTTATAAGAAAAATTTAAGGCTTTCATATATTCCAATTTGACGTAAACAGAGTTTTTTCGTATAACCAAAAACATAGCAAAACTGATATCTCTATTTTATCACTCATATGTTACAATACTCGTACCGTACACATTTTTGGTTCGTTATTTTTAAGATCATATACATTTATTCATTTTCGAAAAATAGCCTTTCAGATCTTTGCTGGATTTCTTCAAGCCTGGCATAACTCAAACGTTTAGAAGCTAATTTGTTTGTTATTTTGAAGCAATCGTTAAATTAAATATCACATACATAAATACATGTATTTAAGTAAAATTATGTTCTGTTTACATGTTACACAATTATTATGAAAAATCTTCATAAATTTTTATGTTTCATCAATTATTACACATCATCAAATGAATATTCATCATCAGAATAGTTTTTAAAATTATCGTTATAATATATAAGGCATTTTTGCTTGTTAGAACCTACTTAAGTAGACTTCAAATCAAAATTTTTGAAATAAGCTTAACAAAAATACTTCATAAGTTTATAAACTACTGAATATTTTCTCAAATTTCTTTTTTTATTTGAAAGTGCAATCCTTCCTTCCTTTGAAAAATAATTTTATTCAAATGGCTGCCTCGGCTGGCCATGCAGTAGCATACACGATCGGTCCAATTTTTAAGTACATTATCGATTGTGTGTAGCTGTATTTCACCAATGGCTTCACGAATATTGTCCTTTAAAGCGTCAATTGTCTCTGGCTTATCGGCGTAACACTTATCTTTGACGGCACCCTACAAATAATAGTCCAACGGTGTCAAATCGCAGCTCAGAGGTGGCCAAACGACATCAGCTCTGCGGCTGATAATGCGATCTTCAAAAACAGGGCGCAAAACATCGAGTGTAGCTTCGGCTGTCTGGCACGTAGCGCCGTCCGGTTGAAACCAAATGTTGCCAATATCCTCCTCTTCAATTTTTGTGAACAAAAATTCGTTCAACATGTCCCGATAACGATCGCCATTGACTGTAACGGCCACTCCTTGCTCATTTTCGAAAAAAATTGCCCAATTATGCCTCTGGACCAAAATCCGCACCAAAAAGTGACTCGTTTTGGGTGCGTCGGCTTTTCAATCTATGCGTGCAGGTTTTTTGTGCCTCAAATGCGACAATTTTACTTGTTTACATACCCGCCAAGATCAAAATGAGCTTCATCTGAAAAGATGATTTTTTTTGGCAAAATCGGCATCTTCTGTAAGTCGATCGCAGGCCCACTTAGCGAAGCATTGTTCAAGCGTATAGACAACCATATTCGTTCAGCGGAAGGATAAAACTAATTATCTGTCAAATCAGACATGAGCTAAGTGTTACCATTCACGAAATCAGCACTTGTTGAAAAAAAAAACGTTAGATGGCGGACCCTTTAGTAAAGCTCTTAATATGTTATTATAAAAACATAATAAGTCGAGGCTGTTATCAAACAAAAGTCTGTACAAAACAAACAACTTTATTGGATTTTGCATCCATTTAAGTTTTCTAGAACCTTTTAAAATTATTTTCATTTTCTTTTCGCCTTTTGAATACTTTTATTGTTATTGTTTTATTGTTATACTGCAACGACTTGTAGAACGGTTATGAAAAATACAAGTGAAGTAGTTGTGAAATGATATGAAAAAATAACATACTTTCACTTTAAGCATTGTCTTTGTATTTTATTGGTGCTTAGCCAAATCATCAGTAGACTTCAACCACATTTTGAACAGTCACAAAACTCTTATCTTATACACAGACTTTCAAAAACTATTTGAGAATTCACAAATAATAATATTTTTGAAAATCACAAATGAAATATAAGCGTAGTAGGCTTAGAAACTTTAACAAAACCCAGCAAATAATTTATATTCGATATGTATCTGTTTTATTTTTGAACACCTTTATACAATTAGAAATCCATGGATAACAATAAAAGTATTAATAGGGCAAAATGAAGAATGAAATCTAAATTTAACATTTAAGAAATTTATTATTCGACATATTATTTTACTTGTATTACAACATTTGTAGGTCTTAAGAAACAGCCCGCAGATTGACGTTACCATTATTAAACGTGAAAATGAATAATATACCCGAAATGATTTCTAAAAATTTAATAGGTTATATATTTAAAAAATGCTAGAAAATGCAAAATAAAGAATACAAAAATTCTAAAGAAACTGCTAATTGCTAGATCGAAAATTTTGCAGCTAAATCAGCGAAAAAATGCTAAATTTAGCTGCTAAAGTGGTCACGCTGACAAAAATGCAAAACAAAAACCATGAGAACAATTGTTTAATTTGTTTTTTGTTTTGATTACTTTTACTTTTTTAGTTTACTTTTTTACGAAAATAAGCAGCCACAAAGTAAACCAGAATTGTAGAAAATTACTTATGGAAAAGGCTAAAATCCGCTGATTTGATAACTATTGGTGCACAACTATTGATAACACAGTACAACAGCCAATCTGGGGGGTGAGAAATTCCAAGTCAGGGTGATGGTACTAGGTCAGTATAGTAAAACCCTCAAAGGGTTTGGCGTTCGTATGTGTCAGTTTTTTTTATGACCTTTTAAATTTTTTCTTTTTCACTTGTCCGATTTTGATGAAACAAATTTAGAAAAATTAAGAATTACAATTTCTCTAATCTGTTTCTATACCGTTTTCCTATATGTGCAACACTTTCGAAGTTAAAAATAAATTTGTGGAGGCAAAAAAATATTTTTTTGCCTAAAAATTTAAATATTTTTTTTTTAAATTCAGAAAAAATCCAAAATTAAAGGCTTCTACTGAGGTTCATTCAATTAAAACACTTTTTGAGTTTCTAGAAACGTCTTTTAGAACATTAGAAACAATCAGTGAATCACAAAACGCACATCAAAGTTTCAATACTAAGACATCTCGATCTTCAAACTAATTTGCCTACAAAACAAAAAACAACTTAAAACGTAGTGTTCATGTCTCCGCTGCTAATAATGATATTAACTGCCCTCTTATTTAAATGCTTTAAATTCACAGCAATGTCATCTGACAATAAACGTAGCTTTCCTAATGAAAAGAAAATATGTCGAAACTGTTTAAATACAGGCCATTTTAGTAATAGTTGTAGTTTAACTTCACGGTGTCAGATATGTCAACAGAAACACCATATCACTTTTCACAAAGAATACACAGTCACAAAACCTAATCGCAACAATAGCTTAAGTACGTCCATAAAATCTTCTGCTGCGGAGTCAACTGAAAATGTTGCCGCTAATATAGTATGCAATTGGAACACGTTATTGAATCAGCCTCAAATTCTTTTAGCTACAATACGTGTAATAATACAAACTAACGATGGACTTTTCAATTTACGAGCAATTCTTGATCAGTGCGCACAGGCATCCTTTATAACAAAGAATGCAGCTGAAACTCTAAAACTTCCAATGACCAACACTCGCGCTCAAATTAGCGGCGTTGGAGGAACAGATTATATTTCCAAAAAATTTTTTCATGTTAAATTGTTATCAAACACCAACAAAGATTTTGAAATTATTTGCCAGAACTTCATTTTACCAAAAATAACTGCATATCAACCTTTACCAATCAGTGCATCGTTTTAACCAAATCTAGATAATTATATGCTAGCCAATCCTTATTTCACTTAGCGTGGCAAAATTGACATACTGCTAGGTGGGAACGTTTATGGTGACATAATTTTACCACAACAAAGAAAATTAAACGGCAGCTTACTTTTGCAACTCACACATTTTAGATGGGTAGTATCTGGGCCCACAGCTCAAATGTCCTACCACAAAAATAACATAAACTTAAATGTTTGTTCATTAGAACTACAACTACGTGCGTTTTGGGAGCAGGAAGAAATATTAGAAACATAGCATTTGACGGAAGAAGAACAACTTTGTAAACAGTATTTTCAAAACACTACAACTCGTGACAATAGTGGACGTTATACAGTATTTTTGCCGTTTAAATCTGCTTTGAAAGGTCTTTCGTTGCCACTATTCAGACACACAGATTATATCGCACTTTCTCGACTAAAAAATGTTGAGGCAAAATGCAAAAAGAATCCTACCTTCGGCAGTCTTTACACAAGTTTTATGGCCGAGTATGAAATCCTTGGGCATATGATACAAGTGGGAAAATATCCAAGTGATTTAAACAAAAATGTATATATTTTGCCGCATCATGGTATCTTGAGAGATAGTAGCTCTACGACCAAACTAAGGGTGGTGTTTGATGGCAGCTCAAAAACATCCTTTCAAGCCTCATTTAATGAAGAGTTAGCTGCAGGCCCTGCCTTACAAAATGATCTACCCACAATTATAACGCGATGGAGACGTTTTCGTATTGGTTTTCGGGCAGACTTGGAAAAGATGTTCCGCCAAATAAACGTTGTTACAGAACATCAAAAATATCAGCAAATTTTATGGAGGAATTCTGACTCAAGTGATATTTTTATATATAATTTATCGACTGTTACTTATGGTACAAAGCCAGCACCATTTCTGTCGATAAGAGTTTTGTTGCAACTGGCCATAGATGAAAACGAACGCTGTCCATTAGCCTCTAAAATACTTTATACAGATACATATGACGATGACGTTATTTCTGGCGCGGACGATTTACAACAAGCGTTAAAACTTCATTTGGACTTATGTTCATTGCTGAATAGAGGAAGATTTAATCTGCGCAAATGGACTTCAAACTCAGAAGAACTTCTGGCATGCATTTCACCGGAACTTAGAGAGGTATCTAATATATTTGAACTAAAAGATGACCATTATGTAAAGGCGCTTGGTCTTGAATGGAACACTAGTTCCGATTATTTTTCGTTTAAAATTAATTTTGAAACCCGCAACGATAAAGTCACTAAGCGAAGTTTGCTGTCAGATGCAGCAAAACTGTACGATCCGCTGGGATGGTTGTCGCCTACAACTGTTCTTGCAAAAATTGAGTTTCAAAACTTATGGCTACTAGGTCTAAACTGGAATGACTTTCTTCCGGATAATTTAAGTCAAAAATGGTTAGAGTACCGAAGTAATTTAAAGGAACTTGAAAGTATTAAAATACCTAGATGGATAGGTCTATTAAAAAATATAAGACTTGAAATCCACGGATTTTCGGATTCCTCCAAGCTTGCCTTTGCTGCGGTGGTTTACTCTAAAACTATTTTAAATGGTAATTGCTTAAAGATTAGGTTACTCCAAGCAAAAACAAAGGTTGGCCCTTTAAAGCGTCTGACTATACCCAGAATGGAGTTATGCGGTGCTACGTTGTTAGTTGAACTTGTTAAAAAAAACATCATCGTTAGATTGTGAAATTACCGAAGTATTTTATTGGACAGATAGTACTACCGTACTATCGTGAATAAGAGGACAAGCATCTAGATGGCCTGTTTATGTTGGAAATAGGGTAGCGGAAATACAAAGGAATTCAAATAATTCTCAGTGGCGCTACGTTTCTACTAGAGATAATTCAGCAGATTACGCATCACGTGGTATTTCAGCAAAGGATCTGGTAAGTCATGAACTGTGGTGAAATGACCTTAAATGGCTGAGTTACGTACAAGGAAAATGGCCGAAGCAAGGTTTTTAAATTTTGAACTCGACGAAGACCTATCACTAAACTCATCTCTAAACGTTAACTCAACAGCAAGTGAAGTCAAAGAATACCCCGAAGTACTCAAACGTTTTTCCTCTATTAATAAGTTGATTCGTGTAATTGCATACATAATCCGTTTCATGAATAATTCGTTGCATAAAATAAAATCACAGATAGAAGGAAGTAGTAAGATGACAGGCTTTCTTACCACTAGTGAGCTCAAATATGCTCGTTTTAAAGTTATTAAACTTACCCAACAGGCCCAAATTAAGAGTTGTCTAAACTCTAGACCACTTTGCCCGTTAACCAACGAGCCATCAGATTGTAATGCATTAACTCCGGCACACTTTTTGATTGGAGAGCCATCTGTCTGCGTACCAGAGGGAGAGGATGTTCTCCAAAATAATATCGATCGTTTGTCAAGATGGAAAGTTGTTGAAAAGCTAAAACAACATTTTTGGCGCCATTGGTGTAACGAATGGATTTGTCGTGACCTAAGTGGTTGAAAACTACGAGAAATGCTGAAATTGGCGATTTGGTAATTGTGTTTGACGAGCTTTGCTCACCTGGGCAATGGCCTCTGGGTCGCATTCAATCAGTACATCCTAGCCAAGATGGCTGTGTAAGAGTCGTGACTCTTTTTTCAAATGGGAAATTATTTAAACGGCCAATTTCAAAAATAGCCTTTTTGCCAAGAATAGACCCCCTATACGAAAATATTATTCCAGCTGATACCTCTAACGAATGAACCTGATTTAATCACTGTCGTTCTTAGTGCGGGAGAATGTTGGTGCACAACTATTGATGATATGTATCTACATACTTAGTTACTTTAATAACAATGAACGTATATTGTTTCATATTTTTCTTTTTGTCAAACCAAAGTGCTTATCATAAAACCAATAACCACAAAAAATATGGAGCAAAAAAGAAAAGTTTTTTTTTGTACATACATATGTATAATAATACTTATTACAAATTACATTAATATTATACTCCCAATATTTAACGTTACATTTTTTATGACCTTATTATTGAATTCGTATTGTTCTACATTTTGTAGTTTTGCAAGTTAAATTTTATTGTTTCACATTTTTGCTTTTTAAAACATGTATGTATGTAAGTTAAGATAACACTTATAGCGCAACATCGATGCCGATGTTTTTGTATTGCTTTTTTTTAATAAATATTTATAAATATTTATAAAGTGCTGGCAGTTGAAGATATAGACTTCTTACGTATTTTTAATGATACTTATTAAGTCATTCGTAAGTAACACTGATCCGATATAGTTGAGTAAAAAGGACTTCATAGAAGTATTAATTAAAATCTTTAAAATATTGAAAATAAAATTTGAAACACAATCAATTAATTATCATTAATATAAATAATATAAATATTAATTATCATTAATATAAATCGTGACCATTAAAACTGAAATAAAATTGTGGCTAAAATAATCTTAAAACTAAATTTAATAAATATTTGTAAAATAATTTACCGATGTGTTTTAATTTCCTCGAATCGTAACTTATAATTGGCGCCCAACAACAATAACAGAACTCTAAAAAAATTTTCTTTAAAATTTAAAAAAAGTACAGTCTTACAAAACTACATTCGGAATTTCTTCATATTGATCTTATTGTAAAAAAAAACATTTTTAAAATAGAAAAACTGATAAAGAGCAACTATAAAAAAACCAAAGCAAAAAAACTCGAAATTTCTTCATATTGATCTTATTGTAAAAAAAACATTTTAAAATAGAAGAACTAATAAAGAGCAAGTATTTGTGATAAAAAAAGAACCAAGGTTCAAAAGAACTCATTTCGTTAACAACAAGATCTCTCGCAAAAAAACAAATTATAAAATAATTATTATTGAAAGATTGTTATTATCAATATGCAAATCTCAATATAAAGAGAAAAATATTGTGTGTAAAAAAAGCATAGAATAAAACAATCACAGTTAAAATCTCTCCATACTGATCTTATTACAAAAAGTAAAAAAAAGAAATCATACAGAGAAAATATTTATACAAAAAAAGAGTTTCCGAAGAATTCATGCCATCAACTATAAGATCACTTAACAAAAAAGTAAACTATAATAAAATAATTGATGTGTAAAACGGTATAGATTTGTAAATATTTGATCAACCACATTAATGAAAGATTGTTAACAACAATATACCTATCCCAACATAAAGAGAAAAAACGCATTAACATAGTAAAGAGTAAATTACAATAGATAAAAGTATTAACACGCGAAGAAACCATCGATCGATACGGGAATACTTGAGCAACTCAATTATTGGAAGACTGTTACGAAGAAGTTTTTTCAACAGAACGCAGTATTATTATTACTATTATAATTGTTAAAGTACAACAAAATTAATTTTATATTTGGTTTGGATAAATCTGAATTAGTCTTAAAAGTTATTATATTTCATTATTATTACTTCTTTGAGACTGTGTATTGTAACTTAGCCACATATGTTTATTATGGCACATTGAATATTTAGTTAACGAATAAAAATTATTATATTGTCTCTTCCCTCCTGTAATACGTTAAATAAATATCGCAAACTTTTAAATACATAGATTTATGACTTCCACGAAAGGAGTCACTGAGGCAATCCGGGAAGTAGAAAACCTTCTGCGAAACCTTAGTATTCGCGACAGAAGTGCACAACAAACAATTATGGACGAAGCGACTTTACGGACGATTCTGAATGCAGCCATTGCGCAAGCAACAGAACAAACTCGAAAAGAGTTTCACGACAGGATTGACGAACTGAATAGGAAGCTTACTGCACTGCAGGCCCCAGGAATATAAAAATATTGAAATTATTGAGGGCGTTTTCTGCGACGAACCACTTGATATCGTTAAGTCTGTTCCCGAATTCAAAGGTGAAACTTATAAATATGTATCTTGGCGTCAATCGGCTGTTACAGCCCACAAACTATTTGAACGATACCAAGGTAGTTCCAAATACTACCAGGCGGTAGCAATACTAAGAAATAAAATAGTAGGGAGTGCTGACGCAGTTTTAAGCACCTATAATACGGTTAGATTTTGCGTATTCGGATAAAACATCGATTTACACACTAGAACAACAACTTTCTACCTTACGACAGGGCCTTCGACCAATCACTAAATTTTATAGCGATGTTGAGAGTAAGTTGACATCTATTATTAATAAAGTCATAATGACACATGAAGGAAACGCTGCATTAATTCAATCACTTAATCAAAAGTATAGAATGGATGCATTGCGAGTCTTTATATCTGGGCTTAAAACTATTAACTATTTTGCGCACTCTTTCTAATAACCAAACATCCAGCAATTATTTTAAGTAACCAACAGAAAACTTACCTTTTAATAGTCAAATACGTCAACCCCCAAACCATTTGCAACATTTTTATCCGCAATCTCGCACTCACTCTCGAGTAAATCAATCAAATACTCAAAGTTTCGATTTGCAACCGCGTTCCCAAACGTTACATACAGATGTAAGTATGCGTACGGTTAGATCCAACAAATTCAGTGGAGCCCGAGGCTTAGGGGGAGATGTAGGTTCAGGCAGAGGGAATTTCCCAAATATGCAACGCATAAACGTAGGGAAGAAAACAATGTCAATTCAAACGATTATGTATTACAAGAAGAGCAAACTTTAGAAAACTTATCCTTTGAAGACGAAATTAATTTTTTAGGAGAAAATCAGTTCTCCCCTACATTGAACGAATATAAGGAAGCCATAATATAAAACTTTTAGTTGATACCGGATTCTCTAAAAGTTACATAAAAAACAACACGCTCTGGAAGATATAAAAAAAAATCTCGAAACCTTTCCTCGTTAAATCTGTTCACGGTGCTAGTATAATCGAACAAGCAACCCTCATAAACATATTCAATAAAACTGAAACTTTCTTTTTGTTAGAAAATATTCCATTATTTGACGGTATCCTTGGTTTTAGCTTTATTAAGCAAATTAATGGTGTGCTTGATACTAGACAGAATGTTCTTTTTTTTCAAGGTGACCAGGAAAACCTGAAGTATTTGAGCTTAGAATCAGTTAACAATTTAACATTCGAAACGATTCCAAAAGATATCGAATGGAAATTTTACGACGTTATCCATAGAAATGCAGCAGTCTTCGCAAATCCCAATGAAGCCCTTCCGTACAATACTAATATTTCAGCAACGATTCGAACGAAAGACAAAGAGCCTATATATTCCAGATACCAGTCATACCCAATCTCTATGATCGACTTTGTTAACAGTGAGGTGAAAAAGCTTTTAAGAGATGGTATAATTAGACCATCAAGGTCTCTTTATAATAGCCCGGTTTGGGTGGTAGACAAAAAAGGAGTAGATGAATAGGGTAGGCCTAATAAGCGTCTTGTAATCGATTTTACAAAATTGAACTCAAAGACAATTTGTGATAAATACCCTATTCCAGATCCTTCTGTCATTTTGTCAAATCTTGGGAAATCAAAATTTTTTACAACCCTAGACTTAAAAAGTGGCTTCCACCAAATTAAATTAATTGCCCGCGATCGAGAAAAAACAGCTTTTAGCATTAATAACGGCAAGTACGAGTTTTGTCGTCTGCCGTTTGGGTTGAAAAATGCGCCAAGCATCTTTCAACGTGCTATAGATGATGTTTTGCGTGAAGAAATTGGGAAGTCCTGCCACGTCTACATAAACGATATCATTATATTTTCTGACTCTGAGCAGAATCATATATATGATATTGACAAAATTTTGAAAAAGCTGCTTGAAGCAAACATGCGGGTATCGCTCGAAAAATCTAAATTTTTCAAGACTTCTGTAGAATAGCTCGGTTTTGTTGTTTCCACTAAGGGTATCAAAACGTGTCCAAATAAGATCGACGCAATCATAAATTATGAGATTCCTACTACCTTGAGGGGTCTTAGATCGTTTTTAGGACTCGCCGGATATTATAGACGGTTCGTCAAGGACTATGCGTCTATTGTAAAGCCGTTAACTAAGTACTTGCGTGGAGAAAATGGATACTTGGGAACTGGAAGCTCTAAATTTGTAAAGATAGATTTGGATAATGAAGCTTTGGCTGCTTTCAAAAAATTAAAAAAACTTCTCGCGTCCGAGGATGTTCTACTTTTATACCCCAACTTTGAAAAGCCGTTCGATTTAACAACAGACGCATCGTCGCATGCAATCGGAGCAGTTCTTTCCCAAAACGGACGTCCAATAACAATGATTTCAAGGACTCTGTCTCCCACAGAAGAAAATTACGCTACCAATGAACGGGAATTGTTAGCCATTGTATGGGCCCTTAAAACTCTTAGGCATTATCTCTATGGTGTAAAAAACATAAATATTTTTACGGACCACCAACCGTTGACTTTTTCTGTTTCTGACAAAAACCCTAATAATAAGATAAAACGTTGGAAGTCCTTCATAGAGGAGTATTCACCATTATTACATTACAAACCAGGTAGAGATAACGTCGTCGCAGACGCCTTATCTAGGCAATTTTTAAATATGTCCACGGACTCAATGTCATCTGCCTGTATGCAAGCCTCTGCCAGTGAGCTGTCACTCACCGAAGTTATACCAACAGTTGCAAATCCAATCAATTCTTTTAGGAACCAAATTGTGCTTGTCCAGGAGAATAGCGTACACAACGAAACCAAGATCATATTCAAGGATCGCATACGACACCGAATTTCATACATAACTCTGGAAGACCTTTTTAATTTGATTCATACCTCCATAAACCCTCGAGTTGTGAATGCAATCTACTGCGACTTACATAGCTTAGCGCAAATTCAGCACTTCTTGATTAACAATTATCCCTCGGTGAAGTTCCGCCATACTAACAAGTACGTCACTGATATTTTTAATCCTAATGACCAATTGGAAATACTTAATATTGAACACAATAGAGCGCATCGATCTCTAAAAGAAAATTTTAAGCAAATCCTCCAAGATTACTATTTTCCCGATATGAGAAAGCAATTGAAACACATTATCTCTGCTTGCAAAATATGTCGAGAAGCCAAATACTCGAGACACCCTCAAAGGCAGCAAATAACAGAGACCCCAATACCATCTTTCACAGGAGAAATACTTCATATAGATTTTTATAATACCAATAAACAATTTTTCTTGACTTTCTTGGACAAATTTTCAAAATTTGCTGTCGTTAAGCCTATAGCTTCAAGAGCTATCATTGATGTGAAACTCGCTCTTTTAGAAGCGTTAGATTTTTTTGGAAACACCAGAGTAATAGTATGCGATAACGAAAGCAGAAGCAGATATGTCTTCAATTTAAAACTAGGCCTTTGTGCAATACTTTGTCAAATGTCTGAGAAACATTAATGAAGAGGGCAGAACAATACTTCTATTCTTCAAATGTCTTCCTTATAAATTGAACCAATCTATGAGTTTGCTCAAATGTGCTATGCTGACTTCTAAAAACAAATTGATGGTCAGGGATGCACCCATTATCAGCTAAAATTTTGGAAAAGTCAGTCATGAGCAGCTTTTCTAAAAGCTTTAAGATTGTTGATAGTAAGCTTATAGGCCTATATGACTCAGCCTTGCTAGGATCTTTGCCTGGCTTTGGAATCATTTCGATCTTATAGCAGAATTCTTATTGCAATTAGAGGCAAATTCATCAGCATTTTGCTAATAATTCCATCAATACTTAAAGCTTTCTTCAGGTTGAGTTCAGCAATTATTTTTTGTACTTCAAGCAGCTTAAACTTTAAGGGACGAGGTGGTTGAGAAATAACACTCGGCAAATTAACAGCACCCTTACATGAATAGGGATTGAATATAGATTTTAAATGCTTAACAAATAAGTTACCTTTCTCACTATCGCTTTTTGGCTATCCTCCGGGCGAAGTGCGCAGTGGTGATTTAAGCTCAACGGTCTTATAAGATTTCTAGCAGCGCGTCATAGCGAGTAATTAGATGCTGGTGCTGCGAGACCTTCTAGATATTTTTCTAGTAATGCAGTTTTTTCCGATGATAGCAACTCTTTGAGACGTTTAGTACATCTTTAAGTCTGACTTTACTTAGGGGTGATCGGTGTTGTTGCCATTCTCTTCTAGCTCTCCTTTTTTCATATACAAGAAGTTCAATAGCCGTAGAATAAATTCTATTAAGGCTAGTTTGCGGTTGGGAGGTAGTGGCATGTTCAGCAGCCAGTTTAATATTTTCGTTAAGAGTAGTAACATTAAATTCAATATCATCGGATATTCTTAGCTTAATGTTTTCCGTACAATGACTACTGAGATATTTTTTGAGCCCTATTAACACGATTGGTTATCTGTGGGTGAGGTATGTCATTTCTTAGTGGGTTACAAATTGTAACGATTGTGGGAGAGTGATCGGAGGAGAGATCTAGGGAAGCTTCAACATTAATTAAATCCCTAGAGATATTTTTCATGACGCCAAAATCTGTAACATCCGGAATTTTTTGTATGTCCGTAGGCCAGTAAGTGGGCTCCCCACTCAAAATGACGTCTAAACCCATTTTTGAAATTGTGTTGAACAACGCCTGACCTCTAGGCGTAATAAGGCGCGAACCTCAGAACGTATGTTTTGCATTGTAGTCGCCAGCTGCTACGAAACAAGGCCCAAAAGATTTGTAGAAATGCTGCTATTGATCCTCAGTGATTGAAAACCTGGGAGGGGAGTAAATTGATGATATCACGAAATTTGTACAACAATTTTCAATACAGATATTTGTTGCTTGTAGGTGTTCTTTACAAATGTTGTCAAGAATATAGTGCTTGAGTCTCGACTTTATTAGAATTGCTGATCCACCGCATACTCTTCCTCTCGGATCCTTTGAATAATATAGGGTGTAGCTATTAATTTTAAAAATACTTCTCGAAGTCAAATGGGTCTCAGAGACCAACATTATATCAATATTTTTTTCCATGAGGAAGTGCTCAAGTTCATTTTTATGTTGGCGAATGCCGTTTGCGTCCCAGAAACATTTTTTTAAAGTGTTAATGGCTTATTAACTAATGCTTGAAGCAGTGTATTCGACATTCGCAGCATTTCTGGCATCATGCTAGTCATATTTGTTGTAAAGTTGCTTATAGTTTGCACCAGATTATCAATAGTGGTTTTCTTAATGGCATCGGCATACGATACACGTGAAGTAATTGGTTGGCTTATTTGAGGAAAAGTGGCGGAGTAAGAGTTCGCTGATTTAGCTGGAGCTTATTTAGGTTTTTGACCCATAGCCTGTTTAACGAAAGAATATACAGGGCATCCTCTGTAGTTAGCGGTGTGATTACCTCCACAATACTAAATTTTTTTCCGCTTGATCTTTTGGATTAGTACAGCCAGCAGCACCATGCAATTCACCGCAGACAACACAAACTGTAGGCAAATTGCAGTACGTTTTTGTATGACTATATTCTTGGCAATTATGGCACTGTACGCGAACTGAACGATTACGTGGCACTTCAAGTGTGTTTTTTCGATGTAAGAAAAACATTAAGCTATAAATTGGGGACGTTTCATTTTTTTCAATTGTATGTCATTTGGCTCCAGTTCAACTAGAAATAAGGGTATTGGACCTTTTCTCTGTTAATTATATTAGTTACATTTTTTACCTTAAATTCTTAATCGATAAGAGCACATTTTACTTCTCCGGGGTCAACATATGAATCTATGCCCTTTAGTACTATCTGCACTCTTAAGTTGGTATGTGTAAAAATTTGTTTTATTTTTTTCAAATTCCCTAACAATTTTTCGAAAATCTTTTTCATCGTATATTTGAATTTTAGTTTCATCAATATTACCTCGTTTAATTGGAATGATGTGAAAAGTATTTTCACCAATGGCCGACAGTAGTTTTTTTAGAAGCGCGTTAGAATTTTAAAAGACTTTTACGAGGATGCAGCGGGCTTGTTGTTATTGTCTTGCAAAATTTTATATACTATATATATATATATATATCTGTCCATTCCAACTTGGACCTTGGGTTTTGTGCTACTTAAAATTTTAAGATCATTGGAGTTTAGAAAAATCTAGCTTAGAACAATTAAAATGGTGTGATTCTCCAAGTTGTTCGATGTTTCCTTGTATTTAGTTGGATTTTTTCTCTGAAAATTCAAGATTAATTATTATTTTTGGTCCCTGATTAATTTTTTTTTAAATATGTATATTGAAAACCGTGATGCCAGCAGAAATTTTAAGAAATCCCGACATGTCTAAGAAAAAATTCCTTTTTTCCCTACTACCAAAAAAATTTTCCCTACGCTAAAAATGTATTATTTTTTGGCAACAGACAAACAAATAAAACATTTTTTAAATATTGTACATTTTACAAAAGTACGAGTAATTAAAGCCTTTATTAACAACTAAAAAGGAAAATAAATGTTTATGTGTGTTCATGCTATATTCGAGGTGTGTTCAAAAAGTTCCGCGAATTTTCGCGGGTTACGTATATTGGATTTTTAATTTTTTTGTGGCGTTAAGTTGGTACTCATGTCTCTCACTTATGCCGACAATTTCGGCCATTTCGAATTGTCAGCTAATTGTTGACAGCTGCTTTGCTTGCATGTGTTTTGGCTCGTCTTCAATTTTGTGTGCTCTTTTATATTTTGTCGACAAGCAAAACATAAGTGACTGATTTTGATATTTGTTATCGTTTGAATTTACATAGTATGAAAATGGCTACGTCATCGTTCACATTCATTGTCGATCGACTTGTCGTGCTGAACAAGTTTATTGTGTCCCAAATCAGCTGTTTGTCGTTAAAAATGATTGTGAACGACAACATTCGATATAGTGGGTTTGGCTGATAATATTTTCAAAATTCCCTACATTTGCCTTAAAATAAAATATCTGACATTTTTTCCATACGCTCGAAATTTTCCGAAAAAAACCCCACAAAAAGGGAAAATTCCCTACTTTTGGCATCACTGCATGCGAATTTTAACAGGTAACTTCTTACTTATTAACTATGTTAGCTTTCAAATCTGTATTTTGTTACAAAATATATTCAGAAAACAAAATAAGCAAATCAAACACACCCAAACAATCCTATTCACTTTGAAGTACATTTTTATAACAAATCAATGCTATTTAAAAAGCGCTTATTTACTTATTTATATAATACCGACCAGTGTTTAAAATACTTAAGTCTAAGTAGCCAAACTCGTAAAATTTTTACTTTTCGCTGCCTAGGCTGTTTGCTACTTTTTAAAATCAACCAATGCTTTTGCTTGTGCTTGTGAAAATCAACAACAGTCGCAGCCGAAGTAGAAGCAGCAAACGATTTATGAACCAATGCGCAATACTTTCAACAGTCGACGATTTCAAGAGTTTGACTTTTATTTCCTATTGCTTTTGGTTAGTTTCGGTAGTAAAATTCGAAGAAGCGAAAGCTCTTGCTTTTATTAGCTTTCTGCAGGTTCAGTCAACTATTTTGTGGTGTTTGTCATGTTTTTGTTGTTGTTTTCGCACATCAGACAAGAGGCAAACACAAAAACCACTTTACTGCGATTGCTTAAATCTTATAAAAGCAAGAGTTTTTGCTTCTTTGACTGTGACTGTTTCCGACTTCCAAAAGCATATAAACTGCTTCTGTTTTTACTTGCTATACTAACCAAAAGCAAATCAAATTCAAACTTTTCAAATCGTCGATTTGTGATTTTGCTTTGGCTGAAACTGTTGTATTTTTCAAAAGCGAAAGCATAAGCAAAATCAAATGAAATGAAAATCATTACAGTTTTTTAAACACTGATACCGACATACATTAGCGAACGAATTTATACATATGTGTATACTTGTGCATATTGAATATACATCATTGATGTCAGTTTCATACATTGATGCGCGTTTCTTTGCACAATTGTGCTGAGAGAATTCACTCTTGTTCTTACCCTCTTTAATTTAGTCGTCGAGGAGACAGCGTCGAATGCGCATGAGGCGGATGCTTACATATTTTTTTCTACAATATTTGTCCAACAAACATACGTGTTTCCTTTCAAATTTATGATATGCGAAAAATATTTTATTATAAATAACGCATTTGGTAACATACAATGCCTTTTATGTTATCAAAGATTTAAGGAAAAAAAAGGAATATGCTATTAAACGACATTATGATGATTTTCATAGCGATATTCATAAGTTTAATGGTAGGGAAGGAGTGAAATTTTGAATAAAAATACAAATATTTATTTTGAAAAAATAAAAATTAAATAGTTTGTATCAGTGGACCATACCAAAATAAAGTTTGAAAAAGTTTTTTACAATTGACTGTTTGCTTAGAAAATTTTTTATTTTCAATTAATATTTTAACTGTGTGGATTTGTATTTGGTGGGTAGCTCGCAACCTCAATACATTGACAGTTCACCAATACATTCACAGTGCCCACCAACGGTTTCATACCACAATTCTCATTCTCTTTTCGTCGATAAGAGTTCGCTGCGTAAATTCGTCATGTGAAGCACAACAACGACGAATTTACTCAGCGAATTTCTCTCTTATATTTGATAAAGTTGTTTATTGTGTGTGCAAAGACAGAGAGAGAGAGAGAAAAAATTGTTTTTTCGTCGTTCGTCGGCGTACAAAATAGAAATAAATCTATTGCTACTTTCGCCGCGTATGACGAATTTTGCCCTACGCCATGATTGTGTGCATTTTCATATACACCAATGTGTTTTATTTTTGACGACGAATATTCGCGACGTGATGCCAGCAGAAATTTTAAGAAATCCCGACATGTCTAATTTTCCCTACGCTAAAAATTTATTATTTTTTGGCAACAGACAAACAAATAAAACATTTTTTAAATATTGTACATTTTACAAAAGTACGAGTAATTAAAGCCTTTATTAACAACTAAAAAGGAAAATAAATGTTTATGTGTGTTCATGCTATATTCGAGGTGTGTTCAAAAAGTTCCGCGAATTTTCGCGGGTTACGTATATTGGATTTTTAATTTTTTTGTGGCGTTAAGTTGGTACTCATGTCTCTCACTTATGCCGACAATTTCGGCCATTTCGAATTGTCAGCTAATTGTTGACAGCTGCTTTGCTTGCATGTGTTTTGGCTCGTCTTCAATTTTGTGTGCTCTTTTATATTTTGTCGACAAGCAAAACATAATTGACTGATTTTGATATTTGTTATCGTTTGAATTTACATAGTATGAAAATGGCTACGTCATCGTTCACATTCATTGTCGATCGACTTGTCGTGCTGAACAAGTTTATTGTGTCCCAAATCAGCTGTTTGTCGTTAAAAATGATTGTGAACGACAACATTCGATATAGTGGGTTTGGCTGATAATATTTTCAAAATTCCCTACATTTGCCTTAAAATAAAATATCTGACATTCTTTCCATACGCTCGAAATTTTCCGAAAAAAACCCTACAAAAAGGGAAAATTCCCTACTTTTGGCATCACTGCATGCGAATTTTAACAGGTAACTTCTTACTTATTAACTATGTTAGCTTTCAAATCTGTATTTTGTTACAAAATATATTCAGAAAACAAAATAAGCAAATCAAACACACCCAAACAATCCTATTCACTTTGAAGTACATTTTTATAACAAATCAATGCTATTTAAAAAGCGCTTATTTACTTATTTACATAATACCGACCAGTGTTTAAAATACTTAAGTCTAAGTAGCCAAACTCGTAAAATTTTTACTTTTCGCTGCCTAGGCTGTTTGCTACTTTTTAAAATCAACCAATGCTTTTGCTTGTGCTTGTGAAAATCAACAACAGTCGCAGCCGAAGTAGAAGCAGCAAACGATTTATGAACCAATGCGCAATACTTTCAACAGTCGACGATTTCAAGAGTTTGACTTTTATTTCCTATTGCTTTTGGTTAGTTTCGGTAGTAAAATTCGAAGAAGCGAAAGCTCTTGCTTTTATTAGCTTTCTGCAGGTTCAGTCAACTATTTTGTGGTGTTTGTCATGTTTTTGTTGTTGTTTTCGCACATCAGACAAGAGGCAAACACAAAAACCACTTTACTGCGATTGCTTAAATCTTATAAAAGCAAGAGTTTTTGCTTCTTTGACTGTGACTGTTTCCGACTTCCAAAAGCATATAAACTGCTTCTGTTTTTACTTGCTATACTAACCAAAAGCAAATCAAATTCAAACTTTTCAAATCGTCGACTGCTGAAAATATTGCGCAAGTGATCATAAATCGATTTGTGATTTTGCTTTGGCTGAAACTGTTGTATTTTTCAAAAGCGAAAGCATAAGCAAAATCAAATGAAATGAAAATCATTACAGTTTTTTAAACACTGATACCGACATACATTAGCGAACGAATTTATACATATGTGTATACTTGTGCATATTGAATATACATCATTGATGTCAGTTTCATACATTGATGCGCGTTTCTTTGCACAATTGTGCTGAGAGAATTCACTCTTGTTCTTACCCTCTTTAATTTAGTCGTCGAGGAGACAGCGTCGAATGCGCATGAGGCGGATGCTTACATATTTTTTTCTACAATATTTGTCCAACAAACATACGTGTTTCCTTTCAAATTTATGATATGCGAAAAATATTTTATTATAAATAACGCATTTGGTAACATACAATGCCTTTTATGTTATCAAAGATTTAAGGAAAAAAAAGGAATATGCTATTAAACGACATTATGATGATTTTCATAGCGATATTCATAAGTTTAATGGTAGGGAAGGAGTGAAATTTTGAATAAAAATACAAATATTTATTTTGAAAAAATAAAAATTAAATAGTTTGTATCAGTGGACCATACCAAAATAAAGTTTGAAAAAGTTTTTTACAATTGACTGTTTGCTTAGAAAATTTTTTATTTTCAATTAATATTTTAACTGTGTGGATTTGTATTTGGTGGGTAGCTCGCAACCTCAATACATTGACAGTTCACCAATACATTCACAGTGCCCACCAACGGTTTCATACCACAATTCTCATTCTCTTTTCGTCGATAAGAGTTCGCTGCGTAAATTCGTCATGTGAAGCACAACAACGACGAATTTACTCAGCGAATTTCTCTCTTATATTTGATAAAGTTGTTTATTGTGTGTGCAAAGACAGAGAGAGAGAGAGAAAAAATTGTTTTTTCGTCGTTCGTCGGCGTACAAAATAGAAATAAATCTATTGCTACTTTCGCCGCGTATGACGAATTTTGCCCTACGCCATGATTGTGTGCATTTTCATATACACCAATGTGTTTTATTTTTGACGACGAATATTCGCGACCAAAAGTTCGTCGTTCGTCACAGTTGTGTTCCTATAATTAAGGCCCAACTATAATATGAATAAGCTGGTTTAAGTTAATGTCAGAATTGAACGATAAGCCTGTCAAATGCTTAAACATTTCAGAGGTGACTTTTAGGTGGCCATAATGTACTTACATGAACTTAAGCACTTCTTAGCCATAGCTGCACATCTAGGTATTTTTCATAATTTTGCAGTAATTTTGTTTCTTCTCATAACTCCTAAAGGCCGTGATACACTAGCCTACGCGATCGTGCGATTTTTGAGAAAATACAGCCCTGGTATGATGGAGTCTATGAACATTTTCAAAAGACAAAAACAGTTCATTAGATTGGGTTGTATTTTTTCGTAGATCGCGCGATTTTGTAGGATAGTGAATCATGGACTTAAATGAATGCAATTCAATCTAATTAATTTGTTATAATGTGCTTATCTATTAAAAATTCACAAATAATTATATCTATCAATTTATTACATGTTTTATTTGCTTTGCCTACTAAAAAGTACAACAGTGAATATACGTAAGCAAACACATGTGTATGTGTGTATATGTATGTTGTAAAAAAATCAGTGCAAATTAAAGTTTTGCTTTATTTTCTGAGTTTTAAATTAAAAATAAATAAAAAAAAAATAAATAATTTCTTAGTCGGGCTTAAGTTCAGTAATTTCAATTCTTATTGAATGAAATATTTTATTTAATTAATGTGAGTTTCTAAAGAAGAGAAGAAAAATTAAATTAGACTATATAAGCTGGGGGAAATACCGATATTTTTCTGTGCAGCAACGCACTTCATCAGCACCCAAGTATATCTACTGGGGTAGAGATTGTTATTAACATCAGCTATTTAACGCAAATTTTCAATGAAATGGAATATGAGAAATATTGTGTATACAATTATTGATTTACCTTTGGCAAACACATTTGTAAGTATCACTATTCATTTTCTGTTTATCCGTTTTTTCATTTTTCTATTCAGGTTAGCACGAAGTTATGTCACTCTACCTAAGTATATTTAACTATTCTTGCTTATCTTTTACGATCATCATATTAATTATTTTTACTTATTCGATGTACTGGCGGTACATACATGTAAGTATTAATGTAGTGGATATTATGTTACATTGTTTTTGCTTTCTACAGTTGATTTACTTTCCAGTATATGAAACTGTGATTGCCAAGTGAACATATACTTGTCACGTGCCCATGATGATTTAATTGAAACAATTTTAAATGTTTAGTTGAACTATAGTGAATTTTAATCAGAAATAATTTCTTAGTCGGGCTTAAGTTCAGTAATTTCAATTCTTATTGAATGAAATATTTTTATTAATTAATGTGAGTTTCTAAAGAAGAGAAGAACAATTAAATTAGACTATATAAGCTGGGGGAAATACCGATATTTTTCTGTGCAGCAACGCACTTCATCAGCACCCAAGTATATCTACTGGGGTAGAGATTGTTATTAACATCAGCTATTTAACGCAAATTTTCAATGAAATGGAATATGAGAAATATTGTGTATACAATTATTGATTTACCTTTGGCAAACACATTTGTGAGTATCACTATTCATTTTCTGTTAATCCGTTTTTTCATTTTTCTATTCAGGTTAGCACGAAGTTATGTCACTTTACCTAAGTATATTTAACTATTCTTGCTTATCTTTTACGATCATCACATTAATTATTTTTACTTATTCGATGTACCGTCGGTACATACATGTAAGTATTAATGTAGTGGATATTATGTTACATTGTTTTTGCTTTCTACAGTTGATTTACTTTCCAGTATATGAAACTGTGATTGCCAAGTGAACATATATGTATTTGTCACGCGCCCATGATGATTTAAGTGAAACAATTTTAAATGTTTAGTTGAACTATAGTGAATTTTAATCAGAAATAATTTCTTAGTTGGGCTTAAGTTCAGTAATTTCAATTCTTATTGAATGAAATATTTTTATTAATTAATGTGAGTTTCTAAAGAAGAGAAGAACAATTAAATTAGACTATATAAGCTGGGGGAAATACCGATATTTTTCTGTGCAGCAACGCACTTCATCAGCACCCAAGTATATCTACTGGGGTAGAGATTGTTATTAACATCAGCTATTTAACGCAAATTTTCAATGAAATGGAATATGAGAAATATTGTGTATACAATTATTTATTTACCTTTGGCAAACACATTTGTGAGTATCACTATTCATTTTCTGTTAATCCGTTTTTTCATTTTTCTATTCAGGTTAGCACGAAGTTATGTCACTTTACCTAAGTATATTTAACTATTCTTGCTTATCTTTTACGATCATCACATTAATTATTTTTACTTATTCGATGTACCGTCGGTACATACATGTAAGTATTAATGTAGTGGATATTATGTTACATTGTTTTTGCTTTCTACAGTTGATTTACTTTCCAGTATATGAAACTGTGATTGCCAAGTGAACATATATGTATTTGTCACGTGCCCATGATGATTTAAGTGAAACAATTTTAAATGTTTAGTTGAACTATAGTGAATTTTAATCAGAAATAATTTCTTAGTTGGGCTTAAGTTCAGTAATTTCAATTCTTATTGAATGAAATATTTTTATTAATTAATGTGAGTTTCTAAAGAAGAGAAGAAAAATTAAATTAGACTATATAAGCTGGGGGAAATACCGATATTTTTCTGTGCAGCAACGCACTTCATCAGCACCCAAGTCTATCTACTGGGGTAGAGATTGTTATTAACATCAGCTATTTAACGCAAATTTTCAATGAAACAAATGTGTTTACCTTTGGCAAACACATTTGTAAGTATCACTATTCATTTTCTGTTTATCCGTTTTTCATTTTTCTATTAAGGTTAGCACGAAGTTATGTCACTCTACCTAAGTATATTTAACTATTCTTGCTTATCTTTTACGATCATCATATTAATTATTTTTACTTATTCCATGTACCGTCGGTACATACATGTAAGTATTAATGTAGTGGATATTATGTTACATTGTTTTTGCTTTCTACAGTTGATTTACTTTCCAGTATATGAAACTGTGATTGCCAAGTGAACATATATTTTTCACGTGCCCATGATGATTTAAGTGAAACAATTTTAAATGTTTAGTTGAACTATAGTGAATTTTAATCAGAAATAATTTCTTAGTCGGGCTTAAGTTCAGTAATTTCAATTCTTATTGAATGAAATATTTTTATTAATTAATGTGAGTTTCTAAAGAAGAGAAGAAAAATTAAATTAGACTATATAAGCTGGGGGAAATACCGATATTTTTCTGTGAAGCAACGCACTTCATCAGCACCCAAGTCTATCTACTTGGTAGAGTTAATAACAATCTCTACCCCAGTAGATAGACTTGGGTGCTGATGAAGTGCGTTGCTGCACAGAAAAATATCGGTTTTTCCCCCAGCTTATATAGTCTAATTTAGTTTTTCTTCTCTTCTTTAGAAACTCACATTAATTAATAAAAATATTTCATTCAATAAGAATTGAAATTATTGAACTTAAGCCCGACTAAGAAATTATTTCTGATTAAAATTCACTATAGTTCAACTAAACATTTAAAATTGTTTCACATAAAAAAAAATATTTAAAATCAATGAATATTTTCTGCTGCTGTCTATTTGAGTTTAAAAAATGCACAAACCGTTGTTTCCGTACGGAACGTGCGTTCAGTTTGGCACTTTTCTTAAGAAAATGACATTTGACGAAACTTGACGAAAAGTTTCATTAAGTACATTATAGTTGCACACATACGTATTGAATGTAATCGCACAGTTGCTTAAGTTTGCTTATTCATATTATAGTTGGGCCTTTAAGGTAGAGGTCCATAGCTCGCTTTTTGCGCGTTATGCTTTACACGCGTTTCATCCTCTTGTTTCATTCTATACTTTGTTCGCGTTGAGTTACATGCACTGCTTTTCATGCGCCATTTTATTTTTGTTTTGATCAGCTGTGTGCGTTTGTTTATAAATACTTATAAAAAAAATGGAGAGTGAAATCGAGTTTTTAAAAGAATTTGTGGAGTTAGTCGTAAGAGTAATCGATAACTAATATGCAAAATTTGTTACTGAGAAGTGTGGTGAAAAGTTAATTAAAATACATCGCAATAAAATATTCACATATTTTATTAAACAAGTTTTTTTTACTAAGAAATTTTTTTATTGAAAAAAAAAGAAAAAAAATTATCCACGGCAAAATAATATTTATCGATAACGTAAGAAATAAAGTATTATTTAACATCTTTAGCATTCCAGAGCAGCTGACTTTCTTTCATGGTGCTTGTAACGCGTACAAAAGTAGAAAGTAGACCTACTCTTTGCTTTGAACGCGCCTACGCGTTCTGCGCTTTTTGCAATGTAACTTGTCACATACTATTACATTGATTCTACTTTTTTGACAGATGCATAGAAAGCGTAACGCGCAAAAAGCGAGCTATGGACCTCTACCTTTAGTCTTCAATGAGACAGCGACGATAGCACATACGTAGCGGGTGTGTTAAATTCTTTGTAGGTACAGTGAAAGAAAAGAAGTGGTATGCGAAAAATATTCTATGGTCACCAATGCTTTCCACGACATTTAATGTGTTTCATGTTACAAAACTTTTAAGGAAAGAAATGTATATGTATTAAAAAGATATTTTGATTTATTTTTGGAGCAGTTTCACTAAACTGCACTTTATATCTAAACTTTTAAGACCAATAGCTCGGAAAATATGGGTCGCAGGAAATTTTGTTCTTTAATTATTTTTTACAAATTTCTTTTAGGAGATTTTTCACAGTTTCCTATGAAAAGTTCAGAGCCCTATAACTCGGAAAATATGAGTCATCTTTTTTTTCTCTTATATTTTAATTTTCTACCTTTCTTTTTTATTTTTTTTGAGCTGCTCTACTAAACTGTTTTTGACATCACTGATATACATATATATGTATGTATAATAAATACATACATATTTACATTTATATATTTTATTTGTATATAAACAAATTCCCAGTTCAAACCAGAAGCAACTTAATATTCTTCTTTCAATACGTTTGCTAGCATATTGTTGCTGTTGTTGTAGAATAGACTACATACCCTGCAGCCGGCGTAGCTAGCGACTGTCTAGCTATTTCGTTAACTACCAATCGTTACCACTAACTACCAGCCTAACTACTAGAAATGCACACAACTGACGAATTTAATATGAGGATGACATTGACAGTAGTCAATTGCCACCATCTGCATAAGGCTTCGTCAGTGATTTCTTTAGTCAATACAATTAATTTTTCTATTAATAAAAAAATTAATTATTAATACACTTTTCAATTATTTTTTCTTTTTTTATGGACATTGTAATTTACCTCTGCTGCTCATTTTACCTTTCTAAAAAAACGCACTTTTTTCACTTAAAGTTACACATTAACTGACCACGAACTTCCAAGTGTAACTGACGCCAACACAAAATCAAAATTACTACAGTACTCTTATACTTAAAATAATTTTTTTTCTTGTTGATTTTCTTTGGAATAACTGCCAGTGATGCCAACACTTCCATCATCAAAAGCACTGTGAGCATAAAAAATAGAGTAAAAAAGTACAAATTTAAAAAATTGCGGGTAAAAAGCACTAAGCTTAATATTCCTTGGTATTTATGTTTTTATAACTAAAAATTCTCTGTTATTTGAGTTTTATATAAATAAATAAAATAAATAATTTCAACCTTTTTCTATATTGTTGTTTTTCTATCTTAAAGAAAGCCATAATAAGTTAATAAGATTTAACAAAAAATTAATGCCAAATTTACTATAACAAAAGTGTTTAATTTCATAAGAATTAAGACACTTTTTTTATTTCTTCAATTTGCATAAGTGACAAATCCACGTTGTTTAACTGTCTTCACGCATGCGAATTGAAACAGTAAAATCGTTGCTTAACAAATGAATAAAACAATTTCTTATAAGGAATTAAAAAAATTTATTGAGAAAAGTCGAAGCGTTTGCTTCTTTGTTTTGTTTAAGTTTAAAAATTTGATTATTGAAATAGCACTAGAAAGCACTGCGAGAAATTATAAAAGCACTACACAAACTTGTTTTTCTGAAACGGGTATTTAATAAAGTTTAGGGTACTTAGAAAGAAAAAGAGCACCAAAAAAACCCGAAAAGCATCAAAATAGCAACACTAACTACAACACAGTTTTTCTCCACTCGCAAAAAAAATTTGAGGTTGAAGACATTAACATATCCATGAGCGAGAAATTCAAAAGGTGAACTCTGGAATTACATGTGGCAACTGTACTAGGTAGTCAGTTTTTCGTTAGCGAAATACCTAACAATTTTGAGCCATTTGTTACTTTTAAAACTGCAGGGTACATACGTGTAAATAATTGGATATTCTTCTTTGAATACTATTTGTAGCATGTTGTTGTTATTGTAGTTGTTCATATTAACACTCTTATGCATATACATACATAACGTCGGCTTAGAGTGTAAACCTGCTAAATCCACTTTTTATGACATCCAGAATAACTAACTTTATGTGTCCGCAAATGAATATTGTAGTAATTACAAAAATCTGAACAAACCTATATATACCCTTTACCATTTTTGGTGAAGGGTATAAAAAGAAACAAGTAGTAATTCAAAACAATCAAATACCCGACTGCGACCAACTTTGAACCGTTAAAAATCATAAGAAAAACCTAAAGATGATTTGAAAATACCTGTCGAATGATACCCATTTTGATATAGTTCGCCAACTTTTTGTTTTTTTCGTGTGTACAAACTGGCGTCTTTTGGCCGCCATATTGAATTTTTACTATGTCATATCTTTAGTGACACTCCCGGCATTAAGACAAGTCGATTGACGTAAGAATCATCATTGAAATTTTAAAATTTGGGTAATTAAAATTTGAAATTTGAGATGTGTTTTCGGTGTGCTTTGATTTTTTTTACATATGGAGTTTTTTGTGTACATTAACTGTTTTTTGTCTACATTAGTTGTGTGAAAGGGTGATTTTTTTTGGGTGACATTAATTGCGTGTGAACGGGTGATTTTTTTTGTGGTAATGGATTAAAAATCATGAAATTGATTTTTCCAAATGCCGACGGGAAAACATCATATTTTTTCCTACTATGGGAAAAGGAGAAAATTAATTTTTGCTAATGCCGACTGGAAAATAATGAAAATGATATTTCCTAATACCGACTGGAAAGTTGTGAGTGTTGCCAGACTGTGGGAATTTGTGTATACATATGTATGTATGTATATATGTGTATATGTGTATATGTATGTATGTATGTGTGTATGTGTGATTATCATGCCATCATTTTATGGTATAAAATGTTCTCATATATGTGAACCCCCTAATGCGAGTGTGTGAGAGGTCGAGTTTGTTTGTCCGTGATAAGTTTATATTTTGTTTATTTGTTTAAGAAATATATATTTTATAACATTATGAAATTCTTGAATGTGTATGTATGTATGTATGTATGTATGTATGTACATATGCATGTGTGACCGTGGGAATTTGTGCATGGAATATTTTGTGGGTCTGTAGAATACAGACGTAATATTTGTATACATTTACATTTTGCAACGCATACATTTCTTTGACTACGATTATTTTAAAGCAGAGGATTTTCAACTAAGTATAGTCATCAGCAGAGAAACAAAAAGTAGAAATTTGCAAGTAAGCAAAAAAGTTAACTTCTCCTCCTCACGTCCTTCTATTCTCTTTATGTAGTTTGTATTTGAAATAAGAAAACACTTGTACATTCTTTTATTTTCTATACACTTATTGTTTAAAATTTTTTTTTAATTTTATAATATACATAAATTAATATTTTAAAAAGTAAAAAGGTCATTTAAAGCAAGATATTTCTTTTGTGAGTAAAATAGCATTTCTTAATGTGCAAACACCAAAATTATGATAAGTACAATAAAAATATTCTGGATACTTAATTTCCATTTATTTAAAGTTGATGCAGCCTATATCCTTTTCGGTGTAAATTTTTCGAACCATCGTCTTTTTTCTTCACCTTTTACATATATTTTAGAACATTTTACATTGGCTTTTAAAAAATTACAAACGCTTTAAAATGAAACAGATCCAGCAGTCCAGCTTAGGTCATGATAGATTTTTGTTAACCACTTTGCTTCCCTTTGCTTTTTTATTGATAAGCATTTAAAATCAAATGATGGTTTTATAATGAAATTGTTATATTTGCGATGAAATCATTTGAATTAGTTTTGAAACCTTGTACGTCTATAAAAATTATCTTATTTTCCATTTTTTCATTTTTAAATTTTATGTTTAGATCATCATATGGGTATGAGACTGAATTTAAATGTACTTTTAAAACGGGGGCGTTCTCTATTTGCAGCCAATTTAAAATTCCAAATATGGCAAGTTCCTGTGTTTAATTGTGGATTAATATGACAATCCCAACTGCGCAATACCATTAAACTAATAAATAATTTAAGAAATAAAATAATTAAATAAATAAATTAATAAATAAATACAATTAGTACAAAATTAAATTTTCGTTGTCATCTTACATGTAATTTAGTGGGAATAATTCTATTCTACATACGTTGTTTCATTGTTTCGGTCTATGTAATGTCCCCAAGCTCGCGTATTTATTTATTTATTTATCTTTTGTAATCATTAATGGACGACTTTTCAATTACAGATTTTTTGACCCCTTTTGATTTTTTAACATCTTCCCAGCGAAGAGTCGACAGAGAATACATTTTTGCTCTTAAACCAACAAACTCTGTTATTATATCCCCTTTGTTTTCATCTTTCATCATTCCCAAAACCTTCTTATTGAGTAGCGGCAAACGAAAGTGATTATCTATAGGATATTCTGACGTATCAAAATTCAACCTAATATCATTACGGATGTCATCATAAAAATCATCAGTTTTAATTGAATAGATAAAGGAGTCAGTATCCATATAGTTGAGAGAAACTTTCTCTCCAAATTTAGGCTTCATGAAACCATACTGGAAGTCATACATTCTCCACTTGGATAACTCCAGTACTGTAAAACCAACATATATGGGTTTATCATATAGTGGTTCCATTTCTTTAACGCTACCGCATACATATCATCAGAAAATTTTGTTAACTGCTTAAAATTTGTTTTCGCAATTAATGCTCTGAGACCCAAATGATTCCTGTTTGTTGTTTCCTAAGATGAAGTACTTCTAATGTCCCCAAGTTTTTCAATGTTTCCCATTGTTTTCTCATAAACAGCATTGTTTAAAAGTTTGAAAAAATCTTTTTTAAAGTTATTTTTAGCATTTGTCCTATGAAATGTGTTTAAGTCAATAAATTTTGTAAGCCAAAGAGATTGCTTAAATCTGAGGATTCTATGGATTTCTTTTAAGATGAGGCCATTTGAAATGCCTTGTTTTAAAACTCTATATTCTATGGTGTAACTATTTTTTGAGAGTAAGTCTGCAACTAATTTTTTGATTTTGGATACCCCCAAGGGCCTATTTTGGGGACAAAATGGCAAATCATTATGTAGATCATGCAACTATTCGGGATAATATATATCCACTTCCAAAATGTACCCATACTCTACAGTAGCAGAAATTTTTGTAACATCAAAATCAGTATCACATATCCACTCAAATTCTCCGCAAGGAAGATATTCGGAAATCGCCCAACCGTAAAGGTTATTTGCGTCTAAGTATACAAGAAATTTTGAAGGCTTTTCTTTATCAAAATCTTCCAAATACTTATTATTCGCTTTTGAATATCTTTGCGAATATTGAACTAGCCTACCTCTAATTGCGTTTTGCATAAACATATACATTTCAGAATCAGCGAACTGTTCCAGTGAAACTTGTGTGGTTTTCATCCCATGACAAGCCTGGTGCTGTATAATAGTCACAAGGGTCCACATCGTATATACCTTTACAAATTTTCCTAAAATTTTCAAACACGTCGGTTAGAAGAAGAACATCTGTCTTTAAGTAGAGCTCAGTATAGTCAAGGAGGGTTTTACAGTTAAACTCCCTCCATATTTTTCGAGCATGTTCATACTCGAGAACTCTTATCTACTAGGGAGTTTAGTTTCCTTGAACTTTGTCATGGAGTCCATGTAAGAGTATGGAAATACACCCTTTCTTCTAATCAGGTTGAAATGATCTTCATCAACGAAAGTAGATTAGTAATGGCGGAGATAGTCCAAGTTTGGGAATTCAAAACCGGGAAAAAACAAAACTTTTGGCAACCCTGTTACGAATGAGGGGATTTTGGGCATTTGAGATTTCGTTAGGCTGGTTGTGTGTGTGTGTGTGAGTTTGATTCTTTATTTATGTGTATGTTTGTATACTTGTGTGCACAGCTTTTGTTGTTATTGTAGAGAAACGTTGTGCTTACAGCGGATGGATATATAAATGGATGTTTGTATGTGTGTATGACAGTGTGTGTGTGTGTATGAGTATGTGTGTGGGTGTGTGTGTATTTACATGTTTGTTTGATGGTGTCCGATACTTTTGTTGTACTGGCAGACAATCATTATTATATCCAGTAGGAAATGTTGATGGTGAAAATATGCTGACTAGCTTTTCACTTTCACTTGTCACCAATACTACCAGTCATTGAAAATCTACTAGTAACACTAAAACAATTGATTAGGTAGTGACTACGTAGTTCTTATGCGGTCATGAGACATACCAACCAGACAGTTAGTTACTAGTACATTTATATAATTTACGTACATACAAATGTATGTATATGGACAAGTTATTGACAATTCCACCACAAATACACCATATCTGTTTTTTCTCCTTCTTTTATACTGACGGATAGAAGAAAACTTATTATACCAAATTGTTACTAGAATTTTAGTGTTGACGCAAAGACACTTGCTCCCAGTCTGGCTGTAGGGTAGTGACAAGGGATCTGTGTATTTGTGTGTATGTAGTGATTGTTATTTGATAGACTTTGGTTTGCTCTTTTGAGTTGTCGTTGCTATGCGTATGTAGGGTTATTGTATGTATGCATTTATGTTTGCGATCTCTGGGGAAATAATCTAATAGCTGCAGAGAGTGGCAACCCTGTTGGAAGTGGACAGGGAATGTATTTGATAATGTATGTATATGTTGCTGGATTCATGTATGTGATCGTATCTATTTTTGCTTTGAAGAATATCATTGCTTGTGTGAATTACATCAACACTTTTTCATGCATATTTACAAATTAATGTATATATGTTTTCAAGGCTATTGACGTTGCTATTCTTATGGAGATAGAAAATATTGTGTTTACATAGGTTTTATATCTACAAGTGAATTTCAGATATTAAATGTTTTGAGTCCAATCAGGTTGATAAGAAGAGCTTTTGAAAAGGGGTAATGATATGTTTATTTCAGTATATTTTACTTTAATGTAACAATTATAAGAAATAGGTTTTGGAGAAATACAGCAAAAACTTATAGAAGCTTTCACATGGCCCGATTTTTCTCGTACCTTTATATTGCAAACTGATGCTAGCGATTTTGTTCTGGATGTTGCTGTGTATATGAATTTCATCATATATCGTAATACCAACAGAGAATTGTGGAAATGTGTATGTGCGTGTGTATGTATATATATATATATATATGTGTGTGTGTGTGTGTGTGTGTGTGTGTGTGTGTATATGAATTTCATCATATGTCGTAATAAATTAGATTCGATGACTACTACGCGATTCTCATATAATGTATATAAGTAGAAGAAATAATGTAGATTGTCATCAGTTACTTTGATATCTCAATAAGTCACAACCTATTTTCCAAACCAAATTTTTAAAGTGTTTGAAAACAATATAAAAAAAAAACTACAAAAGTGTTAAAACTAATTATTGTTTGATAAACAAGTTTATAGTGTATAAAAAATAATTAAATAAATTGTTTATAACTAAAATAAATTGCTTATAAATAAAATAATTAAATAAATTGTTTATAAATAAAATAATTTAATTAATTAATAAACAAATAAATAATTAAATAAAATGAATACCGCAAGTTGTACCATCTGCAATAAAGTCTTTATGACTCAAACAAAACTAAATCAGCATATGGAAACGCACTCATATACTAACCAATCGATGGCTATGCTTGGAACTAGTAAGCTAAGTCTTCAAAACAAATATTGTGAGGATTGTGATGAGATGATCCCATTAATTGGTTATATGGCTCATGTCAGAACCACAAAACATAAAAACAGTTGTCAGCAAGAACGGATTGGAGATTTTCTCACTAAAAGAGTAAGTAACTTCAATGGGAGGATCGAGACATATATTCTCCTCAACAAAAATGTGGGCGTCTTGTTTCCGGAGGAGTTTCTCGCATCTGCAAAGAGCTCCATAGTACAACAACTCAATGAACGTAGTAGGATACATACTACATTTAAATTTAATATGGAGCTCACATGTGATTATATGAAGATGGTGAATGATGAGATGAATGTTTCCCAACTTGTACATATTTCGAAAATGATGTTGGTGACTTTGTCTGATGACATAGAGGATATGTACAAGAAACAAGCCGAGGAGCTAAGAGCCAAAATGGAAGAATTTCAAGAGAGGGATAGCGGATGGACATTGATTTCAATAAATTCCCTTGAAGTTAATATAAACAAGGCATCCATAATAAGAGGATCGAGCTTTATCCCTCTTCCAAAAAATATTGCAATGAAACGTGCATGCATAAATATCGAGAACAATGATATTTATTGCTTTAAATGGTGTCTCATTGCGGCTTTGTACACAAATAGCGGTCTGAATCCTAAACAACGGAAAAACTTTAAAAATTACAATATTACAAATATTTCTGATGAGAATATTAATACAGGGGAAATTGTGTTAAATTTTGAAGGCCTAGAGTTTCCACTCCCATTGAAGCAGATAAAACAATTTGAAAAACAAAATGATCTGAGCATCAATGTATTTGGCCATAATGGCACATCGCTTATAGGACCATACTACATAACAAAAGGAGAAAAACACATTCATATTAATCTCTTATTGCTCCACTCTAATGAAAACTTCCACTATATACTCATCAAGGATATATCAAAGTAAGTTTCATTTATGCATTTATGAAAAATCTGCTTTCATCTCTATTTAAAAAGTTACTTCCTATTGTTATATTTATTTATATCGTATTGGTATTTTCTATATTTTCTTCAGACTCCTTCGTTCCAGCATAACATCGCATAATCATAAGATCATGATATGTAACACCTGCCTATATCATACACATGATGATTATGTGTATAATCATCATAAAAATGTTTGTGTGAAAAAAGTCATCAGAATGCCAGAAGATGAATCTATTATCAAGTTTAAGAACTACTACAAACAGTTAGATGTACCATTCGTAATCTACGCGGACTTTGAGTCTATTTTGGAAAAAGTTGATGATGCTATAAGTAAAAGTACCACAAATGTACAGAAACATCACGCTTGTGCATTCGGTTATTTTATTAATTGTAGTTTTAAGAGAGAAAATAATTTATATAGACATTATTTTGGTGAAGATTCGGCTAATATATTTATCAAAAAAATTGTTGAAGATTGTACAGATATTTATTTAAATTATTTACTTAAAGTTAAGAAAATGTTCATAACCCCAATAGAAATAGCTCAATATAATAATGCAAAAAATTGTCATATATGTAAGAAAATATTAAATAACGATAAAGTTAGAGATCATTGTCATCTTACGGGCAATTATCGTGGGGCAGCTCATAGCGAATGTAATTTAAATTATAAAACACCTCAGTTTATACCGGTTATATTGCATAATCTTTCCGCATATGATATACACCTATTTTTCAAAGAACTTTCTTCTATAAAATATTCTACAATAAAAGTGATTCCCCAGAACACAGAGAGTTATATTTCTCTTTCAATTTTCATCAGATTAGATGAAAAATATGGATTCGAAATAAGATTTATAGACTCGTTTAGATTTATGGCTTCGAGTTTAGATACGTTAGCGAAAAATCTTGATAGCAATGATTTTAATACTATTCGGTCATGTTTCGTTGATGAAGCTCATTTCAACCTGATTAGAAGAAAGGGTGTATTTCCGTACTCTTACATGGATTCCATGACTAAGTTTAAGGAAATTAAACTGCCTATTAGAGAAGAGTTCTTCAATATTCTAACGAATGAAGAATGTGATGTAGTCGAGTATGAACATGCTCAAAAAATATGGAGAGAGTTTAACTGTAAAACCCTCCTTGACTATACTGAACTCTACTTAAAGACAGATGTTCTTCTTCTAACCGACGTGTTTGAAAATTTTAGAAAAATTTGTAGAGATATATACGATTTGGACCCCTGCCACTATTATACAGCACCAGGCTTATCTTGGGATGCAATGTTGAAAACCACAGAAGTTTCACTGGAACAGTTCACTGATTCCGAAATGTATATGTTTATGCAAAACGGAATTAGAGGTGGACTAGTTCAATGCTCGCAAAGATATTCGAAGGCGAATAACAAATATTTGGAAGATTTTGATGCATCAAAACCATCAGAATTTCTTGTATACTTAGACGCTAACAACTTGTATGGTTGGGCGATGTCGGAATATCTTCCTTGCGGTGAATTTGAGTGGGTATGTGGCACTGATTTTGATGTTAAAAAAATTTCTGATACTGCAGAGTATGGGTACATTTTGGAAGTGGATATAGATTATCCTGATTCAGTGCATGATCTACATAATGATTTGCCATTTTGCCCCCAAAATAAGGCCCTGGGGGGATCCAAAATCAAAAAATTAGTTGCAGACTTACACTCAAAAACAAATTACACCATACACTATAGAATTTTAAAACAAGCCATTTCAAATGGCCTCATCTTAAAACAAATCCATAGAATACTCAGATTTAAGCAATCCCCTTGGCTTAAAAAATATATTGACTTAAACACATTTCATAGGACAAATGCTAAAAATAATTTTGAAAAAGATTTCTTCAAACTTTTAAACAATGCTGTTTACGGGAAGACAATGGAAAACATTGAAAAACGTAGGGACATTAGAATTACGTCATCTTGGGAAACGACAAACAGGAATCATTTAGGTCTCAGATCATTAATTGCGAAACCAAATTTTAAGCAGTTGACAAAATTTTCTGATGATATGTATGCGGTAGAGTTAGAAAAAATGGAACCATTATATGATAAACCCATATATGTTGGTTTCACAGTACTGGAGTTATCGAAGTGGAGAATGTATGACTTCCATTATGGCTTCATGAAGCCTAAATTTGGAGAGAACATTTCTCTCAACTATATGGATACTGACTCATTTATTTATTCAATTAAAACTGTTGATTTTTACGATGACATCCGTAATGATATTAGTTTGAATTTTGATACGTCAGAATATCCTATAGATAATCAATTTCGTTTGCCGCTACTCAATAAGAAGGTTTTGGGAATGATGAAAGATGAAAACAATGGGGATATAATGACAGAGTTTGTTGGTTTAAGATCAAAAATGTATTCTCTGGCGACTCTTCGCTCGGAATCTGTTAAAAAATCAAAAGGGGTCAAAAAATCTGTAATTAAAAAGTTGTCCATTAATGATTACAAAAGTTGCTTATTCGAATCCAAAATTATCTCGGATGAAATGTTTTTGTTTAGATCTAAAACACATCAACTATATACCCAAAAACTACATAAAATAGCACTTAGCTTTTCTGATGATAAAAGAAATATAATGAAAGATAAAATAAAAACGCGCGCTTGGGGGGCATTACATAGACCGAAACAATGAAAAAATGGATGTAGAATGGAATGATTCCTAATAAATTGCATGTAAGATGACAACGAGAATTTAATTTTGTACAAATTGTAATTATTTATTAATTTATTTATTATTTACTTATTTGTTTACTAATTTATTTATTAATTTATTTCTTTACTTATTTATTAATTTATTTATTTATTTCTTTATTTATTGTTTATATATTTGTTTATTAATGTATCTATTAATTTTAGTACTTTATTCACCCAAAAGCATGTTAAACTTGAATGGTTTAAAACTTCTATCTTTTTACCTGTACCTAAATTATTTGTAAATAAAAATAAAATATTAGATTAATGATGTATTTTTCTTTTTATATCTGTATATTTTTATTTATACATAGACTTGAATTTGTATTAGTACTAAGATTTTTAAGAAAAACTGTTAAATAAAATATTGAAAAAATAATAAAATATGTAAATGGTTTTTATTTCAGCTTAAATTTACTAAATAGAAATTTTAACTACAAATGTCTAAATTTTTATATTTTGCTTATCTATTGGCTTTACTTCACTAGATCAAAAAAAATTTTCTTTTTGTTTATTTGCTAATTTTTGTTGTTTGTTTTCATATCGCTTAAACATGCACAGTTTTGTTATCTTTGAGTGGTTCTGTTATAGGTTTAAATCTATCTCTTAGTTGTTCACGTGTATCTATTTCACCAGTTTTTATACTACGAAGCTTTTTCTTCAAGACATTTCTTGTCAACACCAACTGTTTTAAAATTTTCTCATCCATGTTTAATAATAGTAAATAACAGGTATCAGCTATTAGATCAGGTATTAGCTTATCAGGACCTGGTCTGGTTTTCAGATCAGCTTATCAGGACCTGGTCTGGTTTTCAGATCAGCTTATCAGGACCTGATCTGGTTTTCAGATCAGCTTATCAGGACCTGATCTGGTTTTCAGATCAGCTTATTAGGACCTGGTCTGGTTTTCAGATCAGCTTATCAGGACCTGATCTGGGTTTCAGATCAGCTTATCAGGACCTGATCTGGTTTTCAGATCAGCTTATCAGGACCTGATCTGGTTTTCAGATCAGCTTATTAGGACCTGGTCTGGTTTTCAGATCAGCTTATCAGGACCTGGTCTGGTTTTCAGATCAGCTTATCTAATTCAGATTGGGTTATCAGTTTACAAGTAGCTGGCCATTTATAACTAAAGTATATTTTTATGAACAGTAGTTTATATAGTTATGAAATAGTCAAATTGCTTTCTGTAGCGACCATCATTTAATTCATTATCTGTGCTTATATTCAAAATTCCATATTTATCCTTCCAACACTTTACAAATTTCTCGAAACTTTTTAAAATTCATATAACTGACTACATGATCCCTATAGACGTGCTTAATATTTTTCTTATCTTACTTAAACATTATAATAACATTTGCATTGGCTCTTATTAAATACTTACACCCGAATTCATAAAAATTTTAAACAACATTTCGAATGTTGTTTAAGCAAAATTCACTAAAATTGTATTCGTAATAGAATTTTAGCTTAAAAAAGTTTTTTAAACCTTGTATAAACCACCAGATTTTAAAATTGACTACATCCATATTTAAAATAATTTTGAGTTGACCTTATTATAATTTTGCTTCATCTTTATTTACATTTTTAACTTTGCCTGTATGTATGTATGTATGTATGTATGCATGTGTGTATTAGGAATTATGCTATAAGTTTGACACAAGTAGAATGAGTCATCATTCTTCTGTCGCTCCATACAAAAATATACACGTACGAGTACATATGTATGAGTATTATTCTACTTTTCACATGCAACATCAGCAAATATCATAATTGAAATGCTTTAAGCTTCATTAGGAGAAAAAAAAAACGGTTTCAGTAACGATAAATGTATAATATCACATTCTTTTAATTATGAAATTAACTTCTTCAGGTATTCATATTTGGCTTGATATAGATAACTTGAGTATAAATATATGTTTTCAAACTTGAGATAGTAGTAGGGAACTGCCAGTACGGGGACAATTAAAATTGTTAAATTGTGGCTGAAATTGTTAAATTGTGGTTGAAATTGTTAAATTTGGGTAATTAAAATTTGAAAATTTTAAAATTCTTGGAAATTTGATACCTACGAGGGTGGTTCAATAAGTCCGTTAAATATTTTTGTAATACCGGCGGGAAAATCATGAAAATGATTTTTCCTAATGCCAACGGAAAATCATGAAAATGATTTTTCGTAATGTGGACAGGAAAAACGTGAGAAAAAAAATATTTATGTCATGCCGATGGGAAAAACGTGCAAATAAATATTTTTGTAATGCCGAAGGGAAAAACGTGAAAATTAATTGTTTCTAAAGCCTACGAAAAAATGTTTTGTTGTCTGTCTGTCTATGGGAATTTGAGTCTGTCAGTGATTTGGGGTGTGTAATAATTTGTGGGTGTCCTTCGTCGTTGTAATGGGTAATTAAGCTTTAAAATTTCAATATATGCCGTACGCCCAGTTCCCTACTACTATCTCAAGTTTGAAAACATATATTTATACTCAAGTTATCTATATCAAGCCAAATATGAATACCTGAAGAAGTTAATTTCATAATTAAAAGAATGTGATATTATACATTTATCGTTACCGAAACCGTTTTTTTTTTCTCCTAATGAAGCTTAAAGCATTTCAATTATGATATTTGCTGATGTTGCATGTGAAAAGTAGAATAATACTCATACATATGTACTCGTACGTGTATATTTTTGTATGGAGCGACAGAAGAATGATGACTCATTCTACTTGTGTCAAACTTATAGCATAATTCCTAATACACACATGCATACATACATACATACATACAGGCAAAGTTAAAAATGTAAATAAAGATGAAGCAAAATTATAATAAGGTCAACTCAAAATTATTTTAAATATGGATGTAGTCAATTTTAAAATCTGGTGGTTTATACAAGGTTTAAAAAACGTTTTTAAGCTAAAATTCTATTACGAATACAATTTTAGTGAATTTTGCTTAAACAACATTCGAAATGTTGTTTAAAATTTTTATGAATTCGGGTGTAAGCATTTAATAAGAGCCAATGCAAATGTTATTATAATGTTTAAGTAAGATAAGAAAAATATTAAGCACGTCTATAGGGATCATGTAGTCAGTTATATGAATTTTAAAAAGTTTCGAGAAATTTGTAAAGTGTTGGAAGGATAAATATGGAATTTTGAATATAAGCACAGATAATGAATTAAATGATGATCGCTACAGAAAGCAATTTGACTATTTCATAACTATATAAACTACTGTTCATAAAAATATACTTTAGTTATAAATGGCCAGCTACTTGTAAACTGATAACCCAATCTGAATTATATAAGCTGATCTGAAAACCAGACCAGGTCCTGATAAGCTGATCTGAAAACCAGACCAGGTCCTAATAAGCTGATCTGAAAACCAGATCAGGTCCTGATAAGCTGATCTGAAAACCAGATCAGGTCCTGATAAGCTGATCTGAAAACCAGATCAGGTCCTGATAAGCTGATCTGAAAACCAGACCAGGTCCTAATAAGCTGATCTGAAAACCAGATCAGGTCCTGATAAGCTGATCTGAAAACCAGATCAGGTCCTGATAAGCTGATCTGAAAACCAGACCAGGTCCTGATAAGCTGATCTGAAAACCAGACCAGGTCCTGATAAGCTAATACCTGATCTAATAGCTGATACCTGTTATTTACTATTATTAAACATGGATGAGAAACTTTTAAAACAGTTGGTGTTGACAAGAAATGTCTTGAAGAAAAAGCTTCGTAGTATAAAAACTGGTGAAATAGATACACGTGAACAACTAAGAGATACATTTAAACCTATAACAGAACCACTCAAAGATAACAAAACTGTGCATGTTTAAGCGATATGAAAACAAACAACAAAAATTAGCAAATAAACAAAAAGAAAATTTTTTTTGATCTAGTGAAGTAAAGCCAATAGATAAGCAAAATATAAAAATTTAGACATTTGTAGTTAAAATTTCTATTTAGTAAATTTAAGCTGAAATAAAAACCATTTACATATTTTATTATTTTTTCAATATTTTATTTAACAGTTTTTCTTAAAAATCTTAGTACTAATACAAATTCAAGTCTATGTATAAATAAAAATATACAGATATAAAAAGAAAAATACATCAATAATCTAATATTTTATTTTTATTTACAAATAATTTAGGTACAGGTAAAAAGATAGAAGTTTTAAACCATTCAAGTTTAACATGCTTTTGGGTGAATAAAATACTAAAATTAATAGATACATTAATAAACAAATATATAAACAATAAATAAAGAAATAAATAAATAAATTGATAAATAAGTAAAGAAATAAATTAATAAATAAATTAGTAAACAAATAAGTAAATAATAAATAAATTAATAAATAATTACAATTTGTACAAAATTAAATTCTCGTTGTCATCTTACATGCAATTTATTAGGAATCATTCCATTCTACATCCATTTTTTCATTGTTTCGGTCTATGTAATGCCCCCCAAGCGCGCGTTTTTATTTTATCTTTCATTATATTTCTTTTATCATCAGAAAAGCTAAGTGCTATTTTATGTAGTTTTTGGGTATATAGTTGATGTGTTTTAGATCTAAACAAAAACATTTCATCCGAGATAATTTTGGATTCGAATAAGCAACTTTTGTAATCATTAATGGACAACTTTTTAATTACAGATTTTTTGACCCCTTTTGATTTTTTAACAGATTCCGAGCGAAGAGTCGCCAGAGAATACATTTTTGCTCTTAAACCAACAAATTCTGTCATTATATCCCCATTGTTTTCATCTTTCATCATTCCCAAAACCTTCTTATTGAGTAGCGGCAAACGAAATTGATTATCTATAGGACATTCTGACGTATCAAAATTCAAACTAATATCATTACGGATGTCATCGTAAAAATCAACAGTTTTAATTGAATAAATAAATGAGTCAGTATCCATATAGTTGAGAGAAATGTTCTCTCCAAATTTAGGCTTCATGAAGCCATAATGGAAGTCATACATTCTCCACTTCGATAACTCCAGTACTGTGAAACCAACATATATGGGTTTATCATATAATGGTTCCATTTTTTCTAACTCTACCGCATACATATCATCAGAAAATTTTGTCAACTGCTTAAAATTTGGTTTCGCAATTAATGTTCTGAGACCTAAATGATTCCTGTTTGTCGTTTCCCAAGATGACGTAATTCTAATGTCCCTACGTTTTTCAATGTTTTCCATTGTCTTCCCGTAAACAGCATTGTTTAAAAGTTTGAAGATCTCTTTTTCAAAATTATTTTTAGCATTTGTCCTATGAAATGTGTTTAAGTCAATATATTTTTTAAGCCAAGGGGATTGCTTAAATCTGAGTATTCTATGGATTTGTTTTAAGATGAGGCCATTTGAAATGGCTTGTTTTAAAATTCTATAGTGTATGGTGTAATTTGTTTTTGAGTGTAAGTCTGCAACTAATTTTTTGATTTTGGATCCCCCCAGGGCCTTATTTTGGGGGCAAAATGGCAAATCATTATGTAGATCATGCACTGAATCAGGATAATCTATATCCACTTCCAAAATGTACCCATACTCTGCAGTATCAGAAATTTTTTTAACATCAAAATCAGTGCCACATACCCACTCAAATTCACCGCAAGGAAGATATTCCGACATCGCCCAACCATACAAGTTGTTAGCGTCTAAGTATACAAGAAATTCTGATGGTTTTGATGCATCAAAATCTTCCAAATATTTGTTATTCGCCTTCGAATATCTTTGCGAGCATTGAACTAGTCCACCTCTAATTCCGTTTTGCATAAACATATACATTTCGGAATCAGTGAACTGTTCCAGTGAAACTTCTGTGGTTTTCAACATTGCATCCCAAGATAAGCCTGGTGCTGTATAATAGTGGCAGGGGTCCAAATCGTATATATCTCTACAAATTTTTCTAAAATTTTCAAACACGTCGGTTAGAAGAAGAACATCTGTCTTTAAGTAGAGTTCAGTATAGTCAAGGAGGGTTTTACAGTTAAACTCTCTCCATATTTTTTGAGCATGTTCATACTCGACTACATCACATTCTTCATTCGTTAGAATATTGAAGAACTCTTCTCTACTAGGCAGTTTAATTTCCTTAAACTTAGTCATGGAATCCATGTAAGAGTACGGAAATACACCCTTTCTTCTAATCAGGTTGAAATGAGCTTCATCAACGAAAAATGACCGAATAGTATTAAAATCATTGCTATCAAGATTTTTCGCTAACGTATCTAAACTCGAAGCCATAAATCTAAACGAGTCTATAAATCTTATTTCGAATCCATATTTTTCATCTAATCTGATGAAAATTGGAAGAGAAATATAACTCTCTGTGTTCTGGGGAATCACTTTTATTGTAGAATATTTTATAGAAGAAAGTTCTTTGAAAAATAGGTGTATATCATATGCGGAAAGATTATGCAATATAACCGGTATAAACTGAGGTGTTTTATAATTTAAATTACATTCGCTATGAGCTGCCCCACGATAATTGCCCGTAAGATGACAATGATCTCTAACTTTATCGTTATTTAATATTTTCTTACATATATGACAATTTTTTGCATTATTATATTGAGCTATTTCTATTGGGGTTATGAACATTTTCTTAACTTTAAGTAAATAATTTAAATAAATATCTGTACAATCTTCAACAATTTTTTTGATAAATATATTCGCCGAATCTTCACCAAAATAATGTCTATATAAATTATTTTCTCTCTTAAAACTACAATTAATAAAATAACCGAATGCACAAGCGTGATGTTTCTGTACATTTGTGGTACTTTTACTTATAGCATCATCAACTTTTTCCAAAATAGACTCAAAGTCCGCGTAGATTATGAATGGTACATCTAACTGTTTGTAGTAGTTCTTAAACTTGATAATAGATTCATCTTCTGGCATTCTGATGACTTTTTTCACACAAACATTTTTATGATGATTATACACATAATCATCATGTGTATGATATAGGCAGGTGTTACATATCATGATCTTATGATTATGCGATGTTATGCTGGAACGAAGGAGTCTGAAGAAAATATAGAAAATACCAATACGATATAAATAAATATAACAATAGGAAGTAACTTTTTAAATAGAGATGAAAGCAGATTTTTCATAAATGCATAAATGAAACTTACTTTGATATATCCTTGATGAGTATATAGTGGAAGTTTTCATTAGAGTGGAGCAATAAGAGATTAATATGAATGTGTTTTTCTCCTTTTGTTATGTAGTATGGTCCTATAAGCGATGTGCCATTATGGCCAAATACATTGATGCTCAGATCATTTTGTTTTTCAAATTGTTTTATCTGCTTCAATGGGAGTGGAAACTCTAGGCCTTCAAAATTTAACACAATTTCCCCTGTATTAATATTCTCATCAGAAATATTTGTAATATTATAATTTTTAAAGTTTTTCCGTTGTTTAGGATTCAGACCGCTATTTGTGTACAAAGCCGCAATGAGACACCATTTAAAGCAATAAATATCATTGTTCTCGATATTTATGCATGCACGTTTCATTGCAATATTTTTTGGAAGATTGATAAAGCTCGATCCTCTTATTATGGATGCCTTGTTTATATTAACTTCAAGGGAATTTATTGAAATCAATGTCCATCCGCTATCCCTCTCTTGAAATTCTTCCATTTTGGCTCTTAGCTCCTCGGCTTGTTTCTTGTACATATCCTCTATGTCATCAGACAAAGTCACCAACATCATTTTCGAAATATGTACAAGTTGGGAAACATTCATCTCATCATTCACCATCTTCATATAATCACATGTGAGCTCCATATTAAATTTAAATGTAGTATGTATCCTACTACGTTCATTGAGTTGTTGTACTATGGAGCTCTTTGCAGATGCGAGAAACTCCTCCGGAAACAAGACGCCCACATTTTTGTTGAGGAGAATATATGTCTCGATCCTCCCATTGAAGTTACTTACTCTTTTAGTGAGAAAATCTCCAATCCGTTCTTGCTGACAACTGTTTTTATGTTTTGTGGTTCTGACATGAGCCATATAACCAATTAATGGGATCATCTCATCACAATCCTCACAATATTTGTTTTGAAGACTTAGCTTACTAGTTTCAAGCATAGCCATCGATTGGTTAGCATATGAGTGCGTTTCCATATGCTGATTTAGTTTTGTTTGAGTCATAAAGACTTTATTGCAGATGGTACAACTTGCGGTATTCATTTTATTTGATTATTTATTTGTTTATTAATTAATTTAATTATTTTATTTATAAACAATTTATTTAATTATTTTATTTATAAGCAATTTATTTTAGTTATAAACAATTTATTTAATTATTTTTTATACACTATAAACTTGTTTATCAAACAATAATTAGTTTTAACACTTTTGTAGTTTTTTTTTATTGTTTTCAAACACTTTAAAAATTTGGTTTGGAAAATAGGTTGTGACTTATTGAGATATCAAAGTAACTGATGACAATCTACATTATTTCTTCTACTTATATACATTATATGAGAATCGCGTAGTAGTCATCGAATCTAATTTATTACGACATATGATGAAATTCATATACACACACACACACAAACACACACACACACACACACACACACACACACATATATATATATACATACACACGCACATACACATTTCCACAATTCTCTGTTGGTATTACGATATATGATGAAATTCATATACACAGCAACATCCAGAACAAAATCGCTAGCATCAGTTTGCAATATAAAGGTACGAGAAAAATCGGGCCATGTGAAAGCTTCTATAAGTTTTTGCTGTATTTCTCCAAAACCTATTTCTTATAATTGTTACATTAAAGTAAAATATACTGAAATAAACATATCATTACCCCTTTTCAAAAGCTCTTCTTATCAACCTGATTGGACTCAAAACATTTAATATCTGAAATTCACTTGTAGATATAAAACCTATGTAAACACAATATTTTCTATCTCCATAAGAATAGCAACGTCAATAGCCTTGAAAACATATATACATTAATTTGTAAATATGCATGAAAAAGTGTTGATGTAATTCACACAAGCAATGATATTCTTCAAAGCAAAAATAGATACGATCACATACATGAATCCAGCAACATATACATACATTATCAAATACATTCCCTGTCCACTTCCAACAGGGTTGCCACTCTCTGCAGCTATTAGATTATTTCCCCAGAGATCGCAAACATAAATGCATACATACAATAACCCTACATACGCATAGCAACGACAACTCAAAAGAGCAAACCAAAGTCTATCAAATAACAATCACTACATACATACAAATACACAGATCCCTTGTCACTATCCTACAGTCAGACTGGGAGCAAGTGTCTTTGCGTCAACACTAAAATTCTAGTAACAATTTGGTATAATAAGTTTTCTTCTATCCGTCAGTATAAAAGAAGGAGAAAAAACAGATATGGTGTATTTGTGGTGGAATTGTCAATAACTTGTCAATATACATACATTTGTATGTACGTAAATTATATAAATGTACTAGTAACTAACTGTCTGGTTGGTATGTCTCATGACCGCATAAGAACTACGTAGTCACTACCTAATCAATTGTTTTAGTGTTACTAGTAGATTTTCAATGACTGGTAGTACTGGTGACAAGTGAAAGTGAAAAGCTAGTCAGCATATTTTCACCATCAACATTTCCTACTGGATATAATAATGATTGTCTGCCAGTACAACAAAAGTATCGGACACCATCAAACAAACATGTAAATACACACACACCCACACACATACTCATACACACACACGCACTGTCATACACACATACAAACATCCATTTATATATCCATCCGCTGTAAGCACAACGTTTCTCTACAATAACAACAAAAGCTGTGCACACAAGTATACAAACATACACATAAATAAAGAATCAAACTCACACACACACACACAACCAGCCTAACGAAATCTCAAATGCCCAAAATCCCCTCATTCGTAACAGGGTTGCCAAAAGTTTTGTTTTTTTCCCGGTTTTAAATTCCCAAACTTGGACTATCTCCGCCATTACTAATCTACTAACGAAAAATGATCGAACAGTGTTGACATCATTACTATTAAGATTTTTCGTTAAACTATCTAAACTCGAAGCCATAAATCTAAAAGAGTCTATAAATCTTACTTCGAATCCATGTTTTACATCTAACTTGATGAAAATTGAAAGAGAAATATAACGTTCTGTGTTCTGGGGAATCGCTTTTATTGTGGCATTTTTTATACTAGAAAGTTCTTGGAAAAATAAGTGCATATCAAATGCAGAAAGGTTATGAAAGATAACCGGTATGAACTGAGGTGTTTTATAATTCAAATTGCATTCATTATGAGCTGCCCCCACGATAATTACCCTTAAGATGACAATGATCTCTAACTTTATCGTTATTTAAAATTTTCTTACATATATGACAATTTTGTGCGTTATTATATTGAGCTATTTCTATTGGGGTCATGAACATTTTCTTAACTCTAAGTAAATAATTAAGGTAAGTATCTGTACAATCTTCAACAATTTTTTCCGATTAATATATTCGCCGATTCTTCACCAAGATAATGTCTATATAAATTAAATTCTCTATTAAAGCTATAATTAATAAAATAGTCGAATGCATAAGCACGATGTTTCTGTACATTTGCGGTATTTTTACCTACAACATCATCAACTTTTTCCAAAATAGACTTAAAGTCCGCGTAGATTACAAATGGCACATCCAACTGTTTGTAAAAGTTCTTAAACTTAATAATAGTTTTATCTTCGGGCATTCTGATGACTTTTTTGCCGCAAATATTTTTATGATGTTTATACACATAACCATCATTTGTATGATATAGGCAGGTGTTGCATATCAGGATCTTATTAACATGCGACGTTATGCTGGGTCGAAGAAGTCTAACGAAGAGAGAAAAATAAAATAATATGTTAATAAATATAACGTTAACAAGTAAATTTTTTATAAAGATGTAAAAAAATTTCAATAAACACACAAATGAAACTTACTTTGATATATTTCTGTTGAGCACATAGTGGAAATTTTCATTTACTGGAGCAATAACAGATTAATATAATCGTGTTTCTCTCCATTATGACTAAATACATTTATGCTCACATCATTTTGGTTCTCGAATTGTTTTATCTGCTTCAATGGGAGTGGAACTCTAGGCCTTCAAATTTTAATACAATTACCCCTATATTAATATTCTCATCAGAAATATATGTAATATTGTAATTTCTAAAGTTTTTCCGTTCTTTAGGATTCCGACCGCTATTTACATTCAAAGCCGCAATGAGACACCATATAAAGCAATAAATATCAGAGTTCTCGATATTTATGCATGCACGTTTCATTGCAATATTTTTTGAGAGAGGGATAAAGCTCGATCCTCTTATTATGGATGCCTTGTTTATATTAACTTCAAGGGAATTTATTGAAAACAAGGTCCATCCGCTATCCCTCACTTGAAATTCTTCCATTTTGGCTCTTAGCTCATGTACATCTCATATGTGTCATTAGAGAGGATCACCAACATCATCTTTGATATGTGTACAAGTTGGCTAACATTCATCTCATCATTCACCATTTTCATATAATCACATGTGAGCTATATATTTAATTTAAACGTAGTATGTATCCTACTACGTTCATTAAGTTGTATTACTATGGAGCTCTTTGCAGATGCGAGAAACTCCTCCGGAAACAAGACATCGATCCTATCATTGAAGTTACTTATGCTTCTAGTGAGAAAATCGCTGATCCTTTCTTGCTGACAGCTGGTTTTGTGTTTTATGGTTCTGACGTGAGCCATACAACCATTTGATGGAATCATCTCATCACAATCCTCTCAATATTTGTTTTTAATATTTAGCTTACTAGTTCCCAACATAGCCTTCGACTGGCTAACATAGGTGTGCATTTCTATATGCTCATTTACTTTTGTTTGAGTCATAAAGACTTTATTGCAGATGGGACAACTTGAGGTATTCATTTTATTTAATTATTTATTTATTTGTTTATAATTTATTTAATTATTTTATTTATAAACAATTTACTTAATTATTTTATTTATAAACAATTTTTTTAATTATTTTATTTATAAACAATTTATTTAATTATTTTTTTTTACACACTATAAACTTGTTTAACAAACAATAATTAGTTTTAGAACTTCTGTAGTTTGTTTGTTTTCAAACACTTTAAAAATTTGGTTGGGAAAATAGGTTGCGACTTGTTGAGATATCAGAGTGTACTGATGACAATCTACATTATTTTTTATACTTATATACGTTACATGAGAATCGCGTAGTAGTCATCAAATCTAGTTTGTGGGTATTACGACATATGATGAAATTCATATACACACACCCACACCCACACACACAGACACATACACATACACACATCCCCACAATTCATATAAGAATCGCGTAGTAGTCATCAAATCTAATTTCTCTGTTGGTATTACGGTATATGATGAAATTCATATACACAGCAACACCCAGACCAAAATCGCTAGCATCAGTTTGCAATATGAAGGTGTGTGAAGGTGAAGGCTTTATTTTTGCAAAATATATTTTCTGCAATTGTTACATTAAAGTAAAATATACTAAAATAAAAATATAATTACCCCTATTCATAAAACTCTGCTTGTCAACCTGATGAGACTCAAAATATTTAATATCTGAAATGCACTTCTACATATAAAACATATGCCTACACAATATTTTGCTATCTCCATAAGAAAAGCAATGTCAATAGCCTAGAAAACATATATATACACTGATATGTAAATATGTGTGAAGAAGTGTTGATGTAATTCACACAAGCAATGATATTCTTCAAAGCAAAAATAGATATGTTCACATACATTAATCCAACAACATAAACATGCATACATACATTACCAAATACATTCCCTATCCCCCCCCCCCATTCCAAACATCTATCAGGGTTGCCACTACCTACAGCTATTAGATTATTTCCCCAGAGATCCCAAAAATAAATGAATACATACAATAATAATCATACGTACGCAAAGCAACGAAAACTCAGAGGAGCAAACCAAAGTCAATCAAATAACGATCACTACATACACACAAACACACAGATCCTTTGTCACTACCCTGTAGTAAGACTGGAACCAAGTGCCTTTGTGTCAGCACTAAAATTCTAGTGACAATTGTAGTATAATAAGTTTTCTTCTATCCGTTAGTATAAAAGAAAGAGAGAAAACAGATATGACGTATTTGTGGTGGAATAGTCAGCAACTTGTCATTATACTTACATTTGTATACACGCAAATTATAGAAATGTACCAGTAACTAACTGTCTGGTTGGTATGTCTCCATTTTCCTATAAGAACTAAGTAGTCAATATGTCTATGTCTATGTCTATGCACAAAGTATTGCATGAGGAATAATTATAGAGTAGTACTGGTTACAAAGACATAATCGAGTCAGTACATTTTCACCATCGACATTTCCTACAGGGTATAATGTTTGTTTGCCACTACAACAAAAGTACTAGATACTGGCAAGCACACAAGTAAATAAAAAAACGCACACATATGCACACACACATTTATACACATATACAAATATTCACAGATGCATACAATAACAACAAAAGCTGTACAGACAAGTATGTATATACATACATATATACATATAAACAAAGGATCAAACTTTAACACATACACTCACACATATAGCCTAACAAAATCTTAACATGAAAATCCCCAAAATCCGCCATTTGTAACAGGGTTGCCACCATTTTTGTTTTTATCCCCGGTTTTGAATTCCCAAACTTGGACTATCGCCACCATTACTTATCTACTATAATAAAACATTAAATTTGATCTACAAAAATTATTTTTGATTTGGACAATTTTAAATTTAATTGATCTATAGTGAAATCAGAAATAATTTCTTAATCTGGCTTAAGTTCAGTAATTTCAATCCTAATTAATCTTAATTAATGTGAGTTTCTAGAGAAGAAAAGAAAAATTTAACTAGACTTTATTAGCTAAGGGAAATACCGATATTTTTCTGTGCAGCCACGCACTTCATCAGCACCCATGTCTATCTACTTGGGTAGAGATTACTGAACTTAAGCCCGATTAAGAAATTAATTTTGATTAAAAAATATTTTAATTTTGTGATTACATTACATATACATATTGTTATTTTTTAAATTCAGTACATGAACACCAATATCAAAATAATTATTTAAATCTTGTGATAAAACTGAATTGACGTTGAGTTTAATGTGTATTTAAGTACACATATCATAGCCATGAAGTGGTTAGTACCAGCATTGTCGTAATCATACAGTTTAGGCGAGAACCCGTGCAGGCTTTTTAGTGCTTCATTATCAAAATGTTGGTTCCAATTTATAAAAGGAAATTTCTTCCTGTGCTTCATAAACACCAAATGAGATTTTGTGGTCCGCAGTTTTTTTTTAAACTTCTTGAGCGTCAGAAAATATTGTTTGAGATAAAGAGTTACAACATTTAGAACTTTATGCCTGAAATATTTTCTGTTGTAGAAAAAATTATTTGCATAAGAAGTTTCATATTTTCAGCATTATTCTATTTTATTAAAATCGTAAAAATATAGCCAAAAATATCGCCAGGTAGTTCAAATATCGCCAAGTAAATCGCCACTCGCCATTTCAAAATTTTTATCGCCAAAAACAAATTTTTGTGGCCACGTTTTGCGAGATATCGCCATATCTGAAAACAATGGTTACTACCTATGGGTGGAAGTTATAATAATTAATTAATTGTTCATAAAAAATAACATTGCTTTATAAAGGGCTTATAAATCAATTTTTGAATGGAAATCTCTTTTATAAATAAGGATAGGATTTTCATGCATTTAAAATCGCGGTTTAAGTACATAAAATATACATTATAAATAAAAAATATGCATTAAAAACTATTAAAATATGGGTTTTTTAATTTTCTTCAACATTTAATAATATTACAAACTTAAAAAAATCAGCTTCTTTGCTTTCTTAACAAACATTTTGTCATTAAAAACTTAAAAAAACATCAGAAGCTCAGCATCAATGCTTTCCTAACAAACATTTCGTCTTACTTCAAAATCGTATGAAAAACCGCACCCCAATAAATTATCGTAACATTGTGTTGATACTTTTCAAATTATATACTCATTTGTTTTAAACTGGTTAGTATTGATTTTATTATTTGATATTTAATTGTATTTGAAAATTTTATATCAATTTGGTGTAAAAGTTTTTCTGAAGCGAACAATTAAAAATTTTTTTTTGTGAAACAATTGTTATCGCTGGGATTTTCAAAAGAAAGGAAATAGTGGTAAGGAGATCATAAGGTTTTAATGAAGATATCCTAGCATAATTTAGTAAAAATTTTTATTTATCTAAGTAGGAAATTCGAAGTTTTCTTTGTCCATACAGTTTTGATGGTTCAGAAGTATAGTGAGCTGCATTGTATTGGTTGTATGAGTCTAGCTGCTATATTTCGTTTATTTTTTGTTGGGCTTGTGAGTATCCCGAAATATTTTTAAACATTTGGAAGGACTACCGATTGTGCTGTAATATATCAGTGTGAATAAAGTTCACAGCCAATATTTGATAGATAGACAACAATCATTAAATTTTACAGAAGCATTGGCGAATAATAATAACTCAATTGAGAAATGTGGATAAAAGGATATAAATTTTTGACTATCAGCGAAAATTTCTGAACCTTAAAGAGTCTTTTTCTGATCGAGAACAGTTGTGATCGCTTTTCTACAGTCAGTGATATTGCTTTATTATCTATATACATATATACTTACCTTCGAATAATACCACTCCATTTATACTCACGTTCATATAATCCGACCTAACACTTTCATTCAAATATATACATATATATTCTACATTTATTATTTCGCCTATCTTAAAAAATATTAAAAGAAAAAAAATTGTATTAAATCATAGCAATTTAATAGAGTTGCTATTATATATAAGTGTAATAAGTTGATCTGTCATCCGGCGCTTCCTGACATCGATGGACACATGTTTATGTAAATTGATTTTTTATTTTATTTTATTAGCAAATGAATTTGGAATATTGTTCTTATTCGAAATATGAATGTGAATCATAACAAAATAATTTTTTGTATATATGTTACTTAAAAAAATTAATTTACAGCAGATAAATTTTAAAATATTCCTGCATAAATTTTATTCCATCTAAACCAAAAACAAGATATATGTACATAATTTACAAATTATCATTTCAAAGAAATAATGATAATTTTTTAAAGTATTATAATTTGGGATGTATGATATCATATATTCTTATTTATTTATTTTTTATTTACAATCATTTTAAATGTTCACTATAAAACTACGTTGAATAAATATCTCCTTTTATAATGTTTCAAAGATGCATTGATTGGTAATTAACTAAGTTAGAATATGGTGTAAGCTTGTTTTTTTTTGTTATTTGACGTTAAACTTCATCACTTTAGTCAGCATGGAGGGAGGGCATTGGATTAGTGTAGCGCATCATCAAGTTACATTATTTGTAATTAACTATTTTTTTCTGTCCATAGAAGTCATTTCTAGTAACTGCTTAAAGTATAACTTAATAAGGACTTGTTTTTTTTGGGAATATAAAACGTTTGGGTTGAAAGGGGCTATTATCTCATGATTTTGTTTGTATTTTATTCTCAAAGGTGTTGATATTCTTGACATAATGCAATACCTTGATATTTTCAAATGAATTGAAGGAGGCCTACGGTGGTTTTGAATATCGAACAATACCACAAAAATAGCTATAGTAAATTGTCCATCCCTGTTGAAATTGTTTTCGTATTCTTCTTTTTTGTTCTTATACAGTCGTAAAAACTGGAGCTTTTAAATACTTTGAAACTAATAAAAAAAAACAAAATTTGCTTTGTAGCATAAATTTGAAATTTATTTGCTGGAGGTCAAGCATTGTCTATATATTTCATTGGTGCTTAGCCAAATCATCAGTAGACTTTAACCACATTTTGAACAGTCACAAACCTCTTATCTTATGCACAGACTTTCAAAAACTATTTGAGAATTCACAAATAATAATCACAAATAATAATATTTCTGAAAATCACAAGCGAAACACAAGCAATAGGCATAGAAACTATAACAAAATCCCAGCAAATAATTTATATTCGATATGAATCTATTTTAAATTTCAAATTAAAATAAACTTATGACAATATGTCGAATAATGAATTTGTAGCATAAAAAAACTCAAAAATGTAATAAATTCATAATATACATCATAATGAAACTAGGTATACCCTGAGCGCGTTGCTACGCCACCAACTAAAAAATACGTGTGGCACTCGGGGACTGCCGCGGTAAAGCTATTGCTTATCATTTTTTTTTATCAACTTATGCAATTATAATTATTTTTTATTTATGCAGTTTTTTTTCTTTGATATTAATTCAAGTTTTTTCTTTCATATTAATTCAAGTTACACTTTTTGAGCGTGGTGACCGATAAGAAAACAAATTTTTTTCTTTTATTGAATAAATGAGAAGTTAATATCGTTTAAAATATTTTTATTATCTTACAATACATTTAGGTTATTCAGGAATTTTTATCACTGGAACTATAGGTTTATGGTTACTGAAATAAGAAATATAAGTTTGAGACTTGATATCCTCTAAATATCTGAAAAATACCGCGTCAATGGTGGTCCCATATTTTGTTGTGGATTCTTGTGAATCATTATTCATTTTCAAATTAAATTTTTCCGAAAGAAAAGTTATCAACCGTTCTGATTTTTTATCAGCGAAGTTGATGTTGAAATCGCCAGCCAAGATAAGTGAAAATTTATTACCATTTGTACCAAGCATTTTAGACCCTTCTTCAGTTTGTGTATATCATTTTTTGTCAACCACGATTGCTCGTAAGTGTTTTCCTACATGTAAATATCTGTTCTGGCAATACTGTATGTTAATGAAATCAATAGCATACTTTAGGGGTTAACATACACTGGGCGATTCAAATGCAAATAGTCTTAGGTTTTTTTATTTTCGTTACGGAATTTCTTGATTCGCGCGACAAAAGCTATGCAATAGCTTAATAAATTTGAAGGAAAGACATTACACAAATATTCAATCAATTTTGAAAAATTTTATTGATTTTGAACGTTTCTTAGGGACTGAAATTTTCCCCCTATCGCCCTCCTGGTCTTGTTTAAAAAATTAACATAGCCTATGTGACTTTTTAGACGCAAATCTATCTATGTTATATATTTCATCAAAATCAGTTCGAACGTTTCGGAAGGGCAGAAATTTCCTCCCTATCCCCTTCTGGTCCTAGTTTAAAAAAATTAATACCCTTAAACACTCCCGGAGTTGCACACACTAAGTGCACAAAATTTCATTGCTATCGGATGAGCAGTTTGTCCCCGCATAAAGGACATACAAACAAACATTGATTTTTATTTAAATACTAGATGAGCCCGGCAAAAGTTGTCTTACCCTCAATTATTTTTTTAACTACAAATTACTCCACATAGTGGTCACTTGTTGGGTCAAAAATAAAACGAAAACCTAAACGGCATTGACCCGAACCTATGTTGAAAATTTCAGCTCCGCAGGTCTTACAGTTCCAGAGATCATTCGTTAGGAAAAAAACACACACTGAGATTTTATATATATATATAAGATATATGTTTACATTGTTTCTTAAATTTTTTACATAATCCTCTAATATACTATTAACATAGCAAAATATAACTAAACTTAAATTTTTTCAGTTCATTTATACATAGTATGTATGTATGTATTTAAGAGTTAAAACTTAATAACGAAAAAGAAATCATAATATAACTATACGTAAATTCTTTCAGTTCATTTATCCATATGTATATATGTGCAGCTTCGATGAAAATAATAGCAGCACGAAATATTATGGGCATGTAAAGTTAAAATTCAAAAGGGCTTATCTTTAAGACGAAATCGAATATTACGGAGAAATAAAAAGATTTTTGTAAGTAATCTATCTAGCTTTTGTTTTCGACTATCTAGAACAGAACGAGATTTGTGTTGTTAGAGAAACCCGTTTTTTAGTCTTTTTAATTTTGACCTTCAACATTTTTGATAACTAAGGAAGTATTTTCTTGTTTATTAATTTTTTTATATGTTTGTTTAGAGTAATAAAAAGATAAGCCAAAAAAAGGACAGAAAAACGGGTTTCCCTAACAATATAAATCTGGTCTGTAACTATTTTGTTCGTCGGTAGAAAAATTATATCATGACTGAAAATTATCAACTAAATTAGTACTAAAAATACATAATTATGAATTTTGTTGTGATCCGTTTAGTGGATTTTTATTATATTATTAATTAAGTCTGGAGGGATCCGTAGATATCGCAGACTGTTTATTAATTCAGTTATAATCTTACACTCTCCCTTAGACTAAAAATTACCAGCTATTTATACTAATTTTTATACTAAATGTTGTTGCTACTGCGGCAGTTGTTACTGTTGTTGTTGATGTTGCTGTTGTTGTTGCTGTTGTTGTTGCTGCTATTGCGCTGTCAGCAATTATTATTTATTTATTATTTTTATCGCAATATCCATTGGTTTGCACCGTCGGCACTTAATGGTTCTTGCTGAATTGCAGTTATTGATGGTTGACTGTTGTTTTATATTTTGCCGGATTCCGGTTGTTGTTTTTGTTGTTATTGTCTTTAATGACTCACAACATCCCTCCCCCTTACGAAGGAGAAGCATCCCAATTTTGGATGCTTCGAACTGATTGCGTGGGGTAAATGGGGAAAATTTTGCCGGATTCCTGTTGTTGTTTTTGTAGTTATTATACCGTTGTGTTGCTGACTTCCTTGGGTGCGAGGTTTTTCCTCATCTTCGACCTCCTAATGGCTCCTTTGGTTATTTTATTTTCGGTTATCTTGACCCTCACATTTCCCTGTCTTTTGCACAGGACCACCACCGTAACTCCCAGGATCGCTACTATTAGTAGTGTTATGGCACTTATAGTTGTTACCACGACCTTGTGGAAATGCAGCTCGCTTATTCGCTTGATATTTCTCTCCTGGTTGAGAACTATATCTGCGAATATTAGCGGTTTCTCTGTGCTGAGATTATCTGTCCTTTGGGGTATTGCGTAGCTTTGCTCGTACTTTAGTAGTCTATTTTTGAGTGTCCTGTTGCCAATTTGTATAGTACAATTATTAAATTGAATGTTGTAGTGTCCCTGGAGACTGATCACTCGGTCGTCGCAAGTACTCTTCAAGCGCGTATGGTTTGTGTTTATCAATATTAGTCTACCGTTATCTAGTTGAATGATTTCGCTGTCTGTCTTTCGCATCATCTTGCATGGTTGTTTAAAAATGCAGTTTCGGGATTCCGTCAGCTCGAACAGCGCTTTGTCCTCCACAAATGTGAGTTTTTTCTTTCCACTCCTCAGGACCACTATCAGAGGTTCATCTATTTGCAGCTTCTCTTGATTTGGTATCGCTGCTACAATGGATTTCTGCAGCGAGACCTTAGCCGCGGGCACTTTTATAAGCAGACTGATCGTTCGCGTCTGGCTTGTTATTATGCCGATTTTAACACCTCTTAGTTTCTCGATGTCTATTTGAAAGGTGTCAATCTCAGTCTTGGTTAGCAGGGACGGCGAGAAAATTCCGGTCTTGGCGAATGCTATGGCTTGCTGCAAGCTTTCCAATTTCCCTTTAAAAATCGAGATTTTCAGTAGTTGTAATATGGCCAGATTTTCCTTCACCAATCGTTCGTCCAGCTTGCTTGCTGCATTGAGTTTGTTCTCGATGTCGCGTCTATCTGACAGTATAGCGGTTTTTAGTGTCTGCAGGGACTTATTGAAATTGTCATTGATGACTATCTGTTGGTTTAGTCCCTCTATCAGCTGGTGATTATTTTCATCTAATACCCTCTGGTGCTCCTCTATATTTTGTCTGTCTTCTTCATCCATGGTGCCAAAAACGAATCTCAGATATGCACCTCCTGCGTTCACCAGACCTCTGATTCTTCTACGGGGGAGAAGTGTGTGCATGATGTCCTCCATCTCGTCTAGCTGGGTTTTCGCGATGACTCGTTGGGGTGTCTCGCCAATAGCATCTAAATTATTATGGAATTGTTCCAGTACCCGCTCGATGTCGTCCAGGTTGATTACGTGTTTTATGTAGTCGTACCTTTCCACGATCTGGGTGCTGCCTACGTGAATTTCAGTGTGACCATTATGAGATTCCAGTCTCTCGATGAACAATTCTGCGGTGGCTTCTAGTGTGAGAAGTAATACCATCAACCCTACAAGTGGAAACTATGTGTTGACGTTTTGTTAGTTTGGTAACGGAGTTATGTTATTTAAACCTATGATTAACTTCAGCCCTCTGTTTTTTTTTTTTTTCTATTTTGTTTTATCATTCCTGCACACTATTTTCCTTGTCCGGCAAATTTATCTTATAATTTATAGTTGGCGTCTGTTGAGTTCGGGGTGAGTTCCTTGTGCTTTCTTGTTGTTGGACATTTTATGTATTCCGTATTTTAGTGGCAATTCTTATTTCGTCCGCGCCGTCTGTCCATCATCTCTCTACAAATGGTTTGACTAAATTCCGTCTTTAACCCTCCTTTTGCTAATATCTGGACATTTACTGGCGAGGGAAGATTTTTTATTTCGTAGGGCCACTCCCAAAGGGGTGAAAATTTGTTTTTTCGCATCTGCGCTTTTATCAGTACTTTATCACCTACCTTCAGGATGCTAGGCCTTGCCGTTCTATCATACTGCTCTTTTGAGCGGAGCTTGGCCTTTTCTTGCTGCTTTCGTGCCATTTCATAAGCCTTTTGTATTTTGTGTTTCAGTACCTTAGAGTAGTCGTATGGATTGTACATTGGGGTGCTTACTTTGAGGTTTGACGGTAATGGTGAGTCAAACCCATAAAGCACTTTGAACGGGGTCTGGCCGGGTAAAAAATCGAGATACAAAAAAAATTTACAAACCGGTATCTACAAAATATATTAAAATAATTGGATTTTCCAGTTGAAGCGTCGCAGAATATTCATTACTTATATAATGTGTTATAGAATAGATGAAAGTATAAGCTAGATAAATTGTCTATAAAACACTTTATTTTTTAGTAATGTTCGATTTAGTTTTAAAGATAAGCCTTTTTGAATTTTAACGTTAGGTATCCATATTATTTCGTGCTGATATTGCTTTGATCGTAGCTGTACTTATTACGAAAAAAAATCACACTAAAAATACACAAAAAAAAAAACGATGTGATTAATCTGTACATGGGTGTAAAAAATTATAAAAAAATTAATAAAAATTTTATTTTTCTGCCACATATTTTTGTATTTGCGCTTAAGGATTTTGGGGTTTGAAGATGTTAGTGATGATAGAACAGGGAAAACACAAGAGACGATACTTTCACCATATACTTAAGTACCCAGCAAAAAAAAAAAAAAATATGTATGGTCCATATATTTTTAATATATGAATGTATATATATTTATATATATATGAGTATGTATGAATTCATGTATGGAAATGTATAGGATTGTATATGGCAAAAGTACTATATATAGGGTTACCAGTCGGGCTTGTTTTGGCTGGATTGTCCAGCTTTTTAACTACCTGTCCAGTTTCAAGCTGAAATAAAATTTGTCCAGCTAAAACAATCTTCCAAAAAATATTCTTAATATTTATTGCCTTAAATTTGTGGTATAAATTTCGTTATGAGAACATAATAATATATTTGCAATAGTGTCGTCATTTCTATTTTCGCTTTTTTAAATCGTATTGTACAATACTGATTTCATACTTTCTGTAACTACTAAAGTATATGGTGAAAGTATCATCTCTTTACCTTACCCAACACTTGAACAGCTGATCTGTCATTAGCTGAAGCTCCATACCATTTGCATTTCTGTACGTCCTCTCAGATTCTAAATTTAAGTTACATGCAATACGTCTTATGCGCCAAGTATTTTTGTTGTTTAAAAAATAGTAAACACCACAGAGGTGACACTCAGTACATAAAAGCAATCGATAACTAAAATTTAAATTTTGTTCGTGAAATAACTATGTTAAAAACTGATTTTAATGTATTTTATTCTTGAAAATACTTGTAAGCTTTATAACAAAACTTTTTTCTTCTATTTAAAACTTTTTTTACGCAAAACAATTTAAACTTTAAATCTACTACAAGAACACTTTTAACGATATCATTGAAAATATGATATAATTTGCCATCTTTGGCTATCAAAAACAGCTGACCTTTTTTCATGATGCATGCGACAGATACAAAAGTAGAAAGTAAACCTACTTTATCCGTCCTATGCGTCTATATGTTCTGTGCGTTTTGCTCTGTAACTTGCCACATACAATTACACTGATTCTACTTTTTGGCACATGCATCAAACGCAACAACTCATGGAAGGGATGGTATGGACCTTCAGCTTAAAACTTGTTGGAAAACCTTTACAAAGGTCAAAATTAAAAGGACTGAAAAACGGGTTTCTCTAATAATACAAATCTCGTTATACAATCTATTCTAAATAGACGAAACCAAAAGCTAGATAAATTATCTACAAAACAAATTTTATTTTTCCGTAATGTTCGATTTCGTTTTAAAAATAAGCCCTTTTGAATTTTAATGTTAGATGCCCATATTATTTCGTGGTGCTATTATTTTGATCGTAGCTGCTCATGTATACATATGGATAAATGAAATGAAAGAATTTAAGTTTAGTTATATTATGATTTCTTATTAGTTCTTTAGTTTCAATTCTTAAATGCATACGAGGTCTGATCAAAAAATAACCGTTATTTTAAATTTTTTCAAAAAGTATTTATTTATTCATCAATAACTATCTTGTCCCCAACAGCTCCTGTTTCGATTTTTCTTTTATCTCCTCAGTCGTAGCAAAACGCTTTCCCTTCATTGCTGTCTTCAGTTTTGGAAAGAGGAAAAAGTCAGCGGGGGCCAAGTCCGGTGAGTAGATAGGTAATGGGGGAGGGAAATAACTATCTCTTTCTAACACTATATATATCTCTTTCTATCTCTGTCTGTTGTGTAAGGTCATGGTTTTTGACGTCAGATATGAGTATGTATGTGTGTAATTGAGAGAGAGGGGGCGTTGACTTTTATATTTTGTTGTATTTGAGAGCTGGAGGAGTTGGCTTATAATTTTTGATATCCCATCGTTATGGATTTAGAGGTTCGATATTTGGTATTAATAAATATTATTTATGATCATAGAAATTTGGTTCTCCAGTTTAATATGTGTCGCATCATAAGGGATTTTGAGGTTCGTCATTGCCTGCCTATCATCAATAAATAATATTGTAATCATAGAAATTTGTTTTCTGCAGTTACATACTGACTTAATAAAAATTTATGTAGTGTGTATGTGTGTAGTTTTTTATTGTTGGATAAATGTATGTATGTGTGCTCGTATCAGAGGAGTTGGTTCTTCAGTTGGGATACATGCTCGTTCTCCTACTACAAAAAATAATGTAGTGGGTGTATACATTTTTAGTGTTGGATCTATGTGTGCCCGTATCAGAGAGGTATAGATATAGTGTTAGAAAGAGATAGATTTTTCGGGACACTTATCAATAATTGATAGCGGTTAGTTGTATGTGTGCATATTTCTTATTTTTAATATTCTATGTATGGATAAATTTTTTCTAGTGCTAAAATAGATGCTCGCCCAGTAAAAAATTTGTGTGCTGCTGTATTAATCAATCTACATACTTAGTCCTCGTTCACACTACACAAGTCTTATTGCTAAACTTATCACTTTTTCTTTGAACTTTCATCGGCGCTCTCACAAAACTAGTTTTATATATGAGCTCATATTTTTTATGCATAGTTTTGTGTATGCATGTGCGCTTTTTTCTAACATTATGAATGAGTAAGCAAAATGTATTGACAGTACATGTATAGTGTGAACTGGGACTTCTATTATTTGTTCCTTATTTTTTATATTTTGTGCGTGTGTGGTTACTTTTTAGCGTTTGATCTAGTTGAATTGCTTGGATGGTAATTGTATACATGTATGTATGTATGCATGCGTGCATGTGTATGGATTTGCATGCGTGTGCGTAGTTCAATAATTTTTGGGAATCATAGATATGGTTTATCGTGCTGGGATAGCTGTTCTCCTAGCTCAAATTTGTTGACTGATGCTGGTTGCTTCTACTGTTGTTATTTTTTTTTTCTTCTATTAAACAAACGGAAGCGGTTGGTTTACGAGTACATATGTACAATACATTAATATGCGTACTTGACAATTTTTGATTTTATGAATATACAAACATACATACATATGTACATACATATATACATAATTATGCAAATTTGCTGATATTGCTTTTTTGTCATTTTAAAATATTCAAGGGAACTTTTTAGCCGTTATGTAGCTTTATTCTTTATTTTTATCGTTCTTGGTATGTTTATTGAATACTTTTTTTATGTTGCTTTTTTTCTAATACGCATGAACATGCATGTGTATATTTCGCTCTGAAAATTAAAGCTGGCTGGATCTTGTTAGAATTTGATGTTTTGCAAATTCAGCGATTTGTTTATATGTACATATGTACATACATACATATTTATAAGGAATAAAGCATGAAGCATAAAGTAAGAAATGAAAATAAGAAATATGAGATAACAGCATTTTTTGTTATGATAGAAGACATGTACTCCCAGGCGATCGTGTATGTGCAAGTCTGTTTGACTTGTTCAATAGTTTTGGCTTGAAGAAATGTCGTCATAGCTTTTGCGATTGTTTGGCACTTTTGTTGTGGAAGATTATGGTTTTCAGTTGCTGTGCAAAGTGAAGCTATATACATATATACATACATACATACATACATATGTATATATGTATGTGCTAATTCTTATTTGTTCGTTCATAGGTTTCGCGATTGTTTGACTCTTTTTCTTGGGGAAAGTTAGGGTTTTCAGTTTGCTGTGCAAATTGAAACAATATTCGTGTTAGAAGGGGGGGGGGAGGCCTGTAGAGCATTGCTTCCTATTGCTTTCTAATAAATTTAACTTTTATATAGATTTATACAAATTTCATTTCTTCTTCTTCTTATAATTTTTATCCCATTACTTCACAGTGAACAGTTCTGATCGCACTTAATGAACAGTAATATTTCAACTTTTATTAGTTTGCTGTAGTAGTCCTCTTACGTACAATCCGTTTAAAGCTGTGTCCATTAATCAGTTGATACATTTATTTATTAAAAATTTCTAAAATTTTTATAGTGAATTAAAACAAAAAAGTAGTGTAAAAGTTATATATTATTGAAATTGTGTTTAAAACTAATAGCAACAATAATTAAAGAGAAATGAATTCCACAATTTGTTCAGTTTGCTCTATGACTCTTAGCAGTTCATAAATGCTGGATGTGCATATGAAGCTAGATTGCAGTGTTTGCAAAAAGTTATTCATGTCGCATGGTAAGCTGAAGGATCATATAAAAACACATTCTTCCGCCAGCCTGGAGAACACAGTTGCTGCTTGTAATAATAGGAATATTCTATTCAGATATTGCAAAGCTTGCAATGATGTAATAGCTTTGTCATCATGGACGGCTCATATTAGAAACACAAAGCATAAAAGAAATTCTGAGCAAGTAAAAATTAGCAATGATCTGACAAAGATGAGCAGTGACTTCAATGGGAGGATTGAAATATATTCCTTCATTAATAAAAATGAGGAGATATTGTTTCCAGAGGAATTTTTTTCAAATGCAAGAAATAGTGTCACTAGTCAATTAAATGAATGTACATTTATATGTTACATGCATGTTACATTTAAATTTAATTTTTAACTAACATGTGAATATATGAAACTGATGAACGATGATATGATTGTTTCTCCACTGGTGCATATATCAAAAATGACCTTGGTCACCATTTCGGATGATGTAGACGAATTATACAACAAGCATGTGAATGAAATAGCTATAAAAATGGATGAATTTCAAGAGAGGGGCAGTGGATGCTTGAAATTAACATTAACAAGTCATCAGTTATAAGAGGTTCATATTTCATCCTCTTGCCAAAACCTATAGCTAATAAAGGTGCATGCATCAATATCGAGAATGATGATATTTATTGTTTCAAATGGTGCTTAGTTGCTGCTAAGATGATATGCTAAGTGCTACAGAAAGAAAACAGCACTACTCGTATAACATAGAAAATATAAGAAGTGAGAGGATTGTTTTATGGGGCAAGGAAATCAACTTTGAAGGATTAGATTTTTCCTTTAAAACAACTAACAAAGTTTGAAGAGCAGAATGATATTAGCGTAAACGTTTTTGGACATAATGAATCATCACTAATAGGACCATATTATGTCACCAGTCGAGGCAAAGAAAATCATATTAACTTACTTTTGCTCAGTTCAAATGAAAATTACCACTATGTATACATCAAAAATATTTCAAAGTAAGACTTTTCTAATAATCACAAATATTTTTATATTCATAGTATATAAATTTTTTTTGATATCATCTATATATTTCAATTTTAGACTTGTACGATCCAGCATTACATCACACGCATGTAAAATATTTATTTGTAACACCTGTTTATATCATACTCACGATGAATATACATATAAACATCACAAGAACGTTTGTTTGAAGAAAGTCGTTGAAATGCCTAGGCCCGAAGATGTCTTCAAGAACTTCAAAAATTTTCAGAAACAGATGGATGTGCCATTTGTAGTTTATGCTGACTTCGAGTCAATTTTAGAAAGAGTTGACGAAAAAGTAAGTAGTAATACTACAAATGTTCAAAAGCATATTCCTTGTGCTTTCAGTTACTATGTTAAGTGTAGCTTTAAGAAAGAATATAATATGCATAGGTATTACTTTGGGGAAGAGATGCAGCAATTGTGTTTGTTAAAAAAATAGTAGAAGATGCATCAAACATATTTGAGGAGCATTTATCAAAAACTATATGCATTAATATGACTAGCAAAGATGTACAAGACCACAATAACGCACAAGTGTGTCATATTTGTAAAAAAGCATTGATTAATGATAAAGTTATAGATCACTATCATATTACGGATAGTAATCGTGGTGCAGCTCATAATGTATGCAATTTAAATTATAGAGTACCTAACTTTATCCCTGTTCTTTTCCACAATCTTTCTGCGTATGATTTACATCTCTTTTTTAATCATCTTTCCTCAATAAAAAATGCTACTATAAAAGTTATACCCCTAAACAAAGAGCGTTATATTTCCCTCTCAGTTTATATTTCCTTAAAAAATAATCGTGGATTCGAAATACGCTTTATAGACTCTTTCAGGTTTATGGCCTCAAGTTTAGATTCTTTGGCAAAAAATCTTGACGTTTCTGATTTTCATACAGTTCGTGAAATATTTCCAAATGATAACCAATTTCAATTATTAAGAAGAAAAGGATTGTATCCATACTCTTACATGGACTCTATATTAAAGTTTGATGAAATTGAAATTCCAAGTAGAGACAACTTTTTTAATATTTTAAGCAATGACGAATGTTCTGTTGATGACTATGAACATGAACAAAAAGTGTGGAGTGAGTTTGATTGTAGAACCCTTCTCGATTATACTGAGCTTTACCTCAAAACTGATGTCTTACTTCTTACAGATATTTTTGAAAATTTTCGAAAAATATGTAAGAGTATTTATAATCTAGATCAACCTCATTATGTTGAGAACTACAGAAGTAACCTTGAGAACTACAGAAGTAACCTTAGAGCTAATTACAGACAGCGAAATGCATTCATTTGTTCAAAATGGAATAAGGGGTGGGCTAGTGCAGTGCTCAAGAAGATATTCAAAATCTAATAACAAATACATGAATGACTTTGATAATAATAAGCCTTCAGAATATTTGATGTACTTAGATGCAAGTAATTTATATGGTTGGGCAATGTCTCAACCTTTACCTTATGGAGGATTCGAATGGTTAAGTTCTGAAAAAATTGAAGTCTTTAATATCAATGAAGTTACTAATACACCAGAAGTTGGTTACTTTTTAGAAGTAGATATTGAGTATCCAGACTCACTTCATGACGAACATAATGACCTCCCTTTTTGTCCCCAAAACAAAAGAATATCACAGTATAATAGTAAGAAGTTAATAGCAGACTTTACATTCAAAAGGAATTATGTTATTCACCATAAATCTTACTTCAAACGGGCTTGTATTGCATAAAATACACAGAATATTAAGATTTAAGCAGTCTCCTTGGCTTAAAAAATACATTGACCTAAATACTTTATATCGTGCGAATGCCAAAAATGCATTTGAGAAGGACTTTTTTAAGCTTCTTAATGCGGTTTATGGGAACACTATGGAAAATGTAAATAAAAGAAAAGTTATCCATATTGCGACAGAGTGGGAAACTACAAACAAAAATCATTTAGGATTGAGGGCATTGATTTCTAAACCGAATTTTTTAAGTTTAAAAAAATTTGGTGATAATATGTATGCAGTTGAGTTAAAAGAACTGCAACCATATTACGATAAACATACATACATAGGTCTAGCAGTTTTAGAATTATCTAAGTGGAAGATGTACGACTTCCACTATGGCTACATGAAACAAAAGTTTAAAGATAATATTTCTCTTACCTATATGGATACAGATTCTTTCATCTACACGATTCAAACTGATGATTTTTATGATGATATTCGTAATGATATTGATTCCAATTTCGATACATCGGATTATTCTGAAGAGAATCAGTTCAATTTACCTCTAGCAAATAAAAAAGTTTTGGGAATGATGAAGGATGAGAACAAGGGTGATATAATGACAGAGTTTGTAGGTTTAAGATCTAAAATGTACTCAACTCATAGCTCTGAAGAAGTCAAAAAATTTAAAGGAGTTAAAAAGTCTGCTGTCAAGAAGTTAACTCTAAGCGATTACAAAAATTGTTTATTTGATCAGAAAGTGATATCAGATGAAATGTATTTCATTAGATCAAAAACTCACAAACTGTATACACAAAAGCTATTTAAAGTAGTCCTTAACTACAATGACGAGAAACGAAATATTTTGGAAGATCACGTAAAAACACGAGCTTGGGGTCATTATAGAGATCGAGTTAGTGACTATATGGTAGTTGACTAATCTATTGAAAGTTATATATGTGAGATGACAGTGATGTATATTACAAAAATTAATTAAATATGTATATTTAATTGTGAATGTATATTTAATCTAAAAAGTAACTCATATCAATTTGGTTTCATTCTGGTATTTCTTTTTCAAGTAAAGCACAAATACCATTGGAGTGATAGTTGCAATAAAATAGTCCTGGATACTTCATCCCTATTTGACTAAAGTTGATACAACCAATATCTTCAATATTAAAAACACTTTTTTGCACCATTTTTTCTAACCATTGCCTCTTTTCCTCACCTTTAACGTAGATATATGAATCACCTACATTAGCTTTTAGAAATTCGCAAATGCTTTTAAACGAAACAGTCCCATCGTACCAGCTTAGATGATGATAATGTTTTGTTAACAAGTTTGCTTCTCTTTCTTTTTTTGTTGATAAACATTTAAAATCAAAAGTAGGTTTTATGATAAAATTAATGTGTTGGTTTTTGTTGAAAACAATTGCTACTTCTTTTGCGATAAAATCATTTGCATTACTTTTAAAACCTTGTAAGTCTATGAAAACTATATTATTTTGCATCTTTTTTAATTTATAAGATTTTGCGAACTTGACCTCTTATAGGTATGTACTCAATTAGACGATCATGAATAAGAATGCAGTAAGCTAATGTTTTGGCTGGAATATTTGTTGCTGTTTCAAATTCAATTTTTATGTCAATTGGTCCGTTGTTAAGTGTTTCGTTTTGATAACTAACATCTACTTCAACAATGGGCGCGTTATTCTTAAACTCTTGAGAAGATAGAAGAGGTTGTGACTCCTTCATATAATAGTTTTGCTGAAATCTTACATACTTATCATACAGAATTGCGTAGCGTTCGGTTTTAAATTTTATGTTAAGATCATCATATGGATATGACACTGAATTCAAATGCACTTTTAGATTAGTGAGATCTCAATGAACAAACTTCTTTTCTTGTTGAAATGCAATCAATACAAAACGGAGTCGCTCTCTACTTGCAGCCATCTTAACATTCCAGATGTGGCTAGTTCCAGTGTTTAATTGTGGATTGACATGAAAATCCCAACTGCTGAATGCTATTATTATTTTAATCATAGTCAATTTACTATGATCAGATAAATGCACATGGGGAATTCTCCATGAGATTAACGAAATTATAAGTTTTGGTTTGTTAGTAGAAGTGCTCGATTGTACAAGATCTTCATCATTCTTGTTACGCAAGAGTATTAAATCATGTTTACCATTTAGTATTATTTTAATATAGTCTTCGGCAAATCCTAAGAGCATTTTAAGTGGAACATAGAAATTAAAATATCCATTTTCAATATTCAAATTATCAATTTTGTTCCATCCAGCATTTTGCACGACAGTGCTTTCCGTTGGTGATAAAGAAATCAGATTTTTTTTATGGTACTTGTCTGTCCTAAATACCTTGTATGATCAATTTCAATACCATTAAGTTCATAACGGATTTCATCAAAGAGATACGCTACAAATTTGTTTTTTAATTTAAAGCTTAAATTAGAAATTTTGAGCTTTTATCATCTTCAACAAATCCTTCCACATATATATAACTTTCACTGGGCAATACCTACAAATCTTGATTTTGTATTGAAATACGAATTTCATCATTATTGTTGTATGATTGTAGATATGGTACATATGTGTGATAATCTTTTTTTATTATACTCTCATCAGATAATGGCTTATCTAGTACATCCATTATTGAATTCATTTTATCGTTTTAAATTTTAAATTTAAGGACTTGAGAAAGTTTTGGTTTTATTTGGTTAGATTTTTTCGCTTGACTGATCTCTTCAACTGTCCCTTAGGTTCTGATATAGTTTTAGAATTATATATGGCTTTATTCTTTGATATGTTAGTGTTATATATGATCATTATTTAGTTGGTCTCAAATGTATGCGAATGGTTATTTCCTCTCCTCGGAAATTTATTAGGTCACCGTGCTGATCAACCACGCGTAGAGCAAGTGAACTATTCTCTTGGGAGTTGACTGGTAAATAAATTAGATTTCTAGGGATTTCATCTATTTTATAGCCTGGAGGAACATTAATCGGAAATTCATGTAGTGTATGTGCCTTGGTATTATTCATGTATGCATTAACAGCGATACTGCTTTCAACTCGCAAAAGATTTACCTTAAATATATTGACTGGATGATCTGAATAATGATCATGATTTGGAGTCAGGATTTTAGTATTGAATCCCAAAAGTTTTCCAATTGTATTTTCTTTATTAAAATCTATTAGATCTTTAGAGCTGTTAATTTTAACTTGCATTGTATTGTTATTAGCTTCTATTCGATTTTTTTTTGTTGGACTGCAGTCTTTATATTGTTTGTCTAAGTAATCAACTATATCATATAATTCATAAGATCCAATTGGTATTTTAATTAAATGTTCTCCTATGTGAAACATATTGTTATAGACATCTACATTCGGTATGTTATTATATGAATGAAAAGCAGTTAGAGCGCACTCATAAGATCCATTTAACTCGATAGGAGGGAAGTAACTTGCAGATAACTCTGATGAGTTAGAGCTCAAAGTAAGTGTTATTGACATTATGACAATCTGATTGCAAATAAATAAAACTTACTAAAGTATTGTTTATTTTTTTTTTTTTATGCATACATATATTTATTTATTGTATCTTCAACAATGAACTAACAATAAGTATTCAAATCTTAAATCTAAATATAATTATTAGGACCGACCAGTGTCGGACATAAACTTAGTGATAGTAATTCATAATACATAAGAGTTGTGCAAAGCAAAAAATAAAAATAAAAAAATAATTTCAAACAGTTTCATCTGGTGTGGTAAGTATTAGAGCCCTTGTGTCCCTCTTTTTTAAGTGAATGTGTCCGGAAAAGTTCAAGATATTTCGAGCAAGCGGATTAGGGTGTGACTCGAGTTTAGTTAAATATTTGCCTGAGTATTTTGCAATTTCTTCAGTCACTTGTGGCATATTTAGATCACGATGTAAATTTGAGTTTCTTATGTACCATGGAGCCGATGTTATTAACCGTAAAATTTTGTTTTGTCTTCGTTGGATTTTCTCTACATTTGAAGCTGAAGCAGTGCCCCATAGCTGAATTCCGTAGCACCATATAGGTTTCAAAAGCGACTTGTATATAAAAAGTTTGCAATCTAGACTCAGGGTTGAATTTTACCAATCAGCCAATGTAACTGAGTTAATTTTAGTTTCATTTGTGTTAGCTTAGAGTCAATATGGTGTTTCCATGTTATCCGTCGGTCAAGGTGTATACCAAGGTATTTTACATGTGAATGTTGAGGAACAACTTGATTATTGATTCGAATGGGTGAACAGGTATCTTTTCGCAGAGTAAATGTTACCTGAACACACTTTTGTTCGTTTACCTTAATTCTCCATAAGTTTAACCATAATTCCAGCTGTGTAATATGTTCTTGTAGATATCGGGAAGCCTCGTGAGGGTTTTCGTGCATACTAAGGCAGGCTGTATCATCAGCATATTTAGATGTATGGATATTGCTGCTCAAAGGCATATCACAAGTATAAATCAAATACAAGACTGGGCCCAGTATGCTCCCCTGTGGCACACCGGATGAGATTGATTCGGACGCACTCATGAAGTCTCCTTCCACAACAGTGAACTTTCGAGCAAGAATATAACTTTGCAGAAGATTAACAATGTTTATTGGTAGATATGTCTTCAATTTTAAAATTAGGCCTCTATGCCACACTTTATCAAATGCTTGAGAAACATCAATAAAGAGGGCAGAACAATACTTCTTTTCTTGTTGGCAGTAAACTTATTGGCCTGTATGACTCAGCCTTGGTAAGATCTTTGCCCGGCTTTGGAATCATTTTGACCTTGGCAAGCTTCCAGCTGTGTGGATAATACTCCAGTCTTAAAATGGCATTAAAAATGAATAGCAGAATTCTAATTGCAATACGAGGCAACTTCATCAGCATCTTATTACTAATTTCATCAATACCCGGAGCTTTTTTTGGGTTGAGTTCAGCAATTAGTTTTTGTACATCACGCATCTTAAACTTTAAGGGACGAGGGGGTAGAGCAACTACACATGGCAAATCAGCAACACCCATACATGTGTTTGGGGTAAATACGGTTTTTAAATGCTCAGCAAATATGTTACCTTTTTCAGTATCGTTTCTTGCCCAACCTTCGGTAGAAGTGCGCAGGGGTGGTTTAAACTCAATGGGTGTTTTAAGCTTCCTCGCAGCGCGCCACAAAGAATAATTAGATGCTGGTGTAACATCAAGACCTTCCAGATAATTTTTAAGAGATGCAGTTTTTTCAGATGCAAGCAACTCTTGGAGTCGTTTAGTGCACTCTTTAAACCTGATTTTATGTTGGGGTGATGTGTGTTGCTGCCATTCCCTTCTAGCTCTTCTTTTTTCACTTACGAGACGTTCAATATCCGTAGAATAAATTCTATTAAACCCAGTCTGCGGGTGGGAGGTAGTAGCATGTTCAGCAGCCTGTTTAATATTTCCGTTAAGATTCGCAATGTTAGATTCAATATCATCGGATGTACTTAGCGTTATGTTTTCTGTGCAATGACTACTAAGATATTTTTTGAATCTCAGCCAATTAACACGATTGACCATCTTCACATATGGATGAGGTAAGTCACTTCTTAGTGGATTACAGATTGTAACGATAGTGGGAGAGTGATCGGAGGAGAGATCTAGAGAAGCTTCAACATGAACTAAATCTCTAGAAATATTTTTCATGACGCCAAAATCTATAACATCCGGAATTTTTTGTATGTCAGTAGGCCAGTAAGTGGGCTGCCCACTCGAAATGACGTCCAAACCCATTTTTGAAATTGTGGTGAACAACGCTCTACCTCTAGGTGTAATAAGACGCGAACCCCAGAACGTATGCTTTGCATTGTAGTCGCCAGCTGCTACAAAACAAGGTCCAAGAGATTTGAAGAAATCCTCGTATTGATCCTCAGTGATTGAAAATCTGGGAGGGGAGTAAATTTGATGATATAACGAAATTTATACAAAAATTTTCGACGCAAATATTTGTAGCTTGTAGATTTTCTTCAAAAACTTTGTCAAGAATATAGTGCTTGAGTCTTGACTTTATTAGAATTGCCGATCCACCGCATGCTCTTCCTCTAGGGTCTTTTGTATCATATAAGTTGTAGCCATTGATTTTGAAAAGGCTTCTCGAAGTCAAATGAGTCTCAGAGACCAACATTATATCAATATCTTTTTCCGTAAGGAAGTGCTCGAGCTCATTTTTGTGTTGGCGAATGCCGTTTGCGTTCCAGAAACATATTTTTAATGTGTTCATGGCTTGTTAATTAATGCTTGAAGCAGAGTATTCTGCATTCGAAGCATTTCTTGCATCATATTAGTCATATTTGTTGTGAAATTGTTTATAGTTTGCACATGATTATCAATAGTGGCTTCAAGGCGACTGAAATTAAAACTTGTGTTCGCATTTGTTGAATTACTTGGTGGGGACACTTTCTGCGTGGGAATAGAATTTATTTTAACAGCATCGGCATACGATACACGTGAGGTACTAGGTTGGCTCATTGGAGGAAAAGTGGCAGAGTAAGCGTTAGTTGATTGAGCTGGAACTAATTTAGGTTTTTGACCCATAGCCTGTTTAACGAAAGAATACACAGGGCATCCTCTGTAGTTAGCGGTGTTATTGCCTCCACAATTACTACATTTTTTTTCTGCTTGTTCTTTTGGCTTAGTACAGCTAGCAGTACCATGCAATTCACCGCAGATAACACAAACTGTAGGTAAATTGCAATAGGATTTTGTATGGCCATATTCTTGGCAATTATGGCACTGTACGGGACCTGAACGCTTACGTGGCTCTTCAACTGTGATTTTTCGGTGTAATAGAAACTTTACATTATAAATAGGATGCGTTTAATTTTTTTTCAACTGCATGTCATTCGGCTCCAATTCAACCTGAAATAGGGGTTGTGGGACCTTTTCTCTGTTAATTATATTGGTAACATTTTTAACCTTAAATCCTTTTTCAAGAAGTGCACATTTTAATTCTTCGGGGTCAACATATGAATCTATGCCCTTTAATACTATCTGTAGGCCTTTAGCACTCTTAAGTTGGTAAGTGTAAAAATTTGTTTTGTTTTTTTGAAATTCGCTAACAATTTTTCGAAAATTTTTTTCATCATAAATTTGGATTTTAGTTTCATCAATATTACCTCGTTTAATTGGAATGATGTGGAAAGTATTTTCACCAATGGCCGACAGCAGTTTTTTTAGAAGCGCGTTTGAATTTTTTTCTCTCAGATAGATAGGTGGTGGCTTAAAAGACTTTTGCGATGATGAAGCGGGCTTCTCGTTATTGTCTTGCAATATTGAAAAACGATTTTGACGATTAATAGAGGACGCGCTGTTATCCCTAGACATTTTTGGAGCAGATGAAATTTTAGAAGATTTTGGGCTTCGGCCACGCTTTACCACAGTTATATATCTGCCCATACCGACTTGGACTTTGGGTTTTGAACTGCTGTTATCTGTAGTGATAACTTTGTTAAGTGATGAACACGAGCCCGAAGGGGATGATATCGCTGACTTATATGAAGATGTACTAGGCAACTGTAATGTTAACGAATCACTTGTTGGCATTGGACAAAGCGAAGTTGATCGCTGACGAAAAAGTGGCTTTGCCGTTAGAAAAAGACTGTCATCAGATTTTTTATTTTTATTGTTAACATTGAGAGCTTCAGAACTCACAGTAAAATATGCATTTCTGCCGTTTGAACACACTTCACAATTTTTTGTTTTTGAGGTACTCATGTAGAGTATTCCTCAAGGGCACTTTGTTTGCGGTTTTTATTTGTTTTTGTTTTTTGTTTCTTGCTATGTAAAAATAATATCAGCAATATTTGCTTTGCTTATTTATCAAAGGTAATATGTATGTATTACGAATATTTTTTATGATTTTTTGTTTGTTTAATATGTATATGAAAAAAACAACTCCGCTAAGACATCTGTTCACTATGAAGGTTCAGCGAGTATTGTTTATATATAAAAAAGATTTATTTCTTATTATAAATATATATTATTACATTATGTGTTAAATATAAGTAATGTTGTTGTTGTTATTATTTTACTACAACTACGATATATCATCTTTAGTTATCCAAGAATTGTGTTGACTAGAAAACCCCAACCATTCAACATATGCCTGTTCTCCTTTAGTTTTAAGAACTTTTTCAACTAGATATGTATTTGGATATCTATTTTTGGAAAGTTCTTCGTCATAGAATCCACCTTTAATAGGATTCTATGTATGCATTAAGTAAATATTTGTATATATCAATCCACTTATATGAACCTTAAAGCTAAATTCTTTCCACATCATCCTTTTTAATGTTCTATTAACTCGTTCTATTGGGTGTTTTTTATTGAGGTATAGAACTTTAAGTTGGCATCACTTTTTTAACTGGCGGCCATTTTGTCAGCTGTCAAGTGATTAATATTTAGTTTGGTTTGCCATTTCATCATGAACAGGTTGACAAAAGAACAACGCTTGCAAATCGTGCAAATTTATTTCGAAAATAATGGTTCAGTTTGCGAAGTTTACCGCAAGCTCCGTCCATTTTATGGTCGACATAATCGTCCATCAGAGCAATTAACGGAATGGACCTGTCAATTGGCCACCAAGATCGTGTGATTTGACACCATTGGATTATTTTCTTTGGGGATATGTGAAGTCGCTCGTCTACGCCAACAAACCAGAAACGTTAAGGGACTTGGAAGCCAACATTCGTGGCGTTATTGCCAACATACGGCCCCATATGCTCGAAAAAGTGGTTGAAAATTGGACCTGTAGAATTGGCTTTATTCGAGCTAGCCGCGGCGGCCACATGCCCGAAATCATATTTAAACGTTAATGGCATAAAATTATCCTTCCAATAAAGCCAAATTGATGGACATTAAAACGATTTTCTTGTGTTTAATTTCAATTCGAAGTTCTATACCTCTAAAAAACACCCTGTACTATTGATGCTTTCATACTGCTATATGTTGAGTAGTGATTAATACTGTATTTATGCATTAATTTTCCTAAGTCAGTATTGAAAAATTCTTTATACCATCATCCGTTTGCAAGTTTTTTCGAACACGTCCTAATTAAGAAATATTTTCCATTGCCTTGCTTGTTTCAAGTGCAGTTTTTGTTTTCAGCGGTACTGCCCATGCAAATTTAGAGAATGTGTCAATTACAGGCAACAAAAATCGATAATTTCTATTTTTCGATGATAACTACCCTTTTCAACTAAAGCAGCTTTCCAAAGATCATCTAATCCTTTCATCACAACTCTACGGCGTACAAAAGTTTTTCGGGCTTGCTTATGGAGTTCGTCAACTAAGTTTCTTTTTGAAGACATGGAGTAGTTTTACGGATTTGTTTGGGAGTGTTGTGATCTATTTGATGCACTTTCAGCTATTGATAAGAACATGTAGTTTTCTAATCTATAAATTTTCTCATTCAGCTGTTCAATTTGTTCTTCGAAAGATGATTTAATTTTTAGAAATTCTTTTTCAATTTTATAATTGTCTTCTATCTGTAATTTTATTTCGCTTTGTTATTCCTCCTTAATGCAATTTAATAATTTGGCTTCTAGTTTTTCGATTTGAGTTTGCAGAAACAATTTATTGATAGCATCGTTTTCCTCCAGAGCTTTTGCAACATTTTTGATTCTTTTGTTTTGGACATCAATGTTGTTGTTCGTATCCATAAAAAACCCCAGCAGTTTAGGTGCATTTTTAATAGAAATTATATCACTAGTATCGTTTAGATAATGTCCAAACTTGTCAACAGACATACTTCATAAATATGTACTTTATTAAAGTTAATGTATTATATTCGCTTCATGTAATTCTTCGATAATTGATACAATCTCGTTATTGTGATTAGTATGACCTGCAGCTTGTGATGCAAGCAGTAGTCGGATACGATCTACTAACTCATTGGCATCATCCCAATATATATAGTTTTGTTTTTGGGGGTTAAAGCGCATCATTCCATCACCTTTATAATTAGGAATTGGTGCATTTGCTACTACGTTAGATATATTCTTCTGACTATTTTCTTTAAATATTTTTTGAATTATATGCTTATATCCTCTCGTCCCCTTGATTTGACCATCAGGTTTATAGTCTCTCCTGCATGCATTAGTTGTAATTAATTTTTTTTTGTAGATTTCAAGTTCAAATTTGTCATAATTTTTTGGTGTTTTATGAAACATTAAAGAAAACAAACCATGCGTTAGAGTCCATCTTTGACCGCCAACTTGAATTTTATCTTCATTTAGCTCAATATTACTATTACCAAATTTCCATTTGTTATTGCAATCTCTATGTGGACCATAGTAAGTATCTAATTCATTTCTCACATCCAAGAGTGACAAGTCTGTACAACTCTCTTCAGTATTGGAAGTCTGTGAGTAAAACTCATCTTCATCCTTATCACTCACGTCATTAGCATGACTAAATAATATGGTGTTATCAAATAGTGTTCCTTCTACAAGTTTCTTTGGTGTACTTGTCTCTACCTTGACTAATGGTTTCAAGGGCTTTAAACTTTTGTTATTCTCAATTTTCGTTTGGAATTTACTTTCTTCTTTCTTGGGATTCTTCCAATATTTTTAGAACTATTTATAAATTCTGTGAGAGGGTCTGTTATAGGTTTAAATGTATCTCTAAGTTGTTCAAGTGTGTCTATTTCACCAGTTTTTATACTACGGAGCTTTTTCTTCAAGACATTTCTTCTTGTAATCAGCTCTTTTAAAACTTTCTCATCCATGTTTAGTAGCGTCAAATATCAGATCAGCTTATTAGCTATCAGATCAACTTAGCAGGTATGAGATCAAGTTATCAGATCAGTTATCAGGTATCAGAACAGGTTATCAGACCGGTTATCAGCTATCAGAACAGGTTATCAGACCAGCTATCAGGTATCAGAATGGGTTATCAAACCGGTTATCAGGTATCAGAAAAGGTTATCAAACCGGTTATAAGGTATCAGAACAGGTTATCAGACCAGTTATCAGGTATCAGAACAGATCAGATTATCAAATCAGGTTTTAGATATCTGATTAATTATAAAAAATAGATGTATGAAGTTTAAAGCCAGATTAAAAACTAAAGAATACCTTTTATGTAAAGTAATTTATATTGTTATGAAATAGTCAAATTGTTTTCTGTAACGACCATTGTTTAATTCGTTATCTTTGCTGATAATCAAAAATCCATATTTTTCCTTTCAACACTTTCGACAAATTTCCTGAAACTTTACAAAACTCATATCGCTTGCCACATGATCACTATAAACATGTTTCATATTTTTTTCATCTTGTTTAAACATTATAATTACATTGGCGTTGTCTCTTATCAAATGTTTTGGAATTCTGGTATAAGTTTGACATAAGTAAAATGAATCAATATTCTTATGTCGCCCCATACAAAAATATTCACATATATTATTTTGTTTCTCACATGCAACATCGTCAAATATCATAATTGAATTGCTTTTAGCTTCGTTAGGGGAAATAACGGATTCATTATCTGTAAATGTGTAAGTGTGTAAGTTTCTCATGTATTCATTTTTCGGCTGATATTAGGATTTTGAGTATAAATATATGTTTTTAAACCTTAGACTTTCTATCAAGCTAATCATAATATTAGTCTTTCCGCAATTTGATGGGCCATTTATTAAAGCACGAATAGAATTTGGTAAGAGGGAACTATGCTTTATTTTTGAGCTGATGTTTGATGAATCATCAATATTACTGATTAAAATATTTTTATGTTGTTTTACTAACTGCATTTTTGTAACTAAATGCAATTTACAAATACTACCTTTAATTATAGAAAAAATAAAATAATATGGTTATACGATATCGGAAATCGTTTAGTCATAAAAAAACTGTCATTGGAGGAGGTTTAGTTAACAATATAATAAACTCTCTACCTTTTGAACTTCATCTTCCTGGATATCAGTACTGTGGACCTGGAACAAAACTACAAAAGCGTTTAGGTAGAGGTGATAAAGGAATTATTTTTTGGATTCTGCTTGTAAAGAGCACGATATTGCTTATTCTAAAAATAAGGATTTAAGTACTAGACATAAAGCTGATAAAATACTTGAGAACAAAGCTTGGGACCGAGTTCTTTCAAAAGATAGCACTTTCACAGAAAAATCATTTGCATATATGGTTACTAGCGCAATGAAAGCCAAAACAAAGTTAGGTATGGGTGTGGAGAAAAAGAAAAATGATAAAAAAAATAATTTAAATGCCAAAAAGCTGTTTAGTACATCAATTAGAGCTGCATCAAAAATGTTGAAGGAGAAAAAACCGCTGGATATTAACTCAGCCATTAAAATTGCACGAAAAACTATTAACAGTTCTTTTAAGGGGAAGAAATCACAAATTGTTGCACCACGTATAATACGTGTTCCAAAAATTGGTGGTTTTCTACCATTGACTCCAATATTAACTGCTTTGGGTGCAATTGGCAGTTTAGCGACTGGAGGTGCTGCTATAGCAAAGACCGTAAATGCAACAAAAATGCAAAAAGACAACTTGAGGAAGCAGCAAGACATAATAGAGCGATAGAATCTATAGCGGTAGGAGAAGGTCTTTTCCTCAAACCTTATAAGAAAGGTTATGGTTTGATTTGTAAAGAAAACACAAAAAACTAATAGAAATGCTGCCCACTAGGCCATTGACCGATCATGCTCTACAAAAATTTTCATCAAAAATTCCATACTTTAGAGGAGTTTATATGTTGAACACTACCAAAACGTGCGAGGAAAAAAGAATGTGGAATAATAAATTTAGATATATCAACATGACTCAGCACACATTGGGTAGCGAATTTTAAAAATAACAACGAAATAGAATACTTCGATAGCTTTGGAAACTTACAGGCTCCTGGAGAAGTAATCAAATATCTGGGTAAAGATATAAGATACAACTATAATCAATATCAGAAGTTTAATACATTTAATTGTGGTCATTTATGCCTTCAATTTCTTTATGAAATAAATAAATAAAAATATTAAAATTTAAAAAATTTTGTTTTATTAATTAGAAAATATATACACAGAATTTTTTTATTTTTTATTCCCAAATAGGATATTAACCGTTTGACAAAATAAACTCATCCACCTCATCCTTATGCAGAGCCAAATTCCGTTCCCCTTACCTTTGAACTCGGAAAGTTCCATGGGAGAGGTGGTTGAGCTCCGCATCCGATAGGGAGTTATATCTGTTTGGCAAAAACATGAAGTTGTCCTCCAACTCGATCTTCACAGTTGCACAGTATTTAGTCGTTGTTCTTTGGGCGCAAACAACTCTATACTTCTTGGTAATATCCAACTCCTTGATATGGATCAAGGACTTGTTGTTCAACGAACTAAACTTTTTTATTAAATTTTGCGAGTCCATTTTAATATCTTCTCTCTTCGAGTATTTTACTAAAATTGATATTAAATGTAGACTTGATGACTAAGAAGCCTACATGAAAACATTTATTGTAAAATAGTGAATATGTCTATGTGGGAAAAGTTATATAGAGAGAGAGAGAGAGATATAGTGTATGTTCAAAGGGAGTAACAATAGTTTGATTATATATGTACACTGTTTTTAAAACATCAGAACTTTCAAAATTTTTAAATATTATTAGTAACAAAGACACCCTCACAGGACTATCATCTTCATAAAATAAATAAAAATATGTGTGGAATAAGGTGCAAACTAAACCAGTTTTTGAAAGATTTTGAGTGGTTCCAGCTCTATGATCACTTGGAACTTATAAAATTTTTCTGGAGCAAACTGGAGCAAAATGAGGAGTTTGGAGTTTGGAGTTATGGAGGACGAAGATAAAGATGACGGTCACTTCAAATGCTGTCCCTGGTACTATGCAGATAGTACGGAAGGTCCCGACACTTGTAGGTGCAGCATCTTCTTTTTACGAAAGATGGTACTGAGTAATTTAATAGATACTTATTATAAAATATTATCAAAATAAATAAATAATAAATATTAACAAAAAAATTAAACAATTTTAAAAGTTTTATAATTTCAAAGCAATAGGATATTTTTGATATACATAACTGAAATAAAATAGTTTAAAATAAAGTGAAAAAACATTCATTTTTGAATGTTATATTTTGCTTAGTGATCAATTTTCGCATATTGAAGAAATTGTTTTATATTATTAAACTTTGCACAGCAAACTGAAAACCCTAACATTCCCCAACAAAAAGAGTCAAACAATCGTGAAACCTATGAACGAACAAATAAGAATTAGCAGATATATACATATGTATGTATGTATATATGTATGTAGCTTCACTTTGCACAGCAACTGAAAACCATAACCTTCCACAACAAAAGTGCCAAACAATCGCTAAAGCTATGACGACATTTCTTCAAGCCAAAACTATTGAAAAAGTCAAACAGACTTGCACATACACGATTGCCTGGGAGTACATGTATTCTATCATAACAAAAAATGCTGTGATCCCATATTTCTTATTTTCATATCTTACTTTATGCTTTATTCCTTATAAATATGTATGTATGTACATATGTACATATAAAGAAATGGCTGAATTTGCAAAACATCAAATTCTAACAAGATCCAGCCAGCTTTAATTTTCAGAGCGAAATATACACATGCATGTTCATGCGTATTAGAAAAAAAAGCAACATAAAAAAAGTATTCAATAAACATACCAAGAACGATAAAAATAAAGAATAAAGCTACATAACGACTAAAAAGTTCCCTTGAATATTTTAAAATGACAAAAAAGCAATATCAGCAAATTTCCATAATTATGTATATATGTATGTACATATGTATGTATGTTTGTATATTCATAAAATCAAAAATTGTCAAGTACGCATATTAATGTATTGTACATATGTACTCGTAAACCAACCGCTTCCGTTTGTTTAATAGAAGAAAAAAAAAATAACAACAGTAGAAGCAACCAGCATCAGTCAACAAATTTGAGCTAGGAGAACAGCTATCCCAGCACGATAAACCATTTCTATGATTCCCAAAAATTATTGAACTACGCACACGCATGCAAATCCATACACATGCACGCATGCATACATACATACATGTATACAATTACCATCCAAGCAATTCAACTAGATCAAACGCTAAAAAGTAACCACACACGCACAAAATATAAAAAATAAAGAACAAATAATAGAAGTCCCAGTTCACACTATACTTGTACTGTCAATACATTTTGCTTACTCATTCATAATGTTAGAAAAAAGCGCACATGCATACACAAAACTATGCATAAAAAATATGAGCTCATATATAAAACTAGTTTTGTGAGAGCGCCGATGAAACTTCAAAGAAAAAGTGATAAGTTTAGCAATAAGACTTGTGTAGTGTGAACGAGGACTAAGTATGTAGATTGATTAATACAGCAGCACACAAATTTTTTACTGGGCGAGCATCTATTTTAGCACTAGAAAAAATTTATCCATACATAGAATATTAAAAATAAGAAATATGCACACATACAACTAACCGCTATCAATTATTGATAAGTGTCCCGAAAAATCTATCTCTTTCTAACACTATATCTATACCTCTCTGATACGGGCACACATAGATCCAACACTAAAAATGTATACACCCACTACATTATTTTTTGTAGTAGGAGAACGAGCATGTATCCCAACTGAAGAACCAACTCCTCTGATACGAGCACACATACATACATTTATCCAACAATAAAAAACTACACACATACACACTACATAAATTTTTATTAAGTCAGTATGTAACTGCAGAAAACAAATTTCTATGATTATAATATTATTTATTGATGATAGGCAGGCAATGACGAACCTCAAAATCCCTTATGATGCGACACATATTAAACTGGAGAACCAAATTTCTATGATCATAAATAATATTTATTAATACCAAATATCGAACCTCTAAATCCATAACGATGGGATATCAAAAATTATAAGCCAACTCCTCCAGCTCTCAAATACAACAAAATATAAAAGTCAACGCCCCCTCTCTCTCAATTACACACATACATACTCATATCTGACGTCAAAAACCATGACCTTACACAACAGACAGAGATAGAAAGAGATAGATATAGTGTTAGAAAGAGATAGTTATTTCCCTCCCCCATTACCTATCTACTCACCGGACTTGGCCCCCGCTGACTTTTTCCTCTTTCCAAAACTGAAGACAGCGATGAAGGGAAAGCGTTTTGCTACGATTAAGGAGATAAAAGAAAAATCGAAACAGGAGCTGTTGGGGACAAGATAGTTATTGATGAATAAATAAATACTTTTTGAAAAAATTTAAAATAACGGTTATTTTTTGATCAGACCTCGTATGCATTTAAGAATTGAAACTAAAGAACTAATAAGAAATCATAATATAACTAAACTTAAATTCTTTCATTTCATTTATCCATATGTATACATGAGCAGCTACGATCAAAATAATAGCACCACGAAATAATATGGGCATCTAACTTTAAAATTCAAAAGGGCTTATTTTTAAAACGAAATCGAACATTACGGAAAAATAAAATTTGTTTTGTAGATAATTTATCTAGCTTTTGGTTTCGTCTATTTAGAATAGATTGTATAACGAGATTTGTATTATTAGAGAAACCCGTTTTTCAGTCCTTTTAATTTTGACCTTTGTAAAGGTTTTCCAACAAGTTTTAAGCTGAAGGTCCATACCATCCCTTCCATGAGTTGTTGCGTTTGATGCATGTGCCAAAAAGTAGAATCAGTGTAATTGTATGTGGCAAGTTACAGAGCAAAACGCACAGAACATATAGACGCATAGGACGGATAAAGTAGGTTTACTTTTTTTTTTTTTTGCATCATGAAAAAAGGGCAGTTTATCTCGATAGCCAAAGATGGCAAATTATATTATATTTTCAATGATATCGTTAAAAGTGTTCGTGTAGTGGATTTAAATTTAAAATTTTTTTACATAAAAAAGTTTTTAATAGAAGAAAAAGCTCTTGTAATAAACCTTACAAGTATTTTCATGAATAAAATACTTAAAATCAGTTTTTAATATAGTTATTTCACGATTAAAATTTACATTTTAGTTATCGATTGCTTTTATGTACCGAGTGTCATCTATGTGTTTATTATTTTTTAAACAATAAAAATGCTTGCCGCGTAAAACGTATTGCATGTAACTTGAATTTAGAATCGGAGAGGAAGTACAAAAACTCATACAACGCATATGCATAGAACGGATGGTATGGACCTTCAGCTTTAGTACGAGCTCATCTGTTCATATCATCAACATGTGATATTTTCACAATATACTTAAGTAGTAACAGAAACTATTAAATCAGTATTGTACAATACGATTTAAAAAAATTGAGAATAGATAAATGAACTGAAAGAATTTAAGTTTAGTTATTTTATGATTTCTTATTCGTTATTTAGTTTTAATTCTTAAATACATACATACATACTATGTATAAAAATGAAAAATTGTAAGTTTGGTTATATTTTGCTATGTTAATAGTATATAAGAGTATTATATAAAAAATTTAAAAAACAATGTAAACATATAGTTTTTAATAAAATTGTTTGTATAACACAAAAAGTAACTGTTTTTTCATGAAAATTTTATTTCAAAATGTCCAGCTTTTTTTAATAATCCCGCTTTTTTAATTTAAATGTCCAGCTTTTTGTTACTCTCAATCTGGCAAGCCTATCTGACATTAATCTTTTTATGTTTAGTAGTGTAAGAAGTTCTGAAAGTACTTGATTGTTGTATTCTGTACCCATGTCACTAAGTATTGTATTCATTGGTCCATAAATTAATATAAAATCTTCTACTAATGCCTTTCAAATTGTCTTAGCAGACTTATCAGCTACTGGCACCGCTACAAGGTATTTGGTTAGGTCACATATTATTGTAATAATATATTGATTTCCCATCTCAGAAATAGGTAGGGGTCCTATAGTGTCTATTGTTACCGTTTGAAAGGGTTTCTGGGGTGTTGGTGTTATAATCATACACAACACATGAAACACAATCAATAAAAAGTCAATTAAACAATGGACACCATTTAAACTGAAAATTTTCTTTTATTATTTTATTTAGAAATTGAGTACGAATATGAACTAATTCAAATAATTATACTAGTAAGTAAAAGTTCACCGATTATTTAAAGTAATTCAAAAAATGTAGCGTCATTAATATTTGGTTTTTTGATAAGTAAAGAAAAGATCAAGGGAGTGTGAACCGTTTTGATTATAATTAGTCCTTTTAAGGATATTTATTTCATCAGAGGGCTATATTTATACAATTTGACATATTTTGAATTAAAAAACTATACGATACTTTTTTCTAATATCACTCTAGTTTTCACCCCAGTTGTAACTAAAGTCGAGAATGTGTCACAGACTTTACCGGAAAAATTTGTCACTCAAACTTTGATTAAGATTAATATCTACCAATTCGTGGGTGAGATGAACCATTTTGAGATAATTACATGCAAGCTATACCTGAATTGGGGTGTTTTATGACAAGGGTCATATCCTTCGTAATACTGAAATGTGTTAAAAATATCTCGTTTGCCAGGACAACCTTTCTAAATCTTCCTAAATTTATTTAAATACTTTCTAAAATATATATTTAGCTAAAAAAAATATAAAATTTTCGAGTTTACATCCAACCATGCATCACCTTGTTACTCTCAGATTCTCTGGTCTTAGATACTCGTTCAGTTTTTGCTACAGTATCACATCCGCTTATTATTAAAATTGGTATACAGTCTTTCATCATGAAATAGTGTAATGGAAAACATTCGGGTAAATAAGATCAAATAATTTTAAAGAAATGGTAAACAAAAGCATTACATGGTAATTATTATCCTTACAATAAGAATTCTACATTATTGTGGTATCTGATCGGAGCAAATAGGATCGAACATTAAAAGTTTTATTCATTAAATGTCAACTGCAGGCAGTATTTGAATAGATTAAGAGAAATTTATAAACATTAAACATTACATTAAACGAAACGAGATATTTTTAACACATTTCAGTATTACGAATGATATGACCCTTGTCATAAAACAGCCCCTTCCAGGTATAGCTTGCATGTAATTGTCTCAAAATAGTTCATCTTACCCACGAATTGGTAGATATAATTCTTAATCAAAGTTTGAGTGACAAATTCATCCCGTAAAGTCTGTGACACATTCTCGATTTTAGTTACAACTGAGAGGAAAACTAAAGTGATATTCGGAAACAAGATCGTATATTTTTTTAATTCAAAATATGTCAAATTGTTTAAGTGAAGTCCTCTGATGAGATAAATATCCTTACAAGCACTAATTATAATCAAAACGGTTCATACTCCCTTGATTTTTTCTTTACTCATCAAAAAACCGAATATTAATGACGCTACATTTTTTGAAATATATTCAATTATTTTTTAAGAATTCATATTCGTACTCAATTGCTAAATAAAATAATAAAAAAAATTTTGCAGTTTAAATTGTGTCCATTGTTTGATCGACATTTTATTGATTGTGAATCTGAAAACCGAATATTAATGACACTAACTATAAATGATCATTTATTTAGCCTCGTAACTATAGAAGAATTCAAACAAAAACCAAATCAGCGTATAAATAAATTACAAATAGTTTCAGCGCTATATGCATAGTAGCAGAATATGCATAGTAACAGATAGGGAAGAACAAAAACTTTTACTGTAAAAATTTCATGATGATCCTATGTTTGGCGCACATCCTGGAGCAACCAGACTACTAAGGAAACTTCGTAATTTTATTGTTGGAAGAACATCACCAAAGATGTTAACCAATACTTAAAGAAATGTCTTCAATGTCAAACTAATAAAAGTACAAAACACATAAAACCAAATATGATTATAACACCAACACCCCAGAAACCCTTTCAAACGGTAACAATAGACACTATAGGACCCCCACCTATTTCTGAAATGGGAAATCAATATATTATTACAATAATATGTGACCTAACTAAATACATTGTAGCGGTGCCAGTAACTGATAAGTCTGCTAAGACAATTTCAATTTCAATTTTCAACATTTTATATTAATTTTATGGACCAATGAATACAATACTTAGTGAAATGGGTACATAATACAACAATCAAGTACTTTCAGAACTTATTACACTACTAAACATAAAAGGATCAATGTCAGCTAGACTTACCAGATTGAGAGTAACAAAAAGCTGGACATTTGAATTAAAAAAGCGGGATTGTTAGAAAAAAGCTGGACATTTTGAAATAAAATTTTCATTAAAAAAGAGTTACTTTTTTTGTTATAAAACTAGATGAGCCCGACAACCGTTGTCTTACCCTCAACTAGTTTTTTTTTTAATAAAAAAAATACTCCACATAGTGTTCACTTGTTTGGTCAAAAATAAAACGAGACCCTACTCGGCATTGACCCGAACCTGTGTTGAATATTTCAGCTCCACAGGACCTATAGTTCCAGAGATCATGCGTTAGGAACAAAGACGCACTGCAGTGGTTAAGCAGCTCTGGGTTAAAGAACAGCTCTCGCGTTATCGTAATTATTTCTTATGTGCGGTCAGGCTTGTGTGTGTTGTTTGGCTTTCTAGAGTTTTTCGTCTCGCTCTTACTGGTTGATTGATCTGCCACGGATAACCGTATAATCTTGCGGTTCTTGTGTAATTTCTTTAACAACCACCTTACTACTTCCTATGTGAAGGCATAGGTCGTGTACAGTCAGTCACAAAACTTTTTTAAAATACTGTTAATAACATCTTGGACATAAGGTCTAGTTACACCGCCAATATTTGTGCAACCATATTATGCAAATTTATTTTGTATAATATGTATCAATAAATAAATAAAATATATACGAGTAGATATAGATATGCGAAAATATGTATTTATTTTAAAATATGAAAAAAATATGCACTAACATATTGATGCAATTTTATCGCAAATTTTTTGACACACAAAGATTTTTTATTTACTTATAACTGCGCCTAACGAAAGGCGTAGATAAAGTAGTATAACAGCCAAACCTAAATTAGAGCGTCAAGCGTTGTATAAGCAACAAAACATGTATTTTCAGTACACTCAAAGTATATTTTATATAATTGCATGTAAAACTGGCTGTAAGTGTTTAGACGGCTTTTCCTCACGAAAAAGTTACTTTGCAAAACTTTGAGTTTGTAGGAAAGACTTTGCAAAGTAAAGTTTGCGTGTGGAAAATAGGTATGTGTACGTGTGATTTTTCTTGTTGATTGCATTTTTGGTATTATCAGAGTAAAAAAGTAAAAAAAAACATTGAACAGATCTAGTTCATAGACTCTGTCTGAGTTCATTTTGTGTATTTGTTTTTAATTCAAAAATTTTACTGGTGAACGTAAAAAAATTAAGTAGCTGACTTCGTTCAAGTAAAATTTTTTTTAAATGCATACGTTTTAAACTTCATATTGAACAATTTTTGCTGACACAATTTTATTCTAAAATTAATATTTTTCAAGTCACAGTACATTAAAAACAAATATTCAGTGAAATTATGGTTTTAGCTGAGACGCATCTTAATCTTCACCAATTGATGTGAAATTTTCTAGGTCATAGTTTTTTTTACTCATATTCACTAATTTCGGGAATAAGACCGGATAAATTCCAAATTTTTAAGCTATTGCATAGCTTTTATCGCGGTCTTTGAGCGCAGCGACCGAATCAAGAAATTCCGTAACGAAAATAAAACCTAACACCCCCCACTCCGCCTATCATGTAGCTCGGTCGAGCGTTCGCTTAACGTGTATGTATATGGTACGACTGTACGAAGCTCTCACGGATAGTTGTTTTCTTATCGGTCACCACGCTCTAAAAGTCTAACTTGAATTAATATCAAAGAAAAAACTTGAATTAATATCAAAGAAAAAATATACTGCATAAATAAAAAATAAATAGATAATTATAAAAATTCTAAGCAATAGCTTTACCGCGGCAGCCCGCGTGTGCCACACGTATTTTTTTATATGCTAATATATTTGGACTTTCTCGATTAAATGACGAGTTTCTTAAATACGAGAGTTACTATGATGAACTCGTTAATAGAAAATTATGTTACTATTTTTTAAAATTTTCGGATTGTCAGATTTGATTTATTTAGTCACATTTAAGTTTCAAAATGGTTAAAGCTTTTACTAAGCCTTTTCACATAATTGAAAAATAACTTTTTATTCACAAATATATCGTAACGTAAATAAAACGATAATTTTTAAGTCGAAAACCAAGATAAATAATTTTTGTTTGCTGGAATCAATATAGTATTACGTACATAAACACCTAAGAATATTGTGCGATTCTGCGCACTTTGAATATTCCCTTGCATAATCGATAGTTCTTAAACTAATATTTAATTTGTTCTACTTACATACGTGGGATTTTATTTATGTTTTCTAAAATAAATTGATTTATTTTTCCTTCACTAAACTGTTTGGTACCACCAATCGAAATTTAAATATTTAATACTCTACTAAACACAGTTTTAAAAATAATAGTTATATCTTTCACTCAACTAACTTGTCTTACTCATTTGAATATACTAAGTTTCCACAGTTTTATGTTGTAACACTGATGAATGGGTATAATTATACTAGGTACATACATGCACGATTACAACAAAATTGTAACACAAAAAACACACTAATTTTGTTGGTAGAAACAAACAGAAATTTGTCAAAAACAGATGTCTTTTGTTTTTAAAAATAACAATTACAGCGTAAAAAACGTAAAATTTCAGACGCGGCATTTATGCATGATTATAGTTATTCAGTGCTGCCAATATGTGTGTAATACACAGAGTGTGTAATTTCTACTCTTATGTGTTGGCCATGTAATTCGATTCATGTATATTCTGTTTGTAATTCTACTTTGGGTTCTATTTTTATTTATTTCTGTTTTAATTTTAACCTATATAAAAGATGTGTTTTTTAAGTTTCTTCAATGTGTAATTGGAGACACACCATGTATATTCATTGGCAACACTGTAATCATTTTATTCACAACTCATATACTAACATTTTTGCAGCTTGTAAACAAAGTTTGACAACTTTCTGCATTATATATATTAACAGGCTGGGCTCTGCATGCACCTAGTATAATTGTACCATGGGTTATACCATGGTAAAGTTATACAAGGTACTTGCACGACTACAACAAAATTACAACACCAAAAAACACACGCATTTTGTTGGTAGAAACAAACGAACAATTGTCAGAAACAGATGTCTTTTGTTTTTGAAAATAACAATCACAGGGTGAATAAAGTACAATCGCAGGCGCGGCATTCATGCATGATTAAAGTCATTCAGTGTTGCCAATATGTGTGTAATAGACAGTGTGTAATTCTAGTCGCATGTGTAGGCCATGTAAAGAGATTCATGTACCTATACTCGTATAATCTGTGTGTAATTCTGCTTTAAGTTCTATTTTTATTTATTTTTGTTTTAATTTTAACCTATACAAAAGATGTGTAGTGTAATTTTCTTCAATGTGTAATTGGAGACACAACCATCTATAATTTCATTGGCAACAAATAATTTTATTCACAACACATACAGTAACATTTTTGCAGCTTGTTAACAAAGTTTGACAACTTTCTGCATAGTATACATTAACAGGCTGGGCTTGTGCATGTACCATGAATAATTTACCACGGGTTATACTATTTCATTCAGTGTTGCCATAAGATGTAAGAGGTAAAGTGTAAGATTGCTAGATTGCAGAAATGAAAGTGCTAAAATTATCTACAGCACACAACAAAGTGTTACAATCAATTAACATATTTACTTTCTCTTATTTATTAAGTAGCCTATACAATTGCAATAAAATTCTGAATTTTTTGTATTCTATATCATCGCTAACGTGTATATCATATTTATAGTTGGCACAATACATTTTTTCTTACCTAAGAAAATAAAAATATATTGTGTAATTTGTTGGCAAAATTATATATTATTTTGTTAAGTTTTTTACTGTGACAAAAATGTCACCATATATTTGAAAGATTTTTATCAATCATTCAATAATATCGATGGTGTTGCGTAAATTGTACTAGATTTTATCTTTTGCGTAACCCCAACGACATGAACAATAACATATTTAATAATATTGTATGTATAGGCCGTTTGAAATATTTAATTTATAAATTTTGAATCCAGCTGCGAATGGAATACCAAAGATATATATAATTTCTAAATAGATAAATGAGATGAACCGATTTACTGACACATAAACGCATAACCGACAACTAAAGTCTTGGGCTCACTTTAGCTTTGACTGGGCTTTCTGTCAAGCTGATCAATTAACTTATTAACACTATAAGCTCTAAAAAAGCTGATCAATAACCTTAACATTATAAGCTCTTAAAAAGAATAAAACTTAAAACAAGTTTTGTTAATTTATTATTACAAAATGGTGTACTTTAACATACATATGTATTTGTACCCATATGGATATCTCAGAGCGGTTCATTTATATGACTCCTGTCATACTAAACACTTAATGAAGATGAATAAATTTGATAAATATATAATATTAATTGGCTCACAATTTGTCTTAAGGAATTATCTATGGAAAATTTATATATTTAATGAATTAAAAAAGTGCAAAAAATGCCAAATAGTTTTAAGAAAGTGCTAAACTAGAACAGCATTATTTTCAAAATCTTTAGTGCTAAACGAAGAAAAAAAGTGATAAATCTAGCACTAAAATGTAAAGCCAGATTTAATATACATCTTTAATAATCGGATTTGGGGAAGGGTTGCCAAGTGCAATTTAATATAAATCAACAGAGAGCAATTAACAAAACAGGGCCATGCCACTGACAGAAGAAATAATGTAATAGAAAAAAGTACTTTTGAAAAGTACTCAGTCATTCATTGACTACACCTTCAAGAATTTGTCGATAAAATACGATTTTTGAAACGTGAAAAAATATTTCCACTTATTTATGTAGCTTTTGCCCTGATTTGAAAGTTTGAAACCGTGTGGAATAGAAGAAAAGTAGAGTCTTCTTAGTACAACTAGTGCTGCCAGAAAAATGTTGCCTCTTGTCGCCAATTTAAAACCTAATTTTTGTCCCCAAAATTATTTTGTCAATATTGTTGCTTGATATCATTTTAAAATTATGCTGTAACTCAATGTATTGCTCCAAAATACTTTACACAGCTTTGACATTTGTACAAGTTTGTAAAATTTATTTGAGTCCACCCCTAAATTATTTAAATCGAATATTTATTTGTACTTAAGCTTTCGCAACGGATAGTGCGAAAAATAAAAAGAAATTCGACAGAACTAGGAATTGAAGTTGCCTGTTGTGAGGTGCATAAGTTCAGTGAATGGCAAACACATTTAACCAGTTTGATGGAACTATTTTAATATTTAACAAAGTAGAAAGAGATTGTTTTGAACTGCACATATTCCTTGCACCATCTGTTCAAATGGCAGTTGAGTTATTAAAACTTATGCATTAAAAACATAGACCACAGCAGCCTCCATGGTGACACGACTACAAGTGCCGCTGGCAATAAATGTTGCGTGGTAGACAGCTACTAACTTATTTTAAAAACGGCAGCACCACCATAAGATCCTCGATGCAAATCACGGCATTCGAAATCGAGTGCACCTTTATGTAGAGAAATATTGCGATGGCTGCAATTTTTTGGATGACGGTATTTGATCGTAATGTATGTTACCGACTACTATTTTTTACATTGCTGTTAGCATATGGCAATAAGAAAAACAAAACGAAAAAGGAAAGCAAAAAATAAATAAGTTCACGAAAAACTTTAAGATTGCTAAAATAAAATTCACAAAATTTTAATTAAAATATGTATATCCAAATTATTATATTGTATTTTTCATCTTCGGCATCGCAGGATGAGTCAAATATTACCATTATAAGAAGAAATATTCGTGACAAAAGCAATCCTTTTTCATTATCGGAAGTTGAGTAAGTTGTGGCTTTTATAGTGAGTGATTTAAACTAAATATTTAAACATTCCTAGACTTAAAATACGTTTTCGGCTGTCTAAAGAAGCTTTTAAATATGTTTTATTCCAAATAAATATTTTTGGTCACATGTGCGTCCGTCCCATCCATATTGCAGCTTGCCTCAACATTAAACCTCTTTTTTCGATAGTAGATTACCAATTGAGTGTAGCTTCGAGTAGATACGTTTCGATAACGACTGCCGTAATCCACGTTAACAACATTTCGATGACAAAATACTCGATTTCGAATGCGGTGATTTGCCCTCTGATATTGAAGTGTAAGTACATATTTCAGTTTACATATTTATAAAAATAAAATAGTTTTTCCAAATATAAATCAATTTTTTTTATGGGAATTGTTATAACTTAAGTTTAACATTTGTTAACGCACTTACTTAAGTAAAATATTTTTTAATGAAAATACAGTTAATCACAGTCAAATTGTCCACCTGCAATAAAATGTATTAGGATGTAAAAAAGTTTATAAAATTAATTGGACCAAAAATTTTTTTATACTAAGTTAATAAATATATAACATTTTGGACATAAATAAACAATAAACAAAGTTAGTATAAAATTAAGGTCACAGTGAGAATGGTCCACACTGTAAAACATCTATAAATAACGGAACATTTTCATTTTCTTGTTTTGCTTTATTTCTTTTTCTGCTGTTTACTCTCATTTATTGAAACTAACAAAGTTTAAATCGATTCCTTCAATTGCTTATTTAAGAATTTTAAGATGGGTCGCCACACAAAAAATGAGCTTCGAAATTGAATTATTGAACATTATAAATGTGGAAAAAGTCAAAGACAAATCACTCAAATTGTAAAAAAAATCCAGGACAACAGGGGAAAACATCATCCACCGTTTTAAAAACTAAGGTCGAGTTATAAATAAGCCAAAAATTAGCCCAAAAAAGATATTCAGCGAACGTGAAGAAAGGTGGATGGTCAATCAAATAAAAATAAATCCAATACTGAGTGCTCCGAAACTGCGGGATATGGTTGAAAAACACTTCAGTATTAGCTGTAACGCCGAAATGCTGCGTAAGAATGGACTGAATGGCAGAATAGCGCGTAAGAAGCCATTTGTAAGTGCGAAAAATAAAAAAATTCGATTGCAGTTTGCTCACAGCTATGCTAGGAAAGATTTTTCATTCTGGCAGAACGTCTTATTTACGGATGAGAGCAAATATAACCTTTTTGGGTCAGATTGAAGAGTAAACGTTTGGAGAAAACCCAATCAAGGGATGAACCCAAAGAATCTGCGCCCAACAGTTACAACATGGCGGTGGTCATGTGATGGTGTGGAGTGCATGTTCTGCTGCTGGTGTTGGTGAACTCCACTTTGTTGAAGGGAATATGGAAAAAATCAATATTTACACATTTTAAAAACAAATTTAAAGTGCGGAAAAACTAGGAATAGGTGACACCTTTAATTTTTATCAGGATAATGATCCGAAACACACAGCCGGAATTGTTAAAGAATGGCTTCTGTATAATTGTACCAGAGTAATCAAAACGCCACCCCAATCACCGGACCTTAATGTTATTGAAAATTTGTGGCAGAAACTTGAAGTTGAGATCCAAAAACATGAAATTTCCTACAAAAATTGCTTAAAAGCTGCCTTTATAGAGGAATGGAATAAAATTACCGGAATATACAAGAAAACTAGTGGAATCTATTCCAAATCGTCTGAAGTCGGTAATTCTTCAAAAGTTATATCCTACAAAATATTAAAAATCGGTTTTCTATTGAATTTTTTAACTTAAACTTAAGTGGACCATTTTCAGTGTGATATGAAATTTTCTCACTTTTCGCTTAATCTTAGTTCTTATGTCAAATAAAAATGAATTACCTAAGTTTTTTATTTATGTTTTATTAAAATAAATTAAACCTACTAATACAACCTTTGTGTCTTTGAGCTTGTATTTATTTGTTATAGTTTTTACAAGTTAAAGTAAATGACTTTAATTGGACCAATTTGACTGTGACTGGATCATATTTGACTGTTGCTAATGCAGAACATCAGGGAACCTTTACCCAAACATTTCTTAGAACAACTAGAGTTATTATGTTAAACTTTCATTTACAGAAATGATAAATTAAAAATATAACTCAATAATCAACATGTTTTGTTTTTTCTTACTTTACCATTGCTACATTGGTTGACTTTTTTCAGCTCGAATTGTAGTTGTAAAGAAAGTAAATGTAATGTGGGATATAACAATAATAATTATTCAAGAATAGTGTGTTGCCACACAAGTATTTTTGACCGGGTTCAGTCAAGTTAATAATTAGTGTTTTTTATGGGAATTGTTATAATTTAAGTTTAACATTTTTAACGCTTTTCATTTGTTTAAATGAAAGTTTAACATAATAACTCTAGTTGTTCTAAAACATTTTTGGGTAAAGGTTCCCTGATGATCTGCATTAGCAACAGTGAAATGCGCATAGGACCCAGCTAAACCCCTCAATACAATGTATTTTCAATAAAAAAAAGAAGAAAGGTGTCTTAGGACAGCGGGTTATAGCTTTGCTGCTTAGTTATGTAAAACAAATTTCATGTTTTAAATAACAATTTAACAAAATTATATTATATGATGATGTCAAATTCTCTGCAAATATTTCAAAACGTTTCCATTTATTTCCCATTATTTTCTTTTCTAGCGGCGTACGATTAAATTAATGTATTGTTTGTGGCCGGTGTTCTCTGGTTTGTGCTCATGTAAAAAAACAAAACAAAAACAAATTAAGCAATCGTTCTAATTGTTTTTGTTTCTCTCACTTCAAAAAACGAAACAAAACAAAATCAATTTCAATAAAAATTGTAAAAAATATAAGTACATAAGTACATATATACATATTTGAGAGTATTTGCATACATTAATGCAGAGAAATAGCACTTCAAATATCATTTGAAATGTTGGAAACATTTTTTTAAACTTTTAGTTCTGTCGTTTATACTTATCAAAAATGTTTACAGCAGAACAATTAATTAAAAAGTAGTTCTTCATCCACTGAGAAACCAAAGTTCAACCGATTACATAACAAGTATCTCTAACGGTAGAGCTAGTGACTTTAAATAAACTTTCATTGTTCGGTTAAAATGTCTTATTCTTACGCTGCAATTACACATGCCACTAGTGGTATGCAATTGTTATGTACATATTATCAACGAAAATTTTTTGAAATAGTCGAGTCCCTTGCCATTTGCTTTACTGTTTATATGTGTAATTGCAAGTTCATTTCAAAAATGACTCTGAAGAGTAAAGTTGAGAACATTTGTTTATTTCTCAAGTAAAATAAATTGCTCCATTTTTGTTTATAGAGTTACCGAGTCATCATATAAGCACATGTTTAAGGAAATCTTTTCTTCGTTTTGAGTTTCAATGGCATCCAAATGCCAAATTTTCACTCTCATGCAAATTTTGCAGCCACTGGAGCTGCCATTGAGAAAAATTTGAGTGGGTTAGTGAAAAATCGTGAGTGTACTGAGTTTTTCGAAATGGCATGCCACTATAGTAGCATGTGTAAACAGTATGTTATTAATGAAATACAGATTTTGAACTCTCGCTTAAAGCTATGCACTACCTTATATTGGACCTTTTTGCGCAACTCCATCGATATTTTAAATACATCTTCACAATTCCATTGGTATTGATATCAAATACCAATTATTTTAATTTTTATCGAAGTTTTTAATAAATATCATTTTTCAATGTAAAATGTAAAAGCGAAAAAATTTCCTTAAAAAGTAGGACTTTCCCGGACGCAATTTTTTTCCGAGGACAAAGATCCAAAAAAGAGGACAGCGTCCAGGAAAAAGAGAACGTATAACAACCCTAGTAATATAATAAGTGTTCTTGATGTTTTTGAAAAATAGTTAGAAAGAAAAGATTAGCGAATAAAGAAAACTGTGATGCAGTTTTCAAAATATCTTAATCTGAAATATTAGTACGAAAAAAGCAATTTTTCAAATTCCTTGCATGAAAATTTATAATCAAAATTGTATACATTTGCTTCATATATATTTAGTTTACTGCATTCTAGTTCTTCCGCTGAGCGTTTTTTTTTCTAAATTGGCATCATTAGAAAATAAATTATGTAACAGACTGAAAGTTTAAACTTGTTATTCCATGTTATCTACTTTAAGTTTGCAGCAAAAGGATTGAAAGACTGAATTCCAAGTGTTGAACCTATTCAAAAGCACATATGTATATACATTTTCAAGACGTAGGCATTTAATAACTTAAAAATTTCTAAAATCGAAATATTCCCTTAATTAAAAAAATGCAATGTCAAAAAATTAACAGAATTGTGTTGTGACTGTCTCTTGAGAATTCTATTTTCAGATATTTATCAAGAGTTAAATAAATTTTTTTCTAAAGTAAATAAATTTAGTTATTTTTTTTAAATAAGTGACAATGACAAAAAAGCATTATATTTAAATTTTTCTTGTTTTTAAGTTTGTCCCTTTTTTCTTAAAATCTCCTTTTTTCTACCACTTTTTAAAAAAATCCCCTTTTTCGTGCCATTCAATAATATCGATGGTGTGGCGTAAATTGTACTAGATTTGATCTTTTACGTAACCCCAACGACATGAACAATAACATATTTAATAATATTGTATGTATAGGCCACTTGAAATATTTAATTTATAAATTTTGAATCCAGTTGCGAATGGAATACCAAAAATATATATAATTTCTAAATAGATAAATGAAATGAACCGATTTACTGACACATAAACGCATAACTTAATTTTTTTGAGCTTTAGGTCTGTTTTATATTTGTATTTTATTATATCAATATTTCGTTAACCTTCAGGATATTTTTGTTTGCTCGTTATGAAATCTTAATTTTTTGTTTTTTCTTTTCTTCTTTCAATTACAAATTATTTTTACAATTTTAAAATGACAATATGTGTCATAAAAAATATTTTTAAAATTTTTGAAAAGTTTTGGTTATAACAAAAATTGGTATAAGTCTATAATATTTCTTCATGTTAATAATATTAAAAAATATTAAAAAGAAGATTTTTAACATACAGAATTCGAAATGGTTTTAAGAAATGATAATAAATATTTTCAATACTTTTACATAACATTGTGTATCTTTAGATCCTTATAAATTTTGAAAAATGTTAATAACATTTGTATAAGTCAGAATGTTTTATCATGTTAATGAATATTTACAGAATATGAATTGAAAAAAGTTTATAATATAAATGTATACTAAAAAGTAAGTTTTTAACTAATAAAAATACTTTTTCATAATTTTTAATACATTCAACACAATAAATTGCAAAGATACGTATCAAGAGTTTTATATACAAAAAACAACTAACTACAATAATTAGTTAAACTTTTTTTTATATTATTTTATATTTTTTTACAAAATTTTTTATAAAAAGGACATGAACAAAATAATTATATTGTTGTATGTTTCTTTTTTAAACCCTATTCTTGTTCTTATGAAATAAATATCTATAAGTATGTGCAACATTAGCCGTATCTGTTCTGAAATTCATTCTCACATCTGTCGGAACATCTATAATGTGTAACATTTCT